>NTHP01000094.1:688299-744124 GCA_003416845.1 Oplegnathus fasciatus | reverse complement strand
ATGTCCATCAAACAGTAGAGGAAGGCAGGTTAATACTAAACCCAACAAGAGTGGCTCTAGGCTAAGGATGAGCTGCAGTGCAGAGATAAGATGTTTTGTTCGGCTTGGGTAGACAATGCTCCGGGGTGCATTTTCTAAGTTTGCCAGCAAACTAGTGTCAATTTAGGGCAAACTTATTAAGTTATTATATTAAGTAAGTTATATGACAAAATTCAATGTACAGATTTGGGAAGTTCTGAAACGACTGACATACACTATTATATGCTTCTGGAGAAACTCGTGTTTTACATAGAAAACATGATGTTATATACACAAGCAGGAGATGGTGTTACTATTGATCCACTGACCTCACCACTGCTCAGTCCAGCTAAGAACTGATGTTGACCCAGGACTGGAGATCTATATGGACAGTGTTTCTGTCAGTGTAGCATAAGGGATGGGCAAGTAAAATCTAAACATTTGCTTTTGGGTTTGACCAGCAAAGAATAAGTCTGAACTAGCCAATAGAGGGCAAGCACAATGAATGGTGTGATGTTACCTGTCTAAGGTGGGTCTGTGTTTTCAGACTCAGAATCTCCAAATAAACCCAGAGACACAATGTCACAGCAACAACAAGGCCAGGAATAATTGTGTCATGCAATCCCAGTGGCGATAGTTGTGTTAAATAGAGGCTTTGCAGTTTTATTAATCTCATGGGAACTAAATTGTGTCATCATGCAGGTCTTTTTGGGTGTTTTCTGTGTAAAAAAAAACATGGAAAAAACTCCTGTATTCGAGCGCTAAGTTGTGTGCACACAATATTTTTGTCTTTCACCCACTACTACAAGTTGCAGCTTGAAAAGTCACCTCAGAAACCTGCTGTTTTTTTTGGCACGTCTACTGTAGCCAGATAATTAGCCAGCAGGCAAAATTATCAGCCAAGGTGAATGTTAACATGTGACTAATCATGTGTATCGCCTCCAGTATGCAAATAATTATTGTTCTCAAGATAGTGATGTCTGCTTTGCTAGCACGATTTGGAGCTAAGAAGCTAACATTCTTCAAGCACAAAATAAGTCTGATGTATCAGTGAGGTAATAATCTGTTTCCAGTCACAAACAGGAAGAAGTGAACCAGGTCTTTTTGAACTCTGTTCAGGCTGATGCAATAATCACCTAAGAGACCTATTTGATAACCAACCCATTCTCTAAATATGTCACAGGTGATGGACAGGGTATGTTTGTGTCTCCTTATTTGAATGATAACATAATGTGACAATATTTCTAGCTTGGTTTAAAATTAAAACAAATGCTGATGTGTCTCAAATTATAAAAAAAAAACATGTCTTTTATAAAGCTGAAATACACAGTCCCATCGCCCACAGCTTGTCTATTGAGCTTCTTGATCTCACCTGTGACAGGTGTCTTGGGGCGTCTCTACTCGCTCGTCTTTGAAATGATGAGTTTGATTTTTTTTATGTATTGTTCTCACCAAGTTATAATTCCTTTTATTAGCTTTTGAAGACCAACCTCATGTAGTGATACCACCACATACAGTAGCAGCACATTACAAGCAGCGACATACAGACAAATAACATGGTATGCAAAGACATTATTGACTGTGAAACTATTACATTTTCTGAAAAATCATAATAATAATCAATGAATTCTGGGCCTATTTCCCAGCAAACAAAGCCAATATTTCAATTTGATGTTGATCTCATTAAGATTAGACATGAGGAGGTGGTTCCAGTGAGAAAAAAGGAGCAGAGCTGGGTCTTATAATGTGGAAAGGACAATATAATAATTACCAGAGAGTCTCTTAAAACTTCTGAATACATTTCTATGATTGGCAGCATATCTGGATCAGGACTATAAAACCTCAACCAACTGGCACTCCAACCAGGTTGACACGAATTCAAAAATAGAGATATGTCTGTGCTAATGTGGATCAAATACTGCAGTCAGTACAGGCCCAGGTGAGCCAACTGTCAGTATGATGGAGTCACTGTGCTCTCTTCTTATGCAGAGTGTCGACACAATTCAATCAAAATAGCTCCATCTGACTGTCATTGGCATCCTCTATGCCTACAAGCATGCAGAGAATATATTTTTAGGTGTGTGTGTGTGTAGTTGTGCAGCGCACATGTGCGCGCATGCACACGGCTGCCACCGATTATGAACATACATGATCCCCTGGAGGAAGACAATAATATTGGCATTAAACACCTCTCTGCTGCTCTTCTGCTGGTTTTTAATATATCTTAAATTATGTCAGGAAAAACACTGGAACATCACACAAAAGCCACAGTCAGTGTATAATGCAATCTCATAAAGCTACAGATCTCTCCAACAACATTGACATAGGGAGCAAGCAAACAAATGTCAGCCCCTATAACATATGAAATACTTAACGTAACCAATTTCCTCCTGTCAATCAACCTGGGAATAATGACAGACAGCTGAGAATCAATACGCCACAATTGAATTTTTCGACGCCCAAACATGTCTCATTCTGCACCATAAAAGACTGTCAAATGTCATGGTGCCCTGAGCTGCGGGTGGAGTCTAAAGATTTATTTTATTTCCACCACTGCAGTCTATTAGCAACAACGTTCCTCTTACCACTGGGGGAAAAAGCAGGTCCAGACTCTTCTGCTTGTTTTGCTAGTGAGTGCCCAAGGACAATGCTACATGTGTGTGTGTGCACTAACTGCTCCTATGTAATGAATATGCACGTGTTGCAACTCACAGCAGCCTGTGACGCACATGTACGGCTGCCGGGAGATTTGCAATGTCTTCCGTGAAATTGACACAGCTCCATTAATTGGTAATATTCTCTTGTCAGAAAAATGAGAACATTTTAGGACAAAAATGTTCTTTTTTCCACCTGTACTAGTGCATTTAGAGAATAAGACAAATGTTGGGTACAGTTGTCCAATATTTATATAGTACATAACACGTTGCTTTATTTCTTATTATTTCCTTTATGTACTGAATGTTCCCATGACCTCTTCCTTGAATGACACATCGAGATTTTCTTTACTGTTAACCGCCACTGTAGCGGAAAATAACAGAGGGTGAAGCTACTGAGCATTGCGGTCTTTGTCTATCACCTCATTTACAATACGGTGCCCTCTGCCTCACATAATCAATTAAAAGACGGCGGGGCTGAAGAGGCACCCTACCAGTCACAGAAGTTTACATCAAAAGGGAGAGATGCTTTTGAAGACTTGCTTCATCCTTGAGAGTCTTCCCCGAGAATGCAAGGACAGATTTAGTCACTGATAGATGTGGTTCTGGCCTACTTCAAGGTCTCGTCTAAAACGTATCAGATTGCACTGCTGCATTGTAGTACAGTATTTCACTGCTGAGCTTTCTGTGAAGAAAACACTGGCCAGAAAAAGTCTTCACTTCAGGGGATACTGTAATTATTCATCATCATTTATAATTATTTTAAATAGAATGTTTTCAGTGCCTTAAAATGTACCACAACAAGCAGTCAAACTCACACTACTTAAAATGAGAGTGACCTTGTTGCCTAAAAGGGTCCTGCAACAAAGCTAAGCAACATATTTCCTGTAGTAGAGGTTTATAAAAATAGGCTTACAGTGAGGGTGAGAATGGAAATTGTAACCCTGACTTTGTTAGCGCCATCTTCATCCCAATGGACTGCACATTGGCCCTGTCACTGTCATCTTTACCCACGTCTAGGTGAGCTAACATTTTACAACAGACTCAGGCCGACTGACAGAGAGGAAGGGGCTGTCTCCAAATTAAGGGCCGTTTTATGGTCGAACAGCTGTGCCGGTAGTATTGATTACCAGCCACTGTGAATGGGCCTGAACAATTTTTTATGAAGTGAGGAATTCTGGGTCTGTATAGCTGGCGCCAAATGGGAGTGACCACGGGATGGTCTATATGGCTCGCTGGCTGTTGGGGAGATATTGATGTGTCCTGTTCACATCCATGTGCCAACAGACGCCATTATTTGATATGCACTCAGCAATAAAACGGCCCATCCTGACTGCAACCAGATATATTGTTAATGGCCAGCTCTTTAAATGTCATCTCTATATGTGCTGGGAGTTATCACAGGAGTTTGTTAGAGTTCTTTATGCGGAGAAATTGATAACTCAATAAAATGAAAGTCACTTGAGAGTCACATTAAAGTCGTAAATCATACATCTGGGCAGCTGCAAGAGTGAAACTGAAAAATGATGATTTATGAGTGAACACACTGCAAAAAAGTCCATATTCTCCAGTTATTTAGTCTTAATACTGGGATTTATGCATTGCAGTGTTTTTATCTTCTTGATCTTGATTTACAAATGGGGCCATGGTTGAAATATTGAAACATTTAATATCTGCCATGATAGTGGAGTGTGCTTATGTTTCATTAAATAATTACTATATTTCCAATGACCCCAAAACAACTCGTTTTTCTGTGTTGAAAGTGATTCACTGGTCCCATCCTCTTTGACTAAGAACTAAAAGTTCTGATTTTGTGCCATGAAGCAATCTCCATCTGTGATGTAAAGCAATGCAAACAAATCTAAGCTGCATTTCCAGATCTCAACTATTGACTTGGTGATTACAATGTTATTTTTGCCGATATGAATGATGATAAAAACTATAAAAATAAGCTTCAGGTTGTGTGAAACCAGATTTCCCTTAAAGAAGACATTTAAAAGGTAATGTTTTGATTACATGCCTTGATGGCTGGTCATACAGATGGATATTTTTTGCAGTGCAAGCAATGGATGTTCTTGGTTCCCAGGGACCCTTGTGGTCATCAGAACAGGTGGCTAGAAGCTGATTTTGGAGAGAAGACAGCCAAAATTGAGAGCTTGGGAGCACAGGTGTAGGAGTAATCCAATCCATATAGAACAGAAGATAATCATCTTTTTATAGGAGCGTATTAGGGTGCAAACATGTCCACCATTCATTTATAATGTATGAGAAACTATGTTTCAGCAATAATAAATCAACCCCAGCCCTTTGAGTGACTCAATATGTGTGTGAGTTGGTGGGTGGATGTGTTTACTAGTGTCTCAGTGTGTGTGCGCCAGTGTTCATGACACAATAGCGTGGCTGGCGTCTGGCTCAAGCAGAGTTATGCAGAAGTTGTTGGTTGTTTTGCTGATCCCTCTCTGTCAGTGTCACAAGAAGCATCATCAATCATCAGAGACTGGGGGACCAGACCACCCTCCCCTACTGTTCTCTGTGTTGGCTCAAACACTCTACGAGCCTTGATCTGTATGGCAGGATTACTATATACAGTACATATGATGTCAGTCCTAAAGAAAAAGCGAACCACAGATCAGAGACAATGCCTCATAATAGCTCAGGGTCACTTGAGGCTGTCAGTACCAACATGGAAAATTAATAGTGTGATTTTAGTCATGCCTTATTTGTATGTGACAGTGACATTGACACGTGTGACTTAGAGTGTAGAGCAGATTTTACTTTAGCGACACTCTTTTAGTGTTTCTTCCTTTTCTTTTTTGTAAAATACATTAAAATCAATGCAGCAGGACCAGAGATAAAATCTTTTGTATTCCAGGCATTCTACTGCCTTATCAAAACCTGGCACCTACATTACCCACAATACAACTAAACCAAACTTGAAGTCTTCAGCCCCAACTGACGCTGACTCAAGTGACATCACTTGAGGCAATTTATCAGACTTCACAAAAGCCTTTACACAACTTTTGGTGAGGCTCTACTTGGACACAGCAGTGCTTCGAGCTAAATGCTGTTGTCAGCGTGCTCACAATGATAATGCTAACCCGCTGATGTTTAGAAAGTATAATGTTTACAGTGTTTAACATCTTAGTTTAGCATTTTAGCGTGCTAATCTTTGCTAATTAGCACTAAACAGTAGTCAACAAGTACAGCTCAGGCTGATGGTAATGTAATTGGAAATGCAAGTAGCCTGTTTGGTCAAAAGGCATAGTATTGGACAGGATTGACCTATTACAAATCATCCTGTGTGGAACATGAATGTCTGTACCAAATTTCATCTTAATCCATCCTACAGTTGTGGAGATATATCACCAACCAACAGACCGACCGACTGGCCAACCAACAGACGACTGCCATCCCTCGTTAGTGTGGCTAAAAATATGAGAGGAACGTTTGGTGTTTTGCAACCAAAAAAGCTGTGATTTGAACACCAAAAATACTTTGCCCATCCTGGGTGTGTGTTATTGGAAAATCTGTGCTATAATATGTTTTTATCATTTAAACACGTGTCTTGTATTATAACACATTGATGAAACCGCACAATTTGATTGCTTTTCAATCAATCAATAGATAGTTCTGCAAAAATAAAACATGATCAGAAAAGAGTTGGGAAAGTCAAACTGTTCACATGACCTGGACCGGTCACCCTGTCTGTACTGTACCAGGTGTGCTGTCAGCTATTGCCTCTGACATTTGTTATCTGTTAAAAACATCTGGTTTCAGTATCCACTCTCAGAAGAACAGAAAGAGTGAGACTCATAGTTGGGGGTAGAGAGAGGTCAAGGGGTAGAGTTTGGTTTATCCAACAGAAACTTTTATCATTTTTTTCGATTTTTTGGAAAGGCTTATGTCATGTTTTCGTCTTCACCACAAACTTCTGCCTCCCAAAAAGCATTTTTCATACCCATGTTTACAGAGAAACCACACCAGTGCATTGCTGTGAAATGAGTCGTCATATCAACCGTGCCTGACAGGGAAGCTCTCCTCCCCTCGGCACACGAGCGGCAGAGCTCTCTATGGTCTCTGCCACTGTAGTGGAGGCTGTTGACAGAAGTAGACACAGGCAAACATATGTTCCCTCCAAAATACAGGAGGGGAGACCATTATCGCCACAGTGTACGGCCACCCCTCGCTGTTGTTTGAGGAGGAGTTGTCTCACGGCCTCCTCCTGGTCCCAGCTGAAACTGTCACAGTCAACCGATTGAAACCATCTTTCTCTGGTGCACACACACACGTTTGCACTCCCATGCACAGGACACACACACAGATGTAGGCACATACACAGAATTAAAAAGCAACAGATAATATGTCACAGAATTATAGCAGAGGTAATTTGTTAAGAAAACAGCATTGTTGAAAGTGAGATTAACTGATATTTTATTAATTTGGATTACAGTAGTTTGATTGCAAGTAATAACCTGTGCATTGGATTGCAGACTGCAGATTGGTAGTGCAAAATATTTCAAAATAAAGTGAAATTTGATGAGATTACTTTGGAGTTGTACTATCCCAATGAACTATTCTCCAATAGTGTTTACTTTGTGAAACAGGTAATCTTCTAAAATTATATGCAATGAGTAAAAGTAATCCCCAGATGCTCACCCACCCCTCAAAAGCTCCTCTGCGCATGCACACAGCATTGACGTTACACACATGCACGCACAGAGGGGCCTGTTACCACAAAATGACAAACTAAATATTTGGGGATGGTGATATCATTCTGCTAGGCCTCATTACCATAGTCTGAAGCACAAATGTAGTTTCAAAGACCCCAAATCCCATCTCAGTTGATCTGCCAATATGCAGAGTCTGTCCTCCAACTGCCACAGCCATGCCAAAGCAATTTGTTTCATATATTGCTTTTGGAAGCCAATATGTTTTAATTAAGGGGATACATAAGCGAAAACAACACCATAAATAATCGTCTTTCCCCACCCATGACAAAGGAATTTCGTCAGATCTTTCTTTCTCAGTCATGGCATACATACTTCATTCGCTAAACCAATGTAATCCTTGAAGGAGGAAAATATGGTTTTTCATATGCAGAGCAAGTTATGTTACCTTGAATTCAGTCCTAAAGTCCTTTTTTCATGAAATAAAACTATAATGAAATAAACATTTTTATATTAATAATGGCTAAAATCACTACATGTAATGTGAGCGGGGTCTCCCGCAGAGACAAACACAAAGATAATTATCACTCAACTCTGCAGTTCTCCTCAGTTCCAGGGTGCAATTTATCATCTTTCAGCATATTGTTTCGGTTTTACGGCCCGCAACCGACTACTACTGTTCTGGTTCACTCTCACGGCTCTCATCAACCTTGTTTCCAGCGAAAAAGCTCAGATAAACCGACTGTATGCTACCTGCCCAACACCAAACCACAGACAGACAAAATTAGTGCCTTTGTATGCAGTAGTTTTCCAGGCCAAATTTCCAACTTGGGTAGCCAGAGGATCTCACAAGTAACGGCTTGTTGTGGCCATGGCTGGAGAAAAGCAAAGAGGTGCCACAACTTCAAAAAGCCGATGGATGCTCTAAAAGTTTTTCCAGAAACAAAGCGGCTTCAGCTAAGGAACTCTCATAAAAAAAAGCTGGAGATGCCACATCTGTCCACCCACAGTCAACCGCAAGAAAGTGGAACGGTGCATACACAACCATGCTGCAATGACCACAAGCAGGTGACTGTAATTTGTTATTACTGCGCAGACAAATTTAGGTTTGGTTTCAGTTTAGGTTTTAGTGCCACTCTATGAGAAGTTATAGTATTTTATGTGTAAGATGGTACAGTATAAACATGAAATATAACAGGCTATGCTGATATATATGAATGAATTTCGAAAAGAAATGACATCTATAAATGACTGTAAGAATTTCACAACTGGCAAAAATATTTTTTTCTGTGTTTGTTAAGTATAATAATACATTCCGAAAAGTTTACAAGCAATATGATATCAATATCTGACTTAATCTGCATTATATAAGTGCTGGGTTGCTAAAGACCCAAGGTTTATAGGAATGTCTGAAAAAACAACCATGCATTTAAGGATTGAACACCTGTATAGAATAACAAAGGAGTCGAAGATAAGCTTTTATGGAACTCTACGCAACGCTCTTATCAAGTTAAACGCAACGCATGAGCAGTAGCATCAACACTGTCTGTCTAATTCTTCTTCTACATGTTTTCCCTTTTCTGCAGTTCCCTAACTAAGGTAAACAACTTAGGTCAATGTGTGTCCAACCATATACTGGACACACATACTGGATACTGTGTGACCAACTATATTATTTCCCATAAAGTCAAAGGTATTTATTCTACCACCACGTGCAGAAGGAGGAAAGAGCATTCGTGCGGTTATTTTTTGCCATATTAACTTATGTATAGCATTAACTGTAGTCTGTTCACGTTAAGTATCCTAAGCAGGAAAGCAGGAAGTGAACTTCAGTGCAGCTTAGTGAAGCCTTGTCAAGATGGCATTGAGTCATGGTGAGTGTCTTATTCTTTATATTGCTCATATTGTGATATATGTTTGTTGTATTGTTTTGTTGGAGTTGCACTTCTTAAGAACTTGGTTCACGAGGCTATGAAGTATTAAATTTGAACTTTTATGTACTTTTATTTTGTCAGTTGAATTAAATCTTATAATTGTTCGAACAGGTTTATAATATAAAACATATCTATCTTGATTCTTTTAAGACCTTTGCTGAACGCCTTCTTTCTTTCAGATATTATGCTTTCTTTGTTAATTGTTGACCAACTACAGCTGATTTCCTTTTGCTCAGTTCACCACCTAACTTAAACAAGTTGGGAGCCCCGCAGAGTTCTGACAGATTTTGTTCCCCCTCTAGATGCCTAGGCCTCTACATTTCCATACATATAGCGCAGTTTCATCATGGATTCATTTTGAAAGCTAAAACAAGCTCTTTTCTGGTTATGAGTCAGCTCGGGTAAATGGATTTTCCATCTTACTCTTCATAAAGAGGGAGTATCTTTCCTCCACTCCCTGTGATGTCAAAGTACAGTCAGTCATACAGAGTGAGCGCTCTGTTGGCACCCATCGAATAGACAGTGTCGCCCCAAACCCAAAGGGATTACATGTGTGTGTCCTCTTTGTTCAGAGACATCCAGCGGCATCTGGCAATAGTCAGTCCCCTAGTGCTACTTTATGGAGACAAGTGTGTTGTGTGATCGGGTTTCTCAAGCTTCATTTATTAAATTAAGCAGTGCATCACTGTGATTTGTCTTGCACTTTTTTTTGACTGTGGGGAAACATACGGCTGGGAAGATACAAGGCCTTTTATATTCTGAGACAGTGAGGGAGGGAGAAAGACATATAGGGGGTGAGAGGAGCAGAGAAAAAGAGAGAGCCGGGAGAGAGGGAGATGGAGAAACAGGGAGAGAATGATAGAGAGTGAGAGGAAAAAGAGGGAAAGAAGCAAAAACAGGAAAAGGGAGGGGAACGGAGGCCCTCCTGCTCCTCTTCTCCTCCTCCCCAGACTTCTCCTCCCTCAGTATCACCTCAGAGGGAGAAAACAACCTTCTGCCAAGTCGTTTCTCATCATTTGTTCGATTTGTGCTGATCCTACTTTATTTTCATTAAAAATAACTCAGAGGAAGTGCTTTAAGTTTTACACCACCTGCCCTCCTCCTCTATGGTAGAGCATGAATCTCATTGCCTTGTTCGCTTTTCATTGCATTATACAACAGTTTCAGCACGGTTGGAGTTACATTATGAGAGATTCACTATGTCCTTTGTTTTTCAGAATAAAGTTTTGAACAAACCCTTTTAAATATTATAGTCATAGCTAGATGTAGTACAAAAAGCACCAATTTCAAGTCAATTGCATCTGGTTGAAGTCTGTTGCTTTGTTTACATGATGGATTTGGCTGCTATTGTGAGATTATGGGTCTCATCAAAACCACAGAGAATATTTGTTATTCTCTGTGGCTATTTGTTAAAAGTTTTATTATGAAGAGGAAACATGAAAGTAAATCTGATTGACTGGGAGTGAAGGAGCCCTCATGTCTTTAACTGTAGCGCATGCAGGGAAAAAAAGTCACGCTGGAATTCTCATTCTCACTTAAAAGCTCAATCATGAATCATGGCTCTCATACAGACTTTTTTCCACCATACTCTGTATATAGTATATAAATAAATATATGTTTTCCCATATCGCAAAGCTTCTTCTGTAGCCGCCTTCAACACCTACCGCACTTTTTTATACTTCTCTAATGGTTCAGTACGCTAAGGTTACAGAAAAGATGCCATGATACAACGCCTTTATGCAGTATGTATCTGATGCTATAGCTGGCTCTCAAAAGAAGAACAAAGTACAGTTGCAACCAGAAACCAAATTGGAGCGTCAAAAGGAAGAAATAAAACATAAACATAATGGAAAGCAATAGCAAAGCACTATGAAGGGAAATGGAAGAAATAAGTGCAGATGACTTTATGGGCACATGACGGCTGATCGGTCCTTTCAGTCTTAGTTTCCCCCACTTGATCCAAAAAGCAATAAAAAGTTTCCAGCAGGACCCTCATTGATGTTGATAGTGATCGATTGAGATGTTGCTATAGTTGCATGTGTATTCTGGAAAAGGATGCAGGAATATGATGAATGGAAATAGAAAACTAAAAGGTATTAATCCAGTGCAATACAGTGCCAATCCGCACTCAGACCCATCACAGGTAAACACAGTTCTCTGCATTGTCTGACTGGTCACAGTCTGCTCTGTACAGCCTTTTGACACATCCAGCAATATGAACACTATTGACATTGATTTAGGAGGGAAGTGAAGAAAAAGTGATGTTAACTCAAAATTTCAAATTAAATATGACTTGTTAACCATATGTCAGACATTTTACTCATGTACACGCTAAACGTAGAGTTACTTTACAAATTTGACGACCAGGCAGAATCCAATTTTAGAAAACTTTAATGATGTTTGCAGATATGGAAATGTAAAGAACCTCACTCAGTGGAGCTGGTGCAGAGAATATTGAAACTACATTAATCATAAAAGGTGTTAAGGTGCCTCACTGTTGGTTTGTTAATTCACATGTATGGGTGCTATCTTTTCTTAATTAGATCCATGCATTTGTTTGTTGTTGCCATTTCTATGTCTATATTTGTCATCTTTCATCAATCAAAATGGCAAATAATTTTATTAATTTAACCCAGAGTGCAGTCTCATATTTTCTGAGAGGCTGCTACTGCGGGGGCCACGTAGCTGCCAGAGCATCATCCCATTAGTTTGACTTTATTCTTATTCCCATCAGGTCTTTTGACTGCGAATGAGTATGAGAGAGAGGCCAAGAGGTCACTGGTGACTAATTTTCTGAGCACTCACAGATTGTGTAAGTAATGGAGCACTTATTGCATTCGCTCCCCCATCACTGCAAACAAGCCCCAAAAAATCCATACAAATTCCCACATGTAAGATAGTGCCTGGGGAAGGGAGAAGTGGCCCATCTTTAAGATATAGCGAGCAGTGTGGAATAGGCCTAATGCGCAATTTAAAATCAATATCTTTAAAAAAAAAAATGCCTATCCTACCTACGACAGCATCATCTAAATATCAATAGGGCCTCTCGGTGCTTCAGAGAGAGCTGGGAGCGAGGACAGACAGATCCAAGGTGCTTTGACCAAGGATTTCACACTGTCTATCCAGAGGAATCGGGTTCTCACTGCCTCTCTTTCAATTTTAATACGGTGCCGTACTTGGCGCATGAGGTTTAATAAAGTAGCACAGTGTCTGTCAAGCCAGGTGTAGCTTCAATCCTTTCATATTCTAAGTAAATCCCAAAGAAAGGTGTTGAGGATACCAGCAGAAGAAGACATGCAGGAAAAGAGGGAACCAGAGGGGGGTGGGCATGTTTTTTCTCTCTCATCTGCCCAAGGTACTATATTCTTTTTTTCCCTTTGCAATACGGTGGATTTCAAAGTAGTGTTATCTCGAACAATGTAGCTTCTGCACATTTCATGCTGGAATTTACCGGATTTTCTAGAAGATGACCTGTGACTCTGTTTCTCTTACAAACCAATGTTTTAACAAGGAAACGTACCATATCATCACTCAAAGACTCAATTGGCAATGTCTTTGACTTGAGTCAAATTATAATAAAATATTTATCACCAAATTCAATGCAAATAACAAATAAAAAGTTTTTCATGTCACCACAAATCCTTTACATCCTTTCTCCCTTATTACATCTTGCTCTCTAACATTTAGGAACAGAAGATGAAAGACAACATCTATCAGAGAAAGATAACTTTAAACATAGCAACGTTTTCTCTCATTTAAATTATTATAGCTGGCCCAAAAGTGTATGGGATGTGATCAGTGGATATTTATATTTTTATTTCAGATCCATCCTGTCAGGTTTTGGAAAATGTGCTTTTTCAAAAAGGTAATTAATGTCTGTATCTTTGCCATGTCTTGTGTTTGCTCATCTCTTCCCATCTGGATTCCATGGACAGGATTCCTCCGGTAAGGCCGTCAGGAGTGGAGAGAGAGGGGGGGGGGAGACAAAGGGAGCTGGTGGAGACTCTACTGAAACACGATGGGAAGAAAAGCAGGAAAAACATGTCTTCGTTCCATCAAAATCATTTCTACACAAAAGTCGAGAAGTCATTTCTACACCAAAGTAATGTATTTGTGGTTTCTGATATATCAGTCACATTATCATTGCTGACATGGGGTCTTCTAAAATATGAATCCTACAAAAAAAATCATTGCTTATTATAGGCAGGATGTTATTAAGTCTTAACCTGCAGATGACAAAGTCCTGCACATATAATCGTACTTGGTGAGTTAAAATCATTTATTGGTTTTAGCTTTTGCAATGTGAAGATTTTCTGCCTTTCTTTGTCTTATGTGATAGCAAACTGAATACCTTTGGACATTCAGGAAATTGTGGCATTTTCACTATTTCCTGGTGCTTTACACAGTAAACGATTAGTCAAGTAAGTGAGAAAATAATTGGCAAATTAATAATAATATAATAATTACTTGCAGCCCTAAATTATTGTGCTATATCAGTTGGTGATATCATCCAAATCTTTTCTTGTACAACATGTTAATCTGCTGTACGATATCAAACGCAGAGCTGTCTTATTAATAGACAGCTGCGGCCAAGGTCAGGCGGAGCTGTAATGGTGACCCCTGGATGACCCCGGTTGTACTGGCCTAGGGGGGCTCTGACCAACTGCTACCATTACTGCAAAAATTGATTGGTTGTCTGGTTTGAACAGGTCATTTAAGTGTAGTATTGACACCAGATATCATGTCTGTAAAGGTAAAAATGTATTTCATGTCTTTGAAATTGGACTCATATTTTGCTTTTGTCTTACAGGAGCAAAAATAACCAGAACAGGGCATCTGAAAAATGCCTACAATTTTAATTTAAAAATGTGCATCTAATAATGTTTTTTTCTCATAATTTCCAATTTTTCACAACATCTTAATTACTTTAAGCATATTTTACATTATCTGTCATTCAAATTATGTTAAAATTATAACAGAGCAGAATATCACTGTGTGCTCTGCTCCTGTTAGCGTGACAATGTTTGGCCCCTGGCCACCGACATGTTTTATTTAATAATGTGGGAATTTTCTACTGTTTTGCTTTCATTACAGTCTAGGAGGCTAAAGCTGAAAACAGAAACAGAAAGCCAGTTGCTTTAAAGCCTAAACTTTACCGCCCAACAACTGTCAGATGCAATATCAGCATCTGGATTCAAAAAGGGAGGGTTTTTTAACAGGATGTCTGCTTAATGCGGTGGTATTCTTTTCTTTTTTCCCCTCTCAAAATATGTGCTCTCTTTCTTGTATTTCTCAGTATGCTGGAAGTCTACAACTTTACCGGTGACCACCCATTGCAAACCCGGACCATGCTAGCTCTGGGGTCCAGAGATTTAGGCCGCAAAGGAACTAAAGCCAAAAGCCGCAGGGGAGTATTTCCGCGGCTGGGATGAAAAGTACGGCTCAGGCTTGGGAGTCACAGGGACACGGAGAAAGGGAGAAGAGGGAGGGAAGGGTAAGGAGGGGAAATTTATTTCTGTTCTCTTGCTCCTGGGCCAGTCCGCAGGCCCATGTATCAAAAAGACCACCGCGTTCGAGATGAGCCCGTGGGCCGATTCATGGCAGAACGCTCAACACAGGAGACCTGAGTAATCTTCGGCAGATTTGGTGAAATGGCAAATGTAAAGACTGCTTTAAAAAGAGATAAATATGTGTCCTTACAAGTGACTCAGAGTGCAGCCATTTTACTTAGATCTGCTGCCTGAACAGTTGAACACTGAAACAGGAGTGGATGTTATTGGGGCAACTACATACTCTCCAGGAATTTTAGAATACAACCACCCTACAACAAGATTTTTTTTTCTTTCAGTCTTAGTTTTGGTGCAGTCTAAGTACTGTAGAGCAACACTACAAAAGGTAAAGGCCAAATGGTGGTTGGAGTTATAATATAAAGCCTCACTGAAGATTGTGCATTAGTTTTCCCCAGAATCTTGTACCCCGATATCTTGGTGGTACCTTTTATACTTGATTAATCCCAGATATCTGCAATGAAAAGTGTCCTTATGAATGAATGAATGAACATTTAAATAAAATACATGATCCATGAAATCCCTACTTTTGTCTTATTGACAAAAATACCAATTGATGTTGACGTTGTAGCAAAGCCTAATTTCATGCCTGACAAATTTTCCATGAAAGTATGAACCAGCGAGCAGCAAAGCAACGCACCGGGGAGACCGCCATTGGCACGTGATGCATTCTGGGAGGGGCCAGCGCCAGAGCCACACTGCTGTTTTTGCTTCAGTGACGAAAGATCAACATTTGTCTCACGGTAGCGGATCACTGAGAAATTGAATGGATTTCATCTGGGAGTCAGATTTCGTCGTCTTTCTTCTCCTTGCTCAAAGGCTGGATTCCAAAGCAGATGTGCCTCCGAGGCACGGGCCATCAGGTTGAAGGGTGCAGGCCAGGCTGGGAGTTGGTGTTAGGGTTAAATTTAGAGGTTGGAGGTCAGATGAAGGTCAGGGTTATGGTCAGGTTGGGGTCATGGTGAGGTCAAAGTATTCAACCCCCTTAGGGCAGCATTTAAGTGGTCACTGTTTACCTCTGTGTCCAGTTAGAGAGATGTCATCTAACATTCTGCAACTATAAGGAATTTGTTGCACTGCGTGTGTGAAACATGTAGAATATGCAGCAGTGTAATTAGAGCTGAGACAATAAGTCAATTAACTGAGTAGTTGAATTAATTGGCAACTATTTTGATAATCGATTAATCACTGATTCCAGCTTCTCAAATATGAGGTACTTTTCTTCATCATATGACAGCAAATTGAATATCTTTGGGTTTTGAATTGTTGGTTGGATGAAACAAGTCATTTGAAGATGTCATCTTGAACTGTGGGAAATTACAAAAGTCTTTCACTATTTTCTGACATCTTATGGACAAAACGATGAATCAATTAATTGAGAAAAAAATGCCAGATCAATCGATAATGAACATGATGGTTACTTGCAGGCCTATTTAAAACATGTTGATTCTTTTTTCTTCTGCTTTTTAACAGTTATTTAAAGTGTAACATATATATTATTAGTAGTATTATTACAGGACTGTGGGTGTTGTGATTATGGGTTGTCTTACACTAATATTACCAAAATTCTCACTGGTTTGTAGCTTAATAATGACTTCTTTACCCCCGATATGATTTATTTGAAATGCCAAGAGAAATATTTTTGATGTTTCTATGGTATCTTGCGCCAGTTGTTGCTGATGTCACCCTTGGCTTTCGCCACCATGTCTGGTGCTCCTATGTTCTCAGAGGCTGCGGCATCCTGGGAAACCTTACACCGTCCAAAGAGGGGGACGTGGGATGAGTCTGTGCACATGTGTCATGCTGGGGGGCACAGACAGTGCGCCATATCAGACAGCTTCCCTGCCATGTCCCCCTACCACAGGACAGCAGCGGCTCCCAAAACCAAAATTATACTTCCCAAAGATGAGGCAAAGACAGCTAAAGCCAGTGCAGTCAGACTGAGAAATAGTCCAAAACACTGCTGGGTATGTGAGAACGGTTCAACACTGTGACAGTAAGTAGTGTTTATCGTGTTTCATATGTGTCTGTGCCAGACAAATCCATTTAGTGCTTCCCCGAATAGATTGACCAACAACATTATGTGACAGATTAATACAAAAAGTTTGATATTCTGTGAATTTTAAGTGAAATACGATATATAAGATAACTTGAGTTTACTGATGCTGAGAGGGACAATAGAAGGAGGCTGCTGTTTACTGAAATGTAAACTGGCTTGTAAAAGGTTAAGGAACTGCCTCAAGCAGCAGCATTCAAGGATGCAAAGAAACAGGGCGAAAATATTCCACCAATTCATTATCTCCTTTTCATACCATCTCTCTATTGTATTAAGAAATCCAACCAGGGGCGTTCTCAGGCTTTGGGGGGCTTAAGATCTCATAAAATCAACTGTCACCTGCTTAGTTATTGGGTGCTTACAAATAACCAAGATGCATAACTTGAGAAAGTACCAGTCCCCTAAACCCTTTCCAGCAGGAAGAAAATAAGCTCCTTTCAATGCATTATTAATATTTTGCCTAAACTCAGTCTGGACCGAACAGCAAACTGGATTAGCCAAAGGAATTTAATATAAAATTCATGCCTTCTCTCTTCTTCTCTCTCACAGATATATTCAGTCTGTTGTTAGTTAGAAAGCCACGGCATTCCTCCGCGCACAGAAAGACTCAACATATGACAGCGAGGGTGGGAGCAGAAAGTGTGTGGCCCCGCTGACTGCCATGTGTTGTCATTTAAAATGATATTTTCTGAAGTTAATGACTTACATAGGCTTATAGGTATAAATGGACAGTCTCTAGTGTTAATTTCATTGGCTGAGTGGGCCCCATAAAAAGGTCATTATGCCTGGTTTGTGTTTAACTCGTGTTTAATTCCAGGCAGCGAGAGGAGGGAAGCTGTATTGATTAAATGACAGCTTAAGAACTAGTTGTTTAATAAATAGGCCCTGTGTATTGGACTGGAGAGGAACAAGGAGCTGAACAAAAAAGATGCCTTGAAATAAGTGTCTGAGCTGACAGTGTGTGGAGATGAAGGGGTGGAGAGGGACAAAATGGAGGCTGGGACACTTCAGGCTGATGTTAACAAGCAAATTAGCCACAGCGGGGCAGCCGGGACCAATCAATAGCCACAATAAAAAAGTTGGTGCTGACCACGTAGTGTCTGCAATGTAAACTGCCTGGCCCTCGGTCCCCAAGGCCAGGCCAACAATAACCTACAACTGAGCGAGACACAAAAGGTATCGACACGGAGAGCGCTTCAATTTCCCCAGACGGCGGGGCCCTGTCACATCAAACTGGCTATTAGTCACAAATTCTGCCTGCCACCGATCCATCCCCCATTCTCTAGGGGGACCTTGTCAACTTGAAAGTTGTGCCGCTGGCAAAAGGACATCTGGTTCCACTGTAGTGTGTGTTGAATACAAGAGGCCAGGAGCTGCCTGCCTGATAAAGGAGAACAAACAGGGCCACTTTAAACTTGTCAAGCCTTGTTAGAGGGAGCAAATGACAAAAGAAGGGAAGACATTAAGATCAAGAGGCTGTTTTTATGGCTCTCTGGTTAAACGGCACATGAGGGTCTGTGTAGTTATGACAATACTGAGCTACTGTACATGGAACAAAATTGTCTGACATGAAATAAAAAGGTTTCTTTTTGTAGCGATAAACAAAATGCATCTTAAAGCAAGGCCTAGTGTAAGATTTGCCACTGATTTAGTTTGGATACCACTTGAAAATCTGATGTCCTAATTGTCTAAATGTATTTTGTTTTACTTGCTGAATATCATACATACATAAATAACGTATTTGCCTGATTCTGGAAAAACAAGAAGGGAAGATATTTCCTCAAACACCTACACTTTCACTCCTCCTTGTGTGTGTTTAATACCATGTTTAATCAAAGTCTGTGACCAATCGCTACACTGCTAATAAGTTATTTCTTATTTCTCTACCATCCAGCAGCCCATCCTGCGCCTACAGTCCTTAACACGACGCATGCTTTCCTTGTTACACGTCTGGGGCCCTCCCCAAAGTGTCCGATCCGACATGGCTGTCAGTGGCGTGCGTGTAGCCTTGTAAATTTCAATCAGCGTCTCACAGCGGGGTGCCAAGGTTCGACTTCATTTCCCTCCACACTGAACAGGTGGTAACAGAGCGGCCATCACTCAGCGCTGTCTCAGTGATCTGTCACCCCTGCCATTACTGCTCTATTAATTGCCCCTGGTGTTCATGACGAGATGCTCAGGCGCCCCGGTTAATGTTTAATGTGGCGACGCCTCAAATCAATGCGTGTTTAAGAAAGACACGCCATGCTGACCAAGGCTGCTGGATTGTGCCATTGGCTAGTTGGAGGAAGGGAAGTGTCACATCTCTTTTGCTGCGGAGTGGCAATTGGAGAAGGCGGGATATATTATTTGGTTAATTGACTCAGACAGGGGAGTAAATTAGGATCCTTTCTGCTGAGCTATTTAAACTATCATTAATGTTAATTGTAGGAGAAGGAGGGCAGATGGTTAGTCTTTCCTTGACCCTTGAAATCCCTTGAAGACTTTAAAGAGACGAGCTAAAAACAAATAACATGTGCTTACTTTATCAAGCATTTTCTTAGCATTTTCACCTGTACCTAAAACCTACATTTTTTAACATCGCAGAATAAGCAGCAAAAATAAGCTTTTACACAAACTGTTAACGGAGGCTTATTTAATTAGATCCTATCATCCTGCAGAACATGCACATGTTCCAAAGCGGGATATTTTAAAGGAGATTTATGATTCTATCGCATTTGATCGAGGTGGTATCATCTGGGAATGGATCTGGAATACAGATGAGATCTGGTGATGGCTCAAAAAAAAGGGGAGATCAATTTTAGAGGCAAGGGTTTGGCACATTTAATGAATTCATGCTCCTTCTCCCTCTCTCTATCTTTCCCTCACCCCTTTCTCTGTAAGGATGAAAAAGATGAAAAGAAAAACCCTCACACAGTGACCGTTAGGGAGGTGCTCTGCGGGCAATCAATCACCAATCAGTCATTGAAAGTGCTTGTCCTGCCGGTGGAGGATGTTCTTCATTACTTACAGACTTTCAATGTGGTAACGGATGTGAGGGTGAAGGTGTGCGTGTGTGTTGGGGTAATTATTCATGGCCTTTTACTTTTACCGCTCCTGGAGGAACAAGTTTAAACCTGCGATATGGTTGTTAGCGTTCACAGTTGATCACAATATCATAAAATCTCTATTTCTGCCCCTTTCATACACATGTACACACACACATACGCGCACACACATATCATCCTCATGAATTTGGAGTCCTCTGCGGACCCAGTGGGCTTTGAATGATCCCCGAGGTTGATATTAGCTCCCATGATAGGCATCAGAGAATAACCCAGCTTAGAATGTGTTTAGATTCGCCAACCTTAACTTCTTTAGAAGCCACAATGAGCACACTGGACCTGTAGTTTTTAAGAATCAAAGTAAATTATGTTTGCAGTGTGATATTGCTTCAGAAAGACACCTGGAGTCATGTTAAAGATATTTTTAGGGGAGTACATGAATTAAAACAGGGGCAAGTGAAAAGTGATTTTTTTTTTTTAAATGACAATGACTGAAATTCTAATAAGCATTACATAAAAAAAGATCTATGCAATTGCCACAAGCAGTTGAGAATACATTAATTGAAAATGAAAAATAAAAACAAACTAAAGATTGTTGTTTCATACAAAGTAACAACCACCAGATGACAAATTCCCACTGCAGCAACAGACGATAGAGAGAAGAGAAATATTCAGCCCTATCCCACAGCAGATATCCCACAACTTATTAGATGCGTTGCTGGAATACCCTATTAGGAATGAAGAAGGGAGGTAGAAGGGAAAGGGGGCTTTACTTTAAATTGAGGAAGTGCCAACGCACATTTATTGGCTCTAATGTGGTACAGGCGACCCCCGTCACAATATCAGAGCTCCGTGGGCCGGTGCTGCCACAGTGAGGGAACATAATAACCTTTTTAAGGGTGCAGCGTGCTGCCGACTCACAGAATAAAGACTTCACAGTCAGCGCCTGGCGAGAAAACGGAGGGCCTCGCCCCAGATGAACATAATCTTTTGTTATTATGCTGTTAATACATTTTCTTTCCACGCGCTGATCTCAAACAAACCCACCCCCAGCGCCCCACAACCAGCGCCTGGAAAAAAAAAGGATTTATTTCTATGTTCATCTAACCTTGTGAACAGAACTGCAAAATCTCAGGATATTAGGGGAACAATGTTATTTTTTCCATACGCAGTAATTACAAGTGTAGATGCTCAATCTATTTCTGAGCATTGTAATTTACAGATATTAAAGGCAACAGAAATTAATAATTTTGTGTGTGTTGCTGGAAAAAAAGACAGACACACCTCCCAATCTACCGGATCAGCCACAATCCGAAATCACTGTCATCTCCCACAATCCCTTTCACCCAGGGTGCTGACACCGAGTGGTTTCATGGTTTTGTGTCGCTGCACTGTGTAGCAGCCAATCGACCAGGCCATTGATTAACAGATTGGAATTATTAACTGGGGGATCATCCATCCCACATCGCCCATGTCATTTCCATTACTGCATTTCCATTACGCCTCATTTCAGAGACAAGGCACGGAAGAGGAGATGGGCCAGGCAGAAAACCTCCTCCTCATTAGCATTCTAATTAAGAGGCCATCAGATAATGATCAATCAAAGCAATCAGCAGGCAGACAAGCAGCAACATGCAGAGGGAGAAGAGGTGCATCTCGGAGAACAAGCATGAACACACAAACACATAAACACACATTTAAACACATAAATACATTTTTCCAGTGATTTGGGGGAAAAGGAAACATCTGGCACAACATTCCTTTGTACATGTATCATATATCACTGTATTGAATCAAATCCAGGAGGAAAAAAATATCATAATATTAAAATCACAGCTAAGTGACAACATACACCGACACCAGCAATGCATTATGTCCCTAAAAATGACACTATTGCATTTACGAACCAAATATAGGAGATTGTAACAACTGGCACTGTAGGCGTCTGAACATTTCACCGGGAAACACAGCCAGAGAGGAAAGAAACCTGTCTCATACAGTGCCTATAAAAAATATTCACCCCCCTCAGAATTTTTCATGTTTAATGTTTTACAACATTGAACCGGAGTAGCTTTAATGTGGCTTTTTTGACACCGATCAACAAAAAAGACCCTTTAATGTCAAAGGGAAAATAGATATCTACAAAGTGATCTAAATTAATTACAAATATATAATGCAAAATACAGTACAGACTGCAGACAATTGCTTTTAGAATTCATGTAATAAGTTAAATGGAGATCATCTGTGTGTAGTCTTAGGGTTTCAGTTGATTGTGGTATACATCTGGAAGGTCCAACTTTTAGTGAGTCCGTATCGTGGCAAAATCTATGCAATAAAGACAAAGGAACACTGTAAAAGAGCCACTTTAAACCTACTTTGATTCAGCATTGTAAGATCATAAAACATGAAAACTTCGAAGGGTGGTGAATACTTTTTATAGGCACTGTATCTGCAGCACCAGACGAATAGTAGAACATTACATCTGTAAAAGAACTTTACAACATTTTTGATGTTTAAAGTAAAAGTCTACATGCACATTTATGTGTTTCACGGATTTTGTGATTCTTTGGCCCCACAAACCTGTTGTACAACTTTAAAATGGTTATTTCATTTCAGAAAAAAAAAAATCAGATTTTTTGGAGCAGCAATTTTATGGACCACCACTTCCACGCAGGCATGCAGCAGTTATAAATAAACATGGACCCTGTTTGGCAATATGTCAGCGCTGTAGTGTTTTATGAAGCAGTGTTTTATACCGCCATTCACATTAACTCCATAAAGCCGCGCGGCCACCGCTCGCGACCCAACGCCGGGCCACTGCTGCTGCACAATTATGCAGAATCCCATTGGCTTTGATTTAGGAACTATCAGCGGGCCAAGCTGCTGGGCTGAGAGTCGAGGTGGGGAAAGGAGGCGTCATTGATTGAATTTTATGTCGTTGTTGTCGGAGATCTTAACATGCCAGAATTTATTACCCAGAGAATAATAATGTCATATAAAAACTGACAGAGCCAAATAGGGCCCCGCACTTCATCTCTGCCTCAGCCCACCACCACTGGGGCGGCCCTGTCACAGCCATTCTCCATTTCAAATGTATTCGCTCGCTCTCTCTTTTTTTCTGAAAATGAAACATTTGTGTTTGACATTGGAGAAAAAAATCAATATGAATTTATAAACCATACATAGTGTACACTTCATTATTTTGTGACAAATTTATATGTCTGCTTTGCTGATATAAGAAAGCAAACATATAAATGCTATACACACACACACACAAACACACACACACACACACACACATACACATATATATATATTTGTATAACATATATTTTGGGGAGTGACTGAATGTAGAGGACTCAATATAAAACAGCCCCCATAAAATGGATGCTAATTCCATACTGATTCATTTATTTAGCATTAAAGTATATGTATTTAAACCACAATGACCACAATAACAAGAAAGAGGATGAAGTACTTACTAATTACTATTACTACTGGCAATATTGTAAAATTATCTTTTTCAGAATATTACTCTAAAGAATGGGCTAATCCTTACAGTTAAAACAACATATTCCATAGACTGCAGCTATACATAAACAACTATCTACAGTAAACACATTTTTGTTCTGTATTTACCAAGTTAAGTTGTATTTTAGGACATCTTTAGTTATAAAATAATGAAAAATCTTTCTCTGAACTTGTATTTGTGAGGTTCAGAGATGGAAAGTTGCCCTGCAAAAAATATAGAATGACAACCATTTCATCTCTAGCTAGTTATTCCTGCAGTCAACTATGACTCTATGTTTACGAACAGCTTGAAGTTACATAAAATTAGCAGCAAGCCTTATAAAATATTAATCCAAAATAGTATTTAGATGAATCCTTTACCAACTTTTTATCACTTTATATGACTTAAGGCAGTTATCAAAACAAAGCAATTATCATATTCATAATATGTCAGTTTGGAGCAATAACTGCAGTGCTCCCACACCTTGCAGAACCAGAAATTGTTACTTCTGTTGTCAAGTTGAAAAGCAGACAAGTTTCTCATGTTACCAGCATGCGTATCTAATCTAAGCAGTGCTGTGCTTTTACCAGTTTGAGCAGGCCCTGGTATCAGATGGATGGGTGCATCAAGGTGACATGTCCCCTCCCAAACTACGATACTGCAGGTATCACTCAGAAACCTTTACACCACCATCACACCCACATCTGACACACAAACACAGCCCTGTCCAAACGCCATGTTAGTGCAGCATAATTACACTCCCCAGCTCAAAAAAAATGACACGACGTTGACTGAGCCGAATTATTGAATTTTCATCGGCTGCCTTAGGCCACATCGGGACTGTTCAATTTTAGCCTGAGGAGGACACACCATTAAAGGAGATGAGTCAAGAAAGTGTCTTCTTCTGATTGCCCTGAGAAACCATTACCGCCCAACAGCAGCAGGACGGCACTGGTGGAGAGTGGACACATGCCCCAACTTACACAGACACACACACACACACACACACACACACGAAGGCAGGCATGTATTCACAAATGCATACACACATACACCGCTGAAAATCCACATATCCCCATCCTCACCCCATCCCCCCTCCTGCAAAAGGCAGATGCAATTTACATGAGTTGAAGGGAGGTGACAGGTAGCAATCAGCCTGGGGAATAGGGTTAGAGGCTGACGCCTGGCTGCGTATTAACGCCTGCCAACCAAAGCCTACAGATTGCTTATACCAGGCCACGACCTCCGACCCTGCCACATATCAACCAATTGCCCTTTAGTATAATTATGTGGAATAATCTTTTAGAGTTTGATTCGTAGGAGATAGGCCGGGAGGGCCACTTCTAATTTATTTTTTTAGAGAGGGCTTGTTAATAAACACTTTTTTGGTGCAGGGCCCGTCTGGCAGCTATAAGTGAAATACCCTTAATACTGGAGGTCAGATTTATCTATTTGCGTGTGTATCTGTCAGTCAGTCCAGCCAGACATCTACACTGGATTGGCTGTAGGTGAAGACCATCGGGAATGTCATTATCCTGTGATGATGTTTTAATGATTGTATCATTGGAAGTGACCCTCTTGGATCTGTCAAAATAGCATTGCATTGTTTAGATCTCATTAAAATTTAATGAAGTGCAGTGGCAGCCAGAGCTGCTGACAACCTGATGTTACCTCCAGCCTCGAGATGCCATTTTTCATCCTCTTCCCTTTTATATTTCCAAGACACACCTCATACTATCACAGCGTCATCAGTGGATTGAAGAACATTCAAACCAAAAATAAAGATATGAAGGTTCTGTTTCCAAAACCTGCTACAAGTCCTGAAGGTTCACAGGAAACTGAATCTGAAATGCTTAGTCGATTAATCAATTAGTCGAACAGAAAATAAATCAACAACAATTTTGATAATCGGCAGTTTGCTTGGACAAAACAAGCAATTTCACAAAAATCACAAATTTGCCATAAAGGGCTTTGCAATCTGTACAGCATACGGCAACCTTTATGATTAAATCCTCAATTCGGATACGTAAATAAAACGGGGGGGATTAAGAAACTTCAGAAAGAGCAACAGAGTTGGACAGACATGCAAGACATGTGTACAGAGTAGACAGAAATAACAATAGTAAAATTACACTATGAAGAAACAGAATAACAATACTAGGAAATAATATGAATCTGAGGACGATGTTGAGTAACTTCCAAACACTTTATCAAACAATTAATTGATTAATTTAAAAAAACATAATAATGTAGAGCTTAATTGGTGATGAAAATAATAAGTAGTTCATCCCTAACTGAATCCTCCAGTTAATTTTTTGAATAAAAGCCAAAGACATGTAATGCCCCCTGTAGCAAGGGTGTACATGCATTGGCAAAAACAGTTACATCTGTAGAGTCTCCATGGTTCATGCCAAAAACGACTGTAACAGCTAAATAGACTTGTTGCTAATGTGTTTCCTATGAAATGTTTTAATACTAAGTAACAGATAGTTGGCTTCTTTTCATGTTTTTATAAGATGTTCAGCATGCATAAACACAAAGACAAGCACGTGGAAGCAGTGTTGAATGTCATTAAAGACCTCTTCTTCCTCATCTACAACAAACAGCTCACTTCTGACTGTTACATTACTGTGTTTTCTTTTCGGGTGTCTGATCTTAACCTTGGCCCGTTGAAAAAATCATGAACTTAACCCTTCAGAGTTTGGTATCCATCTCGACGCCACACACAGTCACATTAGTAGCCGGGCCTGACCTTAATCATACAGTCCCATCAGAAACCCGCTGACCTTAACCTCCCAGGAGAACTCTCCTCATTCACACACTCACTGGGACCTCCGGCTGCCCATTTAGTGCTTTAATGGTGGGAGGCGCCCGCTCAGCCACCCATTTCATTGTGTCCCCTTCTGCCTAACACCCCCCCCACACACACACACACACAGTGCACGTACACATACACACAGGATACATGGGAACACACGAGTCTGCGTGCACACACATGCACACACATATCAAGGGTTTTCATCCACACAAACACAAACAGATATTGCACCAGCCTTCTCTCCACAGGGGGTTAACATCAACATATGTCCCTGTCACACACATAAAGGTGAAGGTTGTAGGCTTGTGTGGCCACACGTGTGCCAGTATGTAAGAAGTAAAATGCGAGAAAAGTCCTGATTTTTCTTTTAATTTTCCGGCTTGTTTTTTTTTTTTCAAAAGTTGTCAGGGTTTTATAACCGAGACTTTTGACAGACGTTCTTGGCTTTATCGGAGGTGTGCGACACAGCTCCCATCCACTCTGCAGTTTGAGCAGTCTGTAAAGGGCAAAAAAGAAATCAATTCCACCCTGACAAATGTAAATAAGGTCTTATCGGGGCAGCAGCAACGCATCGACAGCATCAAGCGAGCAAATGTTCCACTCGCTTGCCTGTCATTTAACTACATCACCGGATCACTCCTCCATATTTTGCCCCGAGGACAACCAATTCTCCATCACATCTGCGTACATATGAGCTCTGGCTCACATGTGTGGGTATGTGCGCGCATGTATAATAACATGTGTGTGTGTGGCTTTCATGTTTGCTTGTGGACAGCATCACTTTACATTTATTGAAATGAGCAGCTCTCCCTCGGGTGCTTGTGCGGAGCTGAGGCCTGCAGCCATGCTAGCATCTATCGACTCCCCAGGATTAGGGCTTGGCTGAGGCAGCCTCTCCCCTGTGGCCACAGCGAGGTGACCCGCACTGAGACAAAGTTCAGGAGGGGAGAACAGGGTGAGCTCTCCCGGGCACAGATTAGGGGCCCTGCCTCTCCCAGTGGAGACATGAAAGTGTGAAATGATACTGTGTGTCTTTGTACGTGCACGAGAACACAGAAACAGTCCCATCAAACAGGCTCAGGTTTGTTCAGGCAAAACTCCAATTAGGATAACGTGTCACATGTGACAGGTAGATACATTTCTCAGCATGATATTACACAAGTGCCTCAAAACACAAGATTATTGTGCTGTACAAATGTAGTTATTTTAGCATTTCAAGTGCTTCTTTGATTCTTTCACAATGCATTGACTGTGATAAATATTTATTTAACACATTTGAATAATTGTAGTTAAAGTTATAGTCAGTCACATTTTCATAGAAATACACTCCTCGGCAAAGGCAGGGAAAACTTTGTTTAAAAAGCACATTTTATATAAACGGGTCCATTTAACCTGCAGTAAAAAGAAAGCAAGAAAAAAAACTCTTCGCCTCAATTCATTCATCAAGTCATTAAGGAGACCAATTCACAACTAACTGATCACAAGCAGCACACAAGAAATCAAACATACAAACTACCCAATCATTAAGATGCTATACTCATTATTGAGGGGCATAAGAAAGAAACAGTTTTGAGGCTTTGAGGCCAAATCAGGTCAACCTGTCATTATTTAGCCCAAAAAAAGACATTCAAAATTTGACTCAAACTCAGTTTAGTCCGTCTGATTTGGTCTAAATTTAGCCCATGATGGATATATATATATATATATTCACCTTTAGCCCAAATATTGCCTTAATATACAAACTGCATTGCAACATAAAAGCAAATTCTTATTTGCAGGAGTTTTTTCTTACCATGCTCTGCCAGTTCTACATGTTTGGGCAGGTTGTTTGTGGTATTACTGCATCTCATTAGCTACATACCTGCCATCTATTCAGTCTTTTCTCATTAACATAGTTCTATATCAGGAATGTTCCAGCAACTAGGAGCATAAAAGCTTCTAGTTTGAACTTTGAATTGACCCCTGGTACAGAATTGACCCAATAGATTGATTTTAACAGCCAGTGTCTCGGTCTGTCCAAAGGAACATCCGGTGATGCACAGGAGGTGGGGACTTTTGTTTCTGACAGCAGCAGAAATTGCTACATTTGGGGTAAATAGCAAAAAAACAGGGTTATTAGCATGAACAGTGATAGCTACCAGATAGAGAAAATAGCACAAACTACAAAATACAACTAAATAAATGCCAGTAGTGGCCACATGCTTTGTTTGCCAAGTGATCCTTGGGTGGTGCAGTGCTAAAACAACACAGCAATGACTGCATCGCATTCAATATTTGTTTAAGTTGGTTCTTTCAGAGTAGCGCTCACTGATCCCTACCTATAAGGCCACTACTTGCATGGAGAAATGCAAAAATCTGTGTTCAAACAAGGCCATCCATTACACCGAGGCAGACAGGGATATGGCAGTCTGTTTTTAGATGTTAAAGTAGTAATTAAGGTTTCAGAGATTTTAATTGGTTCTTTTGTTTCATATAAGCCCCTTTGCCTTTGAAGCTACAATGAACAGGAGTATTCTTTTTTTATTCATCCCAAGAATTTCCCACCAGAAACAGAGAAGCCACACTGAAACATACAAATTTGAAAAAAAAATTTGTGTTTTCTGAAGCAGTAACAATCACATTTGCACTTCACCAAATGAAATATCACCGTTTCTGTTAAAAGGCAAGGGGTTACATACGGGAATTGGCTAATCCAGGGAAGGGAAGGGGGGAAGGAGAGGTACAAAGAACGAACTCCTTAAGTCATGAAGTGGCTATCTTGCCTCTGAGTGGTATCATCATCATCTTCATCTTCATCATCATCACCACACAAACCCCTCTCTTCTTCGGGAGTGGAGAGGCAAAATAATTGGATTCTTTCCCACAAATAACACCTTCACCCCTGAGCTTAATTAACTAGACAGACTGCAGGGCCAGGGTCCATTCTCCTCCACTCTCGCCAGGCTCTTGGTGAGAAAGAGGAAAACCCAGCTGTTATTGCCCACTGGCCTTTATTACCATGGCTGAACGATAATATAGGTTATTAGGGCAAGTTGTTGTAAGGGATGGTCTTTTTTTCACTAGCCCCTGTTATACTGATGTGCAATACTGATACCAGCCTCTTAAAAAATGGATTGCTATCTATCTATCCATCCATCCATCCATCCAGTATTTTTCCACTTGGTCATCATGCATTACATCAAACTAACCTGTTCACACTTGTAAAATAAGAACTTTAATAACTCATTGTGTTCATTTATAATAAAACATTTCCAGAATAATTCGTTTGGACAACAGAATTTTGTAAAATGTTGACACAGAATGTTTCAATTACCACAATACAATTCCACTAATAATCGATATATGGTATTGTATCTATCTATCTATATCTATCTATCATCTATCTCTATCTCCCCACATTTATGTTATCCAGTCTGCTTTTCTATATATAATTGAAAACAAACCACAATTAAACTATAACACACTACAATAATAACCTCATTGAAAGATGACAATGTGCAATAGTTTCTCACCTCCGCACAATCCTTTGAGGTGTCATCTGTCTTGGGGGAGAAAACATGAATGACAGTAGTCAATATACTAACAAATACAGGCTTTGACAAGTACTACAACAAACACACAAAGACTCAACAATCTATCACAGGTCAGCTGATGCTACGACACCATTGGTCAATGTATTACCAGTAAAAAAAAACAGCCAGTATGACCAACCTAAGGGGATAGTGTGGTGTGGTCTGTGGATTTAAGGGGTTTACTTTATTACCGTGGGTGTTGTTTTATGGCAGAGTGCAGAGTGTATGCAATACACCCACAAGGCCCTCCTAGATGCCACCGTTCATATTATAACTCTTCCTAAGGTCCTTAGGGCCACTTTGTATGGAGGAGTTGCCATTTTGCTGTCACCGGTCCCCCCACACTTCCCTTCGCCTCTAAAGCTCCATGTTTGTTGTTCCATTCTCCTCTATATCTCCCAGAGGAGCTCCCTCATTTTAATATAAATAGAATGCTTCATCATGCAGTGGCACAAACTTCCCCATGTTGCATTGCTCCAGTGGCATTAGCAGCGGCAGCCGAGGTAGGAGGACACGCCGAGGGGATGGAGCACCGGTAGAACGCAGACAAAAAGCAAACATGTTTTGTTATAGTTTCAAATGGCTGGTCTGGTTTGTTTTGTCTGGGAGGCAAAATATGGAAAAGTAGCAACAAAGAAATATGATGCTGAATGGCAAGAAGAAGAAGTAGTGCTCTGACAGCCAAATATGGGGTTTATTTCCAAGTGACTTGATACAGAGTACAAACTGGGCTTCTCTTAAACATAAGATAGAGCAGCAATCAATTCTCTCTTGTCAGTATGCCAGTGGGCTCGCACAGACATGAGGGATTTAATAGCTGACTGATGGGCAAACTGCAACTCTATTGAGAATTTTTCCTTTTTTATGTGTCAGATGAGAAAGCTGCCAAGATCTAAGAGAAAGCACTTCTTAGCCAAACTGGACCATGCCTGCCTCGCTCTAATCAGATGTGCACAGCTGTATCCCAAATGCCAGAGGGATCATTTGACGAGAGATATTTGCAGCCCCTCTCGGCCCGGGATTTCAGCTCTCTCCTCTGTAGTGGTAAAGAGGCCCGAAAAGGCCAGCGGGGCTAGGACACAGCCCGGGGCACTAACTGCCAATAGCTTCGCCCCTGAGAAGCACTGACTTGTGTCTTGTGATCGGTGGACACCTAAAGCTGCCACCATTGACTAATTGTGCTTCATCTGGGTGCAGGATCCATCTTGGCTAACAAGAAAGCACTAGAGGTCTTCATTTAGCTATCAAGCCTGCTCTCCCCGGGGAGGGTTCTGAGTGCAGCTGCTGTCCTCGCTCCTCTCCCAATCAACACATCAAACGCCAACCCCAATTCATTTTCCTCCCTCCCTCGCCATCCTCTCCCCTCCGCCTCGCTCCCCTCCCTTGCTCCATCTCGCTGCGAGAGAGGCAAAAAGGAGGAAAGTTCCAGGATGGTGGAACCAAAGAGCAGAGAGAGACACAGCGGTGAATACTGAGCGGCAGCTTTAGCCCGGCCCTGCGAGCACTCTGGATTTAGCAGGATATTTATTCTTTTATATCCAGACAAAAGAGATTGCACATGCCCTCCTGTGCTCACCAGAGTCACTCCGGTAAATCAGCAAGAAGTAGCCCGAATATAATCAGACTCCATTATGAAGATTCTTACAAAAGCTTGGCAATAATCTGGCATAAACAATGTGGCAAATGTAGGCCTAACCTTTGCATGTGGTTAGCATCTGACTGACAGCAATAATATTTATTTATTTAACTTGATATATTCAATCTTTCATTTCAGAGTCAAGATATTTGTCAGAAATGCAACTGTTTGTCCTGCTAAAAACCCTGCACACGTTATTTTCTTATTTTTCTCATTATTATTATTATTTCTTTGTATTTTTTTTTGTTTCATTGCTCATTTCAGGGCTTATGTCTACAAAATAAAATATTATAAAACATTGTGATTATAAATACAAGTTGTATTCAGAGTCACAATCATTATATGAAAATGTCTGCAGGAAGACTAATGCTACATTCTGGTTGGACACGTGCGACACGTTATTTCTGCTCATTTTAAAATAACTCCCACAGGAAGAAACTACTTGGTAGATGACAGTTGCATGTTTTCTCTTCATCCTCCTCTTCTTCTTCTTCTTAGCCTTTTTTTTATTACATGCAGGAATCTAATAACACACACATAACCCAACAGCTCCCTGTCCTCTGTCAGCAGCAGCTCATGTGTTTATTAAAAGCCTGGTTTAGCATATGCTTCGATTAGATTCCTAATTACAGAAAATTACCTCAGTGCCACAAAAAGTATATCTATGTCCTCCAGGAAATAAGAAGATATTGAGGGGCTTAATTCTTCTATTATGATCACTTTGGAGAGGCTGCTCACACCAGTTGTGTACAGTCTCATGCCGTAAAATGTATGTATCGCACCCTATGGTTCTGTGAAATGCAGGCATTACTGTAATCCAGTTTATTATTAGATGTGATGTCACTTCCTATGCTCTCTTAAACAAAGCAGGGGTCACCACCCGACAGTTCAGAGAGAATGGAAGTGATGTTAAGCATATGTTAAGGTCTTTTTAGTGATTATCCTATGTTGATTTATCAGGTGAAAAGCTTATTAACATGATGGTTGTCTTTTTATTGAGTCATGGTTACTCGCTGTATTTCTGCTGGGTGAGCTGCATGTTCCCAAGGCCCTTGAAACAGTTCAAATCCTATTGTCAAATTAAAGAAAATGTACAGAAAAAATATATCCTTCCTCTTTTCTGTGATATATTTATGCGAGAATATTGGATTGATATATTGGATTGATAAAACATTATCATATTCATTATTTTAGTAGTTTTTAACACTGAGTTTGGCACACAAAACAAGGACCACCAGAGATATTATCGCTAATGTGCAACAGTTGTTTCTTTACAATACCGTTTCACTTCTTTTGACGATATAATCTTAGATACAGCCGAACAGCATTGAAATATTTCATATGTGCTATACGGGTTAATAAAAAGTACATCAATATTGCACTTGTGGTCGAAAGTCTACCATGATCTACAATTAACCAATCTAATACAGAAACAGCATTTATTTAACTTTTTTTTTAATGATTTAATACAAGCAAATTTTCTATTTTTTCACAGCATGTGAAAAAAGCATTTGTTGTTGAAAACCTTGTAACTCCAGTTTTGTCCATTTTCACATTTAAACCTTAACGTTTAGGGAAAAAAAGTCTACTTGACTGAGCTCATAAATGCATGGAAGTCAAGCTAAGTTCAAGATTAGAATAATTAGTTGCTAAAAAGATGACATGGAGATACGATATGTAGAATGACTAGTCTACTGATTCGGTGTTTTCTCTTTATTACTGTATGTGTGACATTTTGTGCTGTGTTATTATGAAAGTTGCATCAGTGTCACCCTGACATATTCCTCTTCCCTTATTGCATTGACAAATGATTCAGATAGTGATTGTAGTCAATATGTCCAACACATCCCATTGGAATATGACGATGATGCTCACTGCTGCATCTGCGTAGCATTACAGGTTACACATATAACGTGACACCAATAATCAGAAGGTAATCATTTGAATAGGATATAATACCAACTCGTATTAGTGAATATAAATTGGGTGATTAAAGCACAGAATTCATCTGCTTGTTTAACTTTGATCTGGATGTCATCCTCAGCTGATGGATCCAGTTGCCAATAATCAATAGTCACCAACTATTAGTCCAGTTTGGTGACAACAAAACAAACACTAGTGTGTCGTTGTCTCGTGTGAGAGTCATGAGTAGTAAAACAAAATGGCATTTCAACTGTCACGTTGATAAAACACAGCAATGAGATAATGAAGCAACTGGGTGTTGAGTTATTTCTGCACCAATCAATAGGCTGGTAAAAAAAAAAAGTCAATAAACATATGCGTAAATTGATTCCATCTGCTTATTATCATATAAAACAGCCTGGTAAATATGCAACAAATTACTGGTGGCACTCCAATATCCGACAACCAGCGAAAAGTGATGCTCATGACTCAACATTCAATAAGTTATTATTTCTGTATCAATAAAAGACACGGGAAATTAGTTTTAGTATACTCAGGACAAAAAGCATTTCCTTTTTTTCTTTCTTTTTTCAGGATTTTTACACTTAGGACCATATTACTTCTTGTTCTAAAATGTTTCCTTTATATTTTTCGACTCAGTAAAAGATTCCCCTACAGGGAAAGACAGATGATATTTTGAATGCTAGTGACTGTTCTACAAAGTTATGCTTTGTTGCTGCAGGATCACATCTAAATAAGACATCAATGATAAATTGTGTGCATGTGTGTGTTCCTCTGCACATTTTTTCCACACAGCCATCCCACTTGATACATTAAAAAAAACATCTGAAGACTTTATGTGTCACTATATCCACATCACTGCCCTCCTTGGCATGTGCATCCACAGGCATCCACGCCATCTAGTTCAGCATCTCGAAGATGCCAACCGCGCAACATGCCATCCTGCCATCTTTTCCAACCCTAATTCACCAAGCCACACAGATTTTCTCGCCTAATCCCCCCTTTGCTCGCACTCCCATCCCGCTGGAGTTTGGTAATACGATCTGGAGAGATGACTGAATTCTTGTTCCGTCCAATATCACCAGGTCGCTAGTCTCCTGCCTCCCTGGCTCTAACAAGATGAGCTGTTTTCCATTTGGGCCCTTAATGCCACTCTGGGCTTCATTTTGCAGATCCCTGATGTGCCACAGTGAAATCATAGCCCTGGACTCAAACCTGCTTGTTGATCTTGAGATTACTGGTCGACAACAGGTTTCCCCCCTAAGCCCTGTCCGCCCTCAATGGGGAAACCCAGGAGCAGGATGATATTGAGATGTCTTCCTCTGTTTCTGTCTCTCTCTTCCTTTCTTTCTCTTGCTCTCTAACCACGGTCGTCCACAAGTGCTCACAGCTGCTGGCGCCACCGTGCCGCTAAGCAGGTTTTAAGACCGGTCCCAGTCGAGCCTTCTCTCGCCCAACCAGGAGGCAGAGCCCTGGATCCAGACCTTTTTAAGTGATCATCCTTGTATCATAACAGATTAAGGGCTGCTGCTGCTCTGGATTAGGCCTAATCTAACCTTTATCCGCTCCCATCTTCACCTGAAACTTACAGCGACCAGGAAGTCAATCGCCAGGCCCCCGTGATATACAGTGACACTGATCTTCCTTTTCGCACTCTAATTATCAGGATTAAGAAAAACACTTTTGAGTAATTATTTTCACATCGGATAAACATTAGGCTTGCGCGGATTTGGCTGAGCTTTCGCCCAACAAGAAGCGGAGATCTGAGCGGGCTTACGAGCTCCAGACAGGCAGATGGAGATCCTTTTTAATCAGGAATAACCAACAAACAGACAATGGAAGAAAAGGCGAAGAACAAAGAAATGAATGTCCTTTTTTCATTTAAACGATTGGGGATTTTCACAGCTGAGGAGAAACTGTACACATAATGCCTTGTCATAAGCATATTTACATTTGAGATAAGGGAGATGGTATGTTGTGTCTTTTGCTGTAGCAGAAGATTTCATACTCCTTTGCATGTCTTGAATTACTGGAGCTATGTTTTCTTTTTTTAGCGCTGCTTGCTAATGGATTTGCCAGACAAGTCACACATTTGGAGAATTCTTCTCAGAGGAGAAAAAAGGTGGAACCATGGGAAAAAGATGACCTTAGGAGCTTGTTTGATATTATATATTATTTCAATCATACACAATTACAAAATGAAATCACATCACAGCTCCAAACTGAGGCCCAGATAACCTTTTAAAGGGACAATTCCCTCAGAGGCATGACCCCTGACCCCAGGCCTGCCAGCAATCTTCCGCAGGATGACTTGGCTGTGGTTGCAGAGGTTATGTGCGCCAACACACACACACAGACACACACTCTGTCTCTCTTTCTCTCTAACCTTTTTCTGAGTGTTTCCATCTTTCACGTGTCTCTTACTTTATCTCTGTCTTACAAATATTATTGCACAAAACTACAATTTACCTGGATAATTATTCATCCATGCACTTCACTTGAAAGGATGGTCTTTAGGAATATCATAGTAAGTAGGAAAAGAGCGTGCCACTTTGTTTTTCTACTAGTTTTCTGTATGTTTAAGTCTGAACCTTGTTAAGTCCATAAATGTGCATCCATTTTCTGAAAATACTTCACATTTGGACCATAGACATATTGTAAATTTCTGTGTAGACCTGTTGGGTTCCAGGAAGTAAATGCTAAATTCCAGCTTTCTCATAAGAAATTTAATTTATAACCAAAACATCTACCAATGAAATCTAAACTTATTATGACCTGTCAGACTGTGAAATGGCTACAGTGCAGTCACTAAGTATTTGAACAGCTCTGTATTCCAGCACATTGTACCTGAAATGAAACAATGAGTATGAAGTTGATGACTTTCAGCCATCAACTTCTATTATTTATTAACAGTTCAACACTGAAACGCTCAGCTGATCTGCTTCATCAGGACTGTGTGTGTGTGTGTGGTTTGATGAGATTTGATTGACAGTGGCCTGGCATCATAAGCACAACTGTCAACAGATGTTGATTTAAATATTGTTAAACCCTAAATTTGGGCCCAGAAGTACACGACATCACCATTTTACAGGAGAGACCCACCCACCAGCAAAACATAAAAAAGCAGAGAAAAAGACAAATCTCTCGTGTGAAATCACCAAAACTGATAAAACTTTGGCAGAAAATTGTGTGTTAATATAAGACCCCATTACTCATAGTAAGAAGCTGACAGATAAAATATTTTAGACCATTAAGTTAGGGGCGTTTACAAATCTGATGAACTACATAGTCCGCAAGGGGTAAAACGGGCTATCAGTCTTCCACTGTTGGCCCAATAGGAATATCAACAGCTACATAGTTGTTGTTTAACTTGAAATCCAGCGTAGTTTGCTCATGACATACTACAAGTTTCAGCAAGTTCTCATTAATTGGAGACATCACTGTTACAAACATTACATGCTAAAAGAGCTATTGGTAAATGACACAGTTTCACTATAATACTGTAATATTTAGACAGTGTTTCAAATCATTTACTTTAAAAAAACAACTACAACAACGGAAAATGGTAACATCTGAACATAACAAAAAGCCTGAAAAACTTCAGTGTCTGCAGGAAGAAAACTTTAACACCTCTTACTGTACACCAATTAGGTTGTTGAACTGGAGCTGCTCATTGTATAACACAAACTTATGACTTGGCTGTAGTTACCTCAATTTTTATAAACCTGACAAAAGCCAGGACAAAGCAGGACCTGCTGAGATTTATAGCCAAACTAATTTTCCAACACTCATCCAGGAAATGACAATCCTGTTCCTCTAAACTCTGATTAATCTCCCTGAAGTGCGGTGAACATTTCTGTGTTGCCACTAACCCCCAGCTACCCTCTGACATCCCCCTGCTGCTAAAATGAAGACCTCTTGTGTCCACCTGCCCTCTGCCTCTACTCAGAACCAGATGTGTCGTGGCTTTGATGTGGACCAAACTTTTCGGGTCAGGGAAGGACAAAAACCCAAAACTGTCTCGCATGAAGCCACAACACACGCAGAACTTTTGGCTTTCAGCACAAGCATCATGTAAAATTGTGAAAAATGTGAATTCTTTAACTTTGTAGCCACTCCATGATCAGTCATGTGAAGGGGGACAGATGTTCTCCTCTGCTGGGGTTGTGGGTCTGCTCTTAGTTTCCTTTGAGCAGTGAGACACTTAAAGGCAGACAACACTAATGTATAAAAGTCTGAGTTATGGCCATTATTTTATACCTTCAGATAATGTTCCTTTCAAACTTGCATTGAAGTACATTCATTCTGAATGAAATATATCCTAAACTCACACCCAGAGAGCATCCAGAGGTTATCACTAACATACTGTACTAACTAAATGCACCCATCATGATATTGCTTTACATTGTCTTATAAAAAACAAAACAAAATCTAATTATATATCCAGATATCATCCAGAGGTTATCACTAACATACTGTACTAACTAAATGCACTCATCATGATATTGCTTTACATTGTCTCATACAAAACAAAATCTAATTATATGTTTTCTTTTACATTTTTATCACTTTTTTCACCACAAATTGCCCTATTTATTAAAAAGAAAGTCGATTAAATTGATAGTCGCCTGATTTTTTTCCCCTATGTATCCAAAAGTTGTTGTGTTTTCACTCTAAGAGAACACTGCTCACTGCCATTTACAGTAGAACAGTAAAAAAAAAATTAGCACGGCTGAGAAAAAGCGAATCGAAAAATGGGGAGAAAATGCAAATGAGCTGCTTATTATGAGCCAGAGTTCCTTTAAGGAACTGAATGAAACAATAACTGCTTCAGCTACAAAATGTTTGTGCTGCAACTTGCAATTTTTAAATGCTATTTTTACCCTTATTGTAGAATTAGTGGCTTGTTACCAGTATATTATAATACGATCCCCAGATTTTTTCATAAAATTTGAAAAAAATCAGCCCTTGTTATGTGACAACAGCTATAAATTGTACAAGCTAAAGCCATACTTCAAGTTGAGTAACTGATTTTGATGAAGGAACATGAATAATGTACATGAATAATGTAACTTTGTGCTATTAGTATTAAAAATAGTTATCCCCATTTCTGACAGGCAGCAGGTGACTTATAGATTTGATCCCCACCACCTTCTCCACCCCAGCTTTGTATGTACAGTAGACGATCATGTTTTCTTGAAGACAGCAATAAAACCTGCCTAATATGACTAACCTCAGACTGTAGCTGTAGGCGAAGGCAGCATGAGAAGGTGAGTTTCTCGTTTTCCCAAAGCTCTGTTGGAGGTAAAAGAAATCACCGAGACTAGACATGCCACTGGGCAATGCAAAGAGGGAATGAGAAATTAATGGATTACTCGGTCAGGAAAGAGGAATCTCTTCGCTACTTTGTTGGGCTTAGTGAGTATGTCTGTGAATATGGAGCTCAAAAGAATTGCTTCAAACTAACTGTATATTTAAGGTTTTGGTTCAGGCTATTGTCCCATAATTACCTGTTGTTTATACAAGGGATGGGCAGGTTTGGTGTGGTGCAGACTTCCTGTACAAACAGGAGGGACCAAACAAATCCAAGGTTCACTGATGAGACATTTAAGCACTGTCAAAAAAGTGGGTGAAATACTATCAGCCGATAATTGTTAACTTAAGTAAGAACTTGGAGGGCTTTTGCTTTGATCAACAGATTATCTGATTTGTAATGATGACACAAGTCCCACCAATCTGGGACTGGAGCATGTTTACGTATATGTTATTTTCAGCTACTAACTGGAATGCTTGCAAGAACATTAGGGTTAACTAAAATAAACTAAATTATACTGTTTATTTCTATGACTTACAATGGCTCACTTGAACAGGTGAGGGAAGGGTTTTATAGGATATGGATGCAAGTGATTGGGCCTCATAACCTATATCTTTGACACCAGTTGGAAAATCATTGTATTGACATATTTAAGCTAATGCACATGTAAAATTTCCACAGTAGCATGTGGCTTTTAACTGTAAGCTGTAGCTGCTCACATCACAATAGCACTGCATGGGAATCTTGGTCCACTAAATAACCCAGTCTGTTAAGGTCCGAGTTTGTTCACTGAGGTTTAAGTAAGAACAGCGGTGAGAGGACAAATTACAAACAGACTGTCTTATTTAGTTGCTGGTATGTTTGCTGGAATGTGTCCTTTTTGGTGAACTAGAGCGGTAACTTCTCACAAGTCACAAGTCACAAGTCATAAGCTGAAATTAAAGGCAGTTTGTTTTCTCTAGCTGGGCTTGATTAGCAAAGGAAACATTCGGCGCACATGCAACATTTATAAACTTTCTTAAGAGCATAAGTGCAGTTTACTTAGTCTCTTGTCACAGAGGCAAAAGGTCAGCAAGAGGTTGATGTTTGGAGAAGCACATTAAATGTTGGTTTACCCCTCAGAGTTATTTTTGAGACTTTATTGACCACAGCTGGCTTCTGTATGACTAACGCTACGTAATACAGGGAGATTAAACCAGGGTTGGCAAATTATCACATTCAATAGTCCTATGGCTCATTCCATTAAAACATAAAGAGGCCTGTACACTGGGAAGGAAGAGAGTGATGTAAATTCATCTACAAAATCTTCATTAACATAGAGTTCAAGGAAAAATATAGAATGTCACAGCAAACTCCACCTTACGTGTTTGATTACAAAGTTTTCTCTGTGCAGTGTAGGACCACACACCGCACAGCACAACAGATATCACATTAATCCATAACTCTGTTGGTAAACTAGTAATGTTTCTGTCATATGTCAAGTATTTTTTGTTTAAGAGAATTTAAAAACCATGCAGTGACTTCGATTAAGTTAGGGGAGAATGGACAAAATCACTGAAGCAGAGGCAGAGATATCCTGACTTCTGACCTGTCCTGTGACAAGCTGGCAAGCTGTCCAGGATGTACCAGGCCTCTTGCCCGTGGCATGCTGGGATAGACACCATAATCATTAATGTTTTTAACTGTTTTAGCTACCTAATCTTAACCATAGTTTATTTGCCACAACTACTGTCTTTTCCTTACCTTAACCATACCATGCACAGATATTATAGGAAGATGTGATTTTTAAGATGCTGGCATTGGAAAATAAAAACATTGTCACTGGATGTAATCAGGGGTGTCGCACAATTGTCCAATAACAATATTCTTATCTGTCGACAGGAATGTGAAAATTGTTTTGAAGACAAAACAGCACATTTACCACTGTGAAAGACAGTAAAGGGGATTCTGAAGTCTTCATCAGGGCCATATTACATCAACTGGCCACTAACTAATTGGTTGAAGATATGATTTTCCAAATAATCCTTGTGGAAGGGTTTAGTTGGTTTGGTTTGGTTTACTGACCACATAACACACTTATAAAAAAAGAAACACATCAAGCTTTGTCAGGGAGAAAATGATAAAGTCCTGGACTTACTCATTTCCCTGATGCTTCCTCAGTCCAATAACTTATTTTATGTTGGCATTCTATATCTGAACTAAGAAAGGTAATAAGAAAACACAGACAAATCTTTATCTGCTACACTGAATGTAGAATGAAAGAATGAACAAAGTGCATCACAAAGTCAGAGATCTCACTGTGTCATCTTCTGCATTTCCCCATATCCATGTGTCACATCTCCCACAGCGTGGTCCACTCATCATCAGCAGTAATTTGATTTTGTCGTTGACGATGACAATGATGGAGATGGCGATAATCCCCACTATGCATTCACAATGAAATATTTCCCAGTAGCCCCTATTGATCGGTACTGTTATTTGCCATGAGGATCAGTGTGATAATTAAAAACTAAACACATTTAGCATCTGACTTCCAAGCTTTTATTACCTCTGATAGTTCAGAAGGAAGAAGAAAAGGTCAAATTGAGCAATGGAGCGCAAGATGGCCGATGGGTTTGACAGGTCCAGGTTTGTTTTGGATATGATGGATTCTAATTTATTGTATAAAGACAGATTAGTTGGTGATATGAGGTCTTTACCACAGACATCTTCTGAAATACTCAAAAACTGTGTTAGGAGCTTCAGGGTGTTTGAGGTTATTTTGACAGCATTTCTGCTTTACTCAATAGCGCAGAGTAAAGATGACAATTATAAGAAAGAGAAAGAATGACGATGACATGCATCATAGAAGTGCATTTAGAGATGTGGTCAAAACTACTTAGAGTCCATACTGAATCTGAGATCAGGTCTATGCGCGTAATCCAAAAACGTTTACACTAGATCAAAATGTTGTTCTGTTACATTAAATTTATGGGAGTAAAGTGTGCAGAAAATTTGTCTGCCTGTTAAGAACCTGCAATGGAACTAATAGTAGAGATAACTGCTCCAATTGAAAAAGTATGCTGCACGTGTTATGGACTGCTAACTTACTGTTCTGTCCAAAACACAACTACAGTATATTTAACTGACTTTGCTGGTCCTATGGCATGGCCAATAGTCTTCCAGTGAACCAGGTTTAAACAGCAGTACAAAGACACAAATGCAGCACATGCAATCAATAAATCACATCTGTCAGTCAACACGTCTAATAAGATCATAGTGTCCAACATACCGAGGCTCTAACAAGTGATAACACGGTCCATATGGCAGGCAGCTCAGAACCAGTATTCGTTTTCACTAGATCTGCATGCATACAAAAATGTACATCTTAACAAGCCATTTAATCTTGTGATCAGACTTAAAATCTAAATGTAAAATTATGCCAATTCTGTGCTCATGAATGTCAGCAGCTTCTTACAGAAACTGGAGCCATTTACCTTATTTCAACATTTCAACTTATTCTCTTCTCCAGGTTGAGGCCTGCATGGAGGCTGGTGTTGGGGGGCGCTCAGCTAAAGATGAGCGGGCCAAGACAAATGGCTTCTCTTGCTGCTATTTGGCAGCTGGGGCCCTCAATGGCTCCCTGAAGACGCAACACTTAAGAACCACAATAAGGTGGCAGGGGCTCTCTGCACTCCAATAGCACTGAACATGATAGAAAAGTCTGTAATCTGAAATCACAGCTGTCTAGGTCTCGTTACTGGGGACACAACAAGGGTCCAATAGCTCCCAAGGGTCAAGGCATGATGCTGGAGACATCGGTAAGTTTCATGAGAATACTTTATCACTTTTGTCTTCCAGGGGAAAAAACTGGGCCAGCAGTCCATCTTCTATCAATAAAACTCCAGACACTGAAGTAGCTGTTAAACAAAACAATTTGTTTTTGCTGTCATATGATAGACATTTTATGATTACAAGGACGTCAGAAGAACACAACTGCACACATTAAATTGCCAAAAATCACGCCACCTACTGTTAAGAAATAATGTCTATAATAATAATAATTCACCATTTTAGGGGTGTTTATGAATCAGACTATTTCTTGGCCCTTTCGGTTCCTTGGCAACTACTTTCAGCAAAGAAATAGTCTGGCACATAACCTCCCATAAAATGGCAAACAAACAGTTTAGTAAAAAAGTTTTTGTACAAATGAGATATAGCGGGTTAATTAGTGAGGTTTAGGTGCTGATGGGCGTTTTTTATTACTTTTGGACAGAGCCAGGCTAGCTGTTTCTCTCTGCTTCCAGGCTTTGTGCTAAGCTAAGCTAACAGGCTGCTGGCTGTAGCTTCATATTTAATAGACAGATATAAGAGTGGAATCGATCTTTTTCTAACCCTCCACCGGACAGCGAACGAGAATATTTCCCAAAATGCCGAACTATTGCTTTTACAAGCTCGACTTTATTGTTGCACAGATAAAAAGGGCCACTTCGCCACTGAGCACCCCAAGAGCATACAGTGTGCTGCAGTCTAACACAACTCACGAAAGCATTTTATCTCTCTAATAAATTAACAGCGTGGCCATAGGCCCTCGCCAGGAGCAAACACAAGTACTCCCCTGGGGAAGGCAATTTAAAGGGAGAGAGGAGGGGGACAGTGCATCAGGCCACCGTTTGGACGGATCAAATCGACCTTAAAGACGATCCAGTGCGAGATGCAGCAGAAATTGATGGCCATGTGTCAATGAGATGGAGACAATGAGGGCGAAAGGTAAATGTCCCTGGGTAGATGTTTGGGCATGTGCATGGCTGAAGTTTACATTGGGCCTCTCACTGTGTGTGCGTAAATCATGAATATCCTCGCAGCCACCGCTGTTTAAGGCGCCCTTTGGAGCAATTTCACCTATTTTATTAAGCAGTAACAATTTATAAATTTCAGTGGAAGTGGATATATGGCATGCCATTGGAATGGATCCTTTCATACATGACCGAATCAGATGATGGATGTGGCATTACTAATCAAATTCATTGTGGTAGCCACTTGGGAATTTGGCCGGGTGAAAACAAGCCTTGCGTGTTTATGAAATGCAACACAGTGACAATTATATTACATAATCTTAAATTATGAATGCTTTCTATATACAAGGGTGCACTATTTGAAACACTGTTGACTTTGTCTTTGGCTCAGAGGAAAGTAAATCAAAGGAGACATATCAACATGAATGATTGAGGATAAAATCACTAGACCATAACATGGACACGGCCTCCATTGAGACACATCCATCTATCTCTCTCGTCACTTCATTTTAATACCTTTTATATTTTAGCTAGAGTCTGGCTGACCCAACATGGTAGGCCTACATAAAAATAGCACATGTTGACATTTCATTGGTCAGTGTTTTCTTGTCTATGCAATGTTTTGAAATTAACCTCTTGTTTCATTATATTTCAGGAAGAGAAAATGCTCAAAATAATCAAACATATTCCAACATCTGAACTAAACTAATGTAAAATCTATAAAAATACATAAACTGAGAAATTGCATTGACAAAGATATCCCCTGCTGCATTTTTTTTTTTTTTTACCTCAGCTGACTTGTTTGACAAACTGGTCAGTCAAGAGGTCTTCCATTTGAATAAGCAAAGCCCTGCTGTAATTGGGGTGCACATATTTTGAACAAAAACATGAGAAGACGAATCACTACAAACCTTATTCGTCCAGCCAGACAACGGCGGAAATCAACCTGATTCCCAGATGTGTCGCCCCCGCACCCCAACCCCCACTCTCAGTTATTCCTGTAACCTCCGAGACTATAAGGAAATGAAAAAGGATTAGTGGGACTCTGAATCAACGAAATGACTTTAAATGACTTCTTCGGGTAGCCACAGGCCAGGCGCGCAGCATGTTTAAGTTGACATTTCAATTGTACAAGTAATTTGCATTCTATTTGACTCTAAATGACACCTCCATATTAAGGATTCCAACAGCAGTTTTTGATTTCCTCAGTTCAAAGATGAGCCTAAGAAACGTGGCTTAATCAAGGTATGTAGGACTCCTGTCAATCTCTGACCAAAAAAAAAACCCTAACAAGGTGAGGTCTTAACTTCAATCAAATTCTTAACGTGTCCACTCATGACACAAAGCAAATCTTCAACCGCTGTACCACACCTTATTAAATAAAGATCACTAACTGAACACATGTATCTGTAATATGGCAATCTGGTGAAAATTAGAAAAAAGGAGGGAATGATTGCTTTGAGGTTATCACATGAAGCTGCAGACAGTGAGGTTTAAATCTGACGTGATCCTGTTGCTAAGATACTTGGTAATGTCACTGATACAAGCCCATCATTCTAATTGGTTGGAGTTCATGCATGTCCTCACATATTTTGTCACCGGAGTCTACTGAAGAGACTACTGAAGTATGGTTGTATTGTTTTCTACAGAATTATCATTTTATCTTACTGAGTCAGAATTATGTGAAAAAGCTGAATATAAGATTCTATAATGGCAATAAACTACATATATTCGTGTTCGATATTCGTGTTTTATTTAGTGTTAGAATCAGCTACAACACGATAAATACACTATAAATCTCCAAGTATGTAACCCCAGTCTGACACCAACTCTGCTTAAAAAATATATATATTTTCAGAATAGGTGGGAAAACTTGACAAAGGTTCATACTATGAATTTGTTTCTATAGTGAATCCATCTGTTTCAATCATTTTCATAAATCAGATACCAGTGGCCTGATCTGTCTGAACACAAGGGAAATTACCTCACGTCATGTACAGATTTGTCTTTTCATTCAAGAAAAATAAAATTTTAAGACACAGTGATTGTTATTATCAAGTGGTCTAAGCACTTTGTCTGTTATTACCAACAGTAAGTAGTAGAAAAATCCTTCTTAATGCATAAAGACAGAACATGACTTCCAATAGTATTAAACTGAGGCAATTTGGGAAGTTAGAGGAACACATTGTTGTGTTTGAGACAAGCACTGCTGTGGTAATCCTCCACTAGAACAAAATAAAACTGAAGACATATGAAATAAAATATTTGCAGGGCTGGATAACTGCGGCAAGATGTGTTTGCTGCTAGCTCTAAATGAGGGATTGTAGAGCTTCTTGCCATATTTCAAATCCAGTGTATTTCTTTGTTTAAAGTACAGTTCACTTCGTCATAATACACTTTGTAATAAAGATTTGCGCATATCTGTTGTCGACGTTTTGAATACAATAAGACCATATTCAGTCAATTCAGTAAGTAAAAAATACCTATAAACCCAGAGAAAGCTTCAGAAATCAGTCTTTCCATTGGGTTTGATGGCTGAACCCATTATTATAGATGTAATGTGTGTTGGTAAAGAACATGAGATTTTTATCCATTTAATTTCAAAATGTATACATCCAATCATTACATATTATTGTTCAGTTTTGAGAAACACCCAGTTCAAAATACCAATTCAACAATTTGTGTATTTACACGATGTTTGTTATTTAAGAAAAAAATAATGTGGGTTTCATTAATGCATCTTTGCATTATACAGTCCTACTGGCCTACTGTGGCTATTCACACCCTGTATTGTTTGATCTTCTTGTGAGAAGGGATATCAAGGCCACTTCCCACCTGTGTGAAGCAACAGCACAGAGACCTTCAATGATCCCATCATTATCTGTCTGGTATCCTGCTATTCCATCAAACACTAGTTCCTCTTCCTTAACAACATACGCAGACATACTTCACTATAGAAAACCTCATTCTAAGTTTAGAAACTGTGGTTATGCGCCCCAGATTTACAGCAGTATGGCAGGAGTATACTTACCATCAAGCACTATTTTCTTCCTCCTTTATAGAACTCAGTACTCAGTTGTCACCTTTCTATCTATTTTCTCAAGGTCAGAACATGATGGCTGGATGGCCAGATGCGAGACAGAGGTAATGAGTTTGGAATGGTATTTAGAGCAGTGAGAGGCTCGGGACTCACACCTGACTCATCACACTATGGATTCAGAAAGAATAGATAGTGTTAATGAAAATATATGGCTCAATCCTTGGTTGAGACTGACAAAAAAAAGAAATGAACGACTACTGGAGGCTAAATTCTTGGCTAAAAAAGTACATATCAACAATTTAATGTCATATTAATTATTAAAATATCATGTTTCTTGACATAAGTGACAAATTTGCATCTGGAGCGATGTAATTTTAGAAAAAAGTATTTGCAGCCTTACTGTAGCATTACTGTGCTGACTAATTTGTAAAAGAATAGAAGTTTAGCTGGTTGCAATTCAGTCAGGTTACCCACTATTCATTCACCTAAGAGCTTGTGTATTTCACCTGGCTAACATGTTGCTTTTGTTAGTTTGGTGAGCATCATCTCGTTAGCTAAGCCAAATACCACACCACAGCTATTGTGTATCACACAATAAATGCAAGTTCTTTAGAGTAAATGAGTGACGAATAAATGAAACCATTTTTTTGTTCTGTGTAAGAGCGTAAGATTTTAAAACTGAACTTTATTGAGAAATGCTGGCTACTCAGAACTGTACACCACACGGTATGATGAACATTGTTTAGCAGTTGTTTTTCATTACAAGAAGGCGTTACTCATTTACAAACATTATGACAGAAGAAATGTTTAGCAATAAGCTAGCACAACGTTTGCCCGTCGTTCATCATATTTTGAAGTTTCTCATACAGCACCTTAAAGACAAAATTGTCAATGCATAACCTTTCCAAAAACAACTCATATGAGTGTTTTCTGATCTGCCACCTATAAGATTTAGGCAACTAAAAGTACTTGTTAGAAAGGTTGGTTGGTTAAATATTGGAAAAGTAATGGTGACTCAAAAGACAGGATGCAAACTGTGGTCCACTGTGATAAATTCACAAACTTTGTGTGCCCAACCATCCACCCTGACCTAAGATGTTTTGTGACTGTGTAACAATGTGACATTACTTCCTCCTTTGCCACATAGAGAGGACAGTCATTATTTGCTTGATCACACAAGGTCCATTGTAAGTAAAATGTAAACAAAGGTTGTTATAAGCTTTCAGCTCATGAACTTGAATATCATGGAGCTTGCCTGAGTTTGCCAGTGGTTATTAACCACTTTGTCTGCTGTTCTAGTGCAACATTCTGGTGGTAAATTAAGAAAATGTTCAGACTTTATACGTTGATGAGAATGGCCTGGATATGCCATTGTTTTGGTGTCTGTGAGGCTCAGCGCAGGAACACAGAAAATGACTTTATAGTAAGCGATTGTATCATTTGGGGAGGAGAAACAGGTTCAGCCTGCAAAAGCAACTCATCACATCAACAAAACTCTTGCCACGTTTTATGTATTCCACTCCAGTGTTTGCTCTTGTAGATGTCCCCTTATACCCCAGGGCATATATCTGCTCTCACAGGCCAGAGCGAGCAGAGAAACAATCATGTTTAGGGCATCATGAATGACAGATACTTTTCAATTGTCCTGTCAGCAGCACAAGAGAGACCAATAGAAATGTTTTTCCAAGCCTTTTACTGCTCTCAATCTCTATGCCGCTCTGCCACGAGAGGAGAAAATGCTTGTTTACCCAGAAACCAACGGGCCTCGCTGATTGCCATCCCAGCGGTAATGGCCAAGGATGAGGCAGATCAATAGCCATCTGCACCCATTCCTAAAGCAATAACATTCAATAGGAAAACCCATTTACTTTTACTTACCTTTACTTTATATTGTTTTACCATAAGGACAGCCAGTTCTGATGAAGATGGGATTTGACTGGACAGGCAGCTGTGGTTATGGATCCGTTACTACTGTATTGCTTTTTATGTTGAAATGTGGGTAACAAGGAGCACAATAAAGGGGACAAAAAAGGTTGAGATGGTGAACTGGTAACTAAATTTATCAGAAAATGGTGTGATCAAGAACCCATCATCTCTACTTGTTTATGTGATAGATATTTATTGTTTACTCATTTGACCTTGAGAGCAGGGGCTTTAGTGTTACTGCCAGGTACTGATTAATGCCATATAAGGATAATACCAATTTATGGCCCAAGGAACATATAAAAGCTCTCAGTCATTATCAGGTATTTTTTCTATCTTTATTTTCTTTTTTTGTATGTTTTAGAAATACACAGTTTATCCTTGCCAACAAATACAGGGTAAGAAAGGCCAATTAAAGGCTACATTCGTGTGTGTCCGTGTGTGCCAGCACATGCATGTGCGTGCTCTCACTTGGTGAAAACAGGAAGTTTAATAAGAGTTTGTGTGTTCTGCTGAACTTGCCTTAGAGCCAGTTCACAAATCCTCCTGCAGTCAGAACAGCCAGCTCCCCCAGGTGAACCACTCTCAGATCAAATTATCTCCAGTTCTCTCAGATAGTGGAAAAAAAGGATAAAAAGTTGCTTTATTTGTTGAAAACACTTTTCATCACCCTATCATTCAATATTCACTTCAATATCGCACTTCACCCCTGTATTGAACCATCGCCTTCCACCCCTATTGTCTCGCCAGTCTTTTTCCTGATGCAAGGTGAATTACGTTTCCGTATCTTTTCCATTCTGTGGCTGTTGTTTGACTCAATCTACCAAACTAAACACCCGTTCTGGCTGCCCTCTGTATAACCTTGCATCTAACTCCAAAGACTTCCCCGAATCCTTAGCAAAGCTTCTGGGAATGATATTTCTTTACTTTGGCAGACCGCTGACCTGCTGTAGATATTTATTTTCTTCTTTTTTTTTTTTCAAATGACGTTATCACACTCAATGTGCACTACTGTGGACAATTTGTCAGACTAGTGTTGTCACTGGTGTGTCAGTATGAGACAGTTTTGCCTCTATGACGATGCAACATCTCTGATATATGCTGTATATGCTGCATAAATTATATCCCAATCACCGTTTTTAAATCAAAACTAGTTGTCTCCCTGTCTGGACATTTATTTAAGCAACATATTTCATCTGTTCTTGTTTGTTCCAAAAGCAAACGTTCAATACTCCTCCCATGATATATAGTGAAACATTACAGTGAACATCATTGGTTAGTAGGTTGTAGAAATAAAATTTGATTTCATAGCTTTAAACATTTAGCACCATGCAGTAGAGTTCACAGGGATTTGGAGAGCTCTCTGCGTGTTGGCCCAGCAGAAGCTTTCTATATCTTTCCAAGTACGTCACCACCATAGTCCATCACTATAATCCTACATTGTATGAGTACTAGGACACAGTATTTATTCCTATCATATTATAAAATGTAAAGGCTTAGAAGCTTAGAAATTGACGTTGGTTGGTATTTAAATTAGGAAACACATATTTCTACTGGTGCATGCACATCATATAAAAAAAAAGTGGAAAAGGGAGATGATATGGCGTTTTTGCACACATTTAACCAATTGAAATTTCTTTATCTATAATCAGTATAAAAACCCAAGAGACATTGAGTTTACAATACAAACCAAGCACACAGTGTGGGGACGTGCGCCAGCTGTTGAATCCTGCTCATCTTAAAATAGTTTGCTACGCAAGAACCAATCCATTTGGCTAATTGCTTGGCGAAGCCTACCACAACCATCTTGTTGCCAGGAAGTGATATTAAGTGTCATCCACGTCAACCACAACCTTTCTTTCTACCTTAAATCACTATTTCTTATGAGGGAGAAATATACAGTAATTACATGTACAAAACAACAAACACTGAATATCAAAATATTTTGAATATGACAAAGTCTGGCTTCTTCTTGCTGCCACTAGTCAACAGAGAAGTGACGGGGCAGCCGCAGCTGTACGTTAATTCAGCACCTCACTGGGCTTTGCCCTAAAAGGTTTGGAACACTTGCAATTAATCATCCTGTATCTGCACTGCAACGAGTATTGTTTCCAAATTTATCATGATGCCAGACCTTTGCAGGCATGCGTGTCTCACATCATGCCATCCCACAGTAGGAGACATGGGATGTCAGCTGTAAATTAGGTGGCACACAGTGACCCCGCGCTGTTCCAGCTTTGGTTAATCCGAGGCGAGGCACGCAGAGGACACAGCAGGACACATTGATCCCTGTGACTTACGTGCTCAAACACTATTTATGTAATTCATACTATATCCCAATTTGTGGATGCCATTAGTATGAACATTTGGGTGGTTGACTTCAGCAAATCAGTTTTGAAATGCTGAACATGCTAATGCAAGGCTCCACAAAGGAAATGTAACTCCTACTTCTAGCAGCACTAGTGTCTTGCTATACGTATTAAGGTTTAAGGGGAATGGAACCAATACAAAACCTATTGGCTATATTAGCGCTATAATCTATCAGCTGACGTTGACTATGGGTCCCACAGGTTTGTTGGCTGAACTAACTGTATCTTTCACAGCAGCCCATAATTTGGGACTGTCTAAAATACAGTAAATCAGTTGGTCGTGTTGTCTTATGAACACATTTTCTCAATTTCTTTTTCAAGTTTCATTGCTTCTATTTAAAATTTGTTACAACTTAAGATCAGCTCTTTTGAATTAATTGAAAAAAACTCTGCAGGAGCACCCTGGTGACCCAGGAGTTAAAGGTGCTGACCATGAACTGCAACATCCCCAGTTTGAGTCCCGCCGGGGACTGTTATTGTGCGTCACTCCACTTTTCTCTCTCCTCTCATTTCCTGTCCTGTCATCTCACAACTGTTGACTCTCTGATAAAGGCATAACATGCCCAAAATCATTATGAAAGAAACTACTGGGCTTCTTTGGTTGATTTCTGCAACTTTATGATTAGTCACACTGCTTCAAAATACTCATATTACTTCAGTGACCTTTATTCATGTCACTCTTTCATTTCATTGTTGTTGTTCATCTCTTTGTTGTTGTTTGAGTTTCTTTGAGGTTTTTGTCAGTTCTATTTCTCGATTATAGTCACAATACCTCTTTAGTCTTCACCCCCACCAGCATACAATGTACTTAACCAGCAAGACAAAGTTACAGTGATATTACACAAGTTTGTATCTCTATTTTTGGACAACATGGACTTTTTTGCTGCCTTTAGGGACCAGCTTACATGCATTTAAAACCGTAAGTCAGTTCAGAGCTCTTACCTAGCGCAGCATAACTGTGGTTTAACAGGACATAATCACACACTAATGTGGGAGTGTTAAGTCAGTTGAGTGACAAATACTGTAGTCTTTTCATTAACCATTTATGGATCTAGTTTAGCTGATTGCTCATTTATAAAAGTTTAAGGTTAAAGCATGAACAGGAACCCCAACAAACTTCTGTGCGTGTGTGTATGTCTCTAAATATGTTTGTGTACAGGTCAACATGTGTCTCTGTGTGTATTCTACTCTCCACTAAGTCCGTACACTTTCCCCACAGTCCCACTGCCTTTATCAGCATAGAGCTGCCTAAACAGCTGCAGCCTTCCACCAAGAACCCGGGGACAGCTGGTCGTCCACACACACTGGGTCATTTTAACACACACACACACACACACACATTTCCTCTCCTCAGCCTCTCTCCAATCCTCTTGTATCTATCCCAGGTGGAATTGGGTTGAACAATGGCATGATGGGAAGGGTGTTGTTTGGTGGGCTTGGTGGATAGTGGAATCCTCCCCAAGGTGACCTCTGAGGGGTGGTGGGGGAAGAGTTGAGGGCTTTGACGGTGTAATGGACTGGTGTCACTCTGGCAAGAGATGCTCAGCAGAGTAATGGTATCATCTCGATGCGCGATGGGAGGTAAAAAACGTACAACTAGAATTTATTTTGGATGGGGGTTTTTTTTCTTCTCATTGCTGGAATCAAAAGTTGACATGGTCATTTTGCTGTATGTGTTTACGGCAATTTCATGACCCTTGGGCCCATAAAACTCAACTGAATTAGATCAAACATTCATGGGAAGCCATGATAAAAACATATTTCCATCTTCCTTCCACAAACTCACCAAACATACAGATTTTGTGGATTGTTTTTACTGCATGTATTTGTTTTTATCCAACAGCTGTGATACAAAGGCAAAGAGGAAAAGACGTGTACATATTGCACTGTTTTCTTATAAATAGGCTTACAATCATGCAATTTTTCATATGCAAAGTAATATAGTATATAGCTGGTAAATTATTGTGACAATTACTGCACATATGCTTACACTATGGATACTTTGCAATTAAAGAAGAGCTACCTCTATCTATATCTCTATAAATTGTCTCTACTTTTTTCTCTACTATTAAATTATTATGTTAAAAAAAAGATGATTCTTCAATTCTTCAATTCTGAATGAGACAATTATGTTGTGTTATGTTATGTGTTTAGAGGAGATTCATAATTTTCATGAAAAGTACAGTACAGTTTATGATACATTACTGATTAATGTGTCTGTGTGAAAGAGAAAATGAACTAGAGAGTAAAAGAGACATCACATGTGTAAATTGTTGTACATGTGTGTATGCTTGTGTGTGTATCCACTTCAATAATTGGTCCAAACACAAAGAGAGACGAGGTACAATTACAGCAGAAGGGTAATTAGCAGATGCTGAAGCAATACGGCTCGTAAATCTGCCTATCGCCAATGATACTGTATGTCAATGAGGCTACGCAGACTCACATGAGATCCAGATCATGCTTTAATTACCTTGAAATGAAACAACTTTGAAAAAAAAGTATCTTGAACTTTCATATATATTGATCTTAATTATTTCAGCCCCAGAGGGTTCAACACACACACAAAGTGAAAACAGAAGAGTGTTTCTGCCTCCCATCCCATCCCCTCCCCTCCCCTCCTCTGACAGAGATTTTGCTCTCTTGGTGTGGAGGTGTTCAGAAAAAAAAAAAAGAGGAAAGGAAAAATAGCCTGGGGCACCTGGCAGAGGATTTGACCTGTTCCCTTGCAGTGAGAGGCAGAGAGGCAGAAAACGCATTTTTTCCCACACTAGCCATATTCAGGTTTAAAGATTGGAAAGTAAAGCGGTGCCCCTATAGGTGAAAGCCTTCATCTCTTTCTCAATATGTAGGTGCGTGCAGCATGGAACAATCCGGACATTGTGCTGACCCGCCCCGTCTGCTCTCAGCTTACACACCCAAAATAAGATAAATAATAATAAAGGTTTCCACGTTTATCAAGGGTCCCAGGGTGTGCCGCGTCACGTTAATTTACTCTCAGTCTTATGGCATCACAGCTAGTCACGCGATGGTGTGTTAACCCCCTTGATGATGTATTAAGTTGGATATATAATACGCCGTAACAGATGAAAGTTCACCCATATGAAAACTTTAACTCGGTCTCTCTGTTTGGTCCATTCAGCTCTATTTAATGAAGAGCTTCCAGTTCTCAGGCGTGGAAAAATACAGTATAATTTTCAATTTTAAAAACAATCACATTAATGTGGCTTCATGAAAATGCTTTACCCTGGCAATGTTTTGAATATGAGGACCCTTAAAGTTCCCCAAAACAGTTTTGGGTAAGGGTAAGGGTTATAATTAATCAACAATTCACAGTCCTTTTATAGTGCAATATAATTACAAACACAATATATGTCTTCTATTGAGGTCAAATGTGATTTAATATGCCACAGAAATATAATAAACTTACTACTACAAAGGACAGTTTTTATGTCAATCACACAGCTATTTGACAATAACTCATGTTTTCCACAATGGCTCTGGTACCATGGGATAATACTCCAATTCTACCGCATAGCACTGCACAATAACCATATTTCATATTTCTGGGAGAGGGGCACATGGAATCGCTGACGGCGCTTTTCCTGCACTGTATTTTCATGGTGGAGTTGTGCCCGATGATGGTTATGATAATTTGATCCGAGAAGACACAGAGATTTGAACTAGCAGAAAGGAGGATGCAAATCCCTCAGTAAATCCCTACACTATATAGCCCCCAGCCTGCCGGGAGAGTTTAATATCTACTGGAATGATTAAACTGAAAAGGTGAAACCACCATTGTAGTAATAAGAAGTAGGGCTGTGCAACAGGGGTTGGAGAGTGGGCTAATAGTTTGCACTGCAACTCTGACCTCCAATGTACACAGACGATCCAATATACTAATTTCACCGAGATATATGCATCTTTACAAACTGGGTAATGATACTTTTTCTTATTTTCTTATTAATTTATTTTCTTGGGCTTCAGTCATGAACTATGATTATGTACTGCTTTGTTGTAGGAAATGGGCTGCAGCAATAAGAATAACAAATGGATGAACAAATGAATACGTAGATTAACAAAAAAAATACAATACATTTTTTGGCAGTTTGTATAAATGATGAGATGCTATATGATATATTTAGTATGACTTTTTATTTGATGGATGTTGTTTTTCTCCAAGAGATTCTCCAACATACTTCTCAAAAACTATTTTTTTATTTTTTGAATAACAAATACTTAAAATATATGAACAATGTCTATTTTGTGCCCATTTATATACAGTAATGTTCCAGAGAATGTCTGTCAGTGTAATTACTAACAAAAAGTCATCCAAAAAAGAAAGTAATGCTACTGGTTGCAACACCAAAACAAGGAATGCTCTTAATTTGATTGACAGACTGTGTCATAAATGAGAGGACACAATTTGTTTCTCACACTAATTACTGTAGTTAAACATTATCGTGTATAATGCTGCAGAAAAGTGTCCCTTAAATGCCAAAGCAAAATCAGAGGCTGCCACTGTTGCAGCCACTTACAAAAATTCTGATGTATTACCAACCTTTTATAATTTAAAGCTGAATTATGCAATTTTTACAAAGACCACAAAACAAACTCTAAGCAACAAAACCTTGATACTACAAATACTATCATTGAGTTTTTGTGGCTAACATGTTAGGGAATTGCCTTTTTACGGATCTACCAGAGACAGAGCAGCATTAGCCATCCCATTGGGTTCCTCTTTTTTGTCTGCTGTCGAATGCCACGTCTTCATTAATTGATTCTATTACCAAACAGTCAGTATATCATGGTGGGGAGAACGCAGCTTTTAAAGTGCATAAGAGGAGCCAATCTGATTTGCCATTATTGCTACTAGCCACTATAAAATCCACTGTTAATATATAAGAGAGATACTTCATAATCAGATTATCCTGCTTACAAGTTTGCCGCTTTCAGCCACAAAAGTGTTCCACCAGTCACATGCCGCACAGCGTATATCATGTC
>NTHP01000094.1:626433-688293 GCA_003416845.1 Oplegnathus fasciatus | reverse complement strand
CTTCTTTTTTCCTGCCAGCGAGGAGATTTATTGGGAGGGCGTAACACGCTATCCCCAGATCCCATCACCCATGGTCAGGCCCCCAAACCAACTGGTAGACTTCACCATTGCAGTAACAACGACGCAATCCCTCTTTGGCTTCCCACCCATGAACACTGACAATTGTGTTTGTTTGGAAACCACAACCAAGCCAGGTACCACTGCCAGGTGTTGAACCCATAGCATACCACCAGTTTCTATGAAGTTAGGTGAGTGCTGTGCCTCTGTATGCCACTGTAGCAGAATTTTATGCTAAAGTGCCAGCATACAATCGCTTAATGGACTGGAGATGGATGGCCACAGTTTATATGATTGTCTGCGAGAACCGATGGCTCTTACCAGCTGAAAGCTGCAAATACCTGCACACTGGAATGTTGATTCTCAGTGGGTTCAGCAGTAACAGTTTATATATAAGTAATATTATAAAATATTGCAGGATGGAGCATGAAAAAAAAACTTTTGTAAAGATGTACATATAGAAATATGTTTCTAATCTTTCACTCATGGTACTGTAAGCCTTTTTTCATATATTGACATGTTTTTGTTAATTTAGTGACTTGTGATATCTGTGATATCTCAAAAAGTCATGTAGGGAAATTATCTTTGCTTTGATTGGCTTCTGCTTTGGTTGGCCAACAGAATAAAATACCCAGCTGACACTGCACCACCTGACTCCACACCCCTCATCTAAATGTCTATTAATAGTATTAATAAGTGTGGGCCTTATAAAACCCATGAGGTTTTCACCAGAACCGAATCTGATAGCGCTGCTGGGTGTTCTATGAAAAAGGTCATGGAAGGATTCAAAGTACACAATTCCCCTGTAGTAAATTTAGTACTCTTGTAAAATCCTGCCCCATATAAATTCTAATAATAGTATACACATAGTATAATACAGCAGTACCTGCTAAGAATCGTAAAACTAAAAGAAAAAAACAGTAGTACTCAGAAAAAGTAATTGCTAATTAACAATGGCTTTCTAAAGCATTCTCAAAACTTTCTGGAAAAATCATTACATTACTAATTACGTTTTAGGTGCTTTCTATGCAATACTATTTTGTCCCAGTGCTTTAATAAGAAACTACCGACAGTGTTTCTGAACTGACATATCTAATATCTCAGATGTTTTTTCTCTTACCTAGAGGTAACTTCAACATAATGGGTGTCCCCACTTAATTGAAGCTCATAGTCAATTGTTTCTACACTTTCACTGCTTCAGTAACTGCAAAAATCATTGAACCAGTGACAATTATTTAAGCAGTAATGAATTACACTCCTTTCAAAAGAAAAGTAATGCGTTTAGAGTAACTCATCACATAATAAAGTGCTCCCCCTGATATTGCCATATAAGTTTAACTAAAGGGAGATTATAAAAAGAGGGTGTTAGTAAAACAGAAAAGAAAGGAAAGAAATATGTCATAATTACGATTAAAAAACAGTTCTGTCATTATCTCAATAATCACGTGTGGGAAATGGAATTTCTGTCTGTTTGGTGGTTGCTGACTGGAGAAAAAATAAAGGATTGGAATAAAACACTGAACAACATCAGTCAGAATGGCTACCCCCATATGGACATCCGGTTTCAGTCACTTCCTGGTCGTCATTCCTTACACTGTTGAAGCCCTCCTGGGCTGAATGGCTGAATGATTATTGGGTATGACATCAGTTATATTAACCACAGTAGGGCAATACAGGAGTACACTGGGTCATCACACCACCAGGATCAACTGAGACATGTAAGTAGGGTTAATTTACTGTCTATTACTAAGTTCATGCTTTTGTATCTAAAGTGCTGTTGTTAAATTTGTACCTCCCCTCCAAGCAGACCTGCACATTAACCTGTAACACAGGACAAAAATGCATTTTTATCTTTTTGTATTATCCTGCTAAACAGTATCCAGGCACAAAAGCAACCAACTTGCAGGGTAAATGCGACAACTCATTCAGGCTCCATACACAGTAATTCTGCTCTAGCCCCTTTAGTCTCTGCTGGCTAAATCCTCTGTTAGAGATAGAGGCTGGGTTTGATCCCCTGCAGGATCTCAGTTTATCTCTCTTGCAAATCTGCTGCCAGATGACAGGGTTAGCTTTGTGGACTGTGGCTGCCCACGCTCTCTTAAAGATCGACACGATGCCTGGTGCCACAGTGTTTCTGCTGTTATACTATTCTGGAGCCATGGACTTATATTGGGTTCAAAAGCCATCTACGTCTTAAAAATCCAATTTATGTATATTCACTTTTTTCTATTTGTTCATGTACATATTCATTCATTTCCTATATTTCTCACACCAAATTTGAATTGGAGAAAAAAGATCAATACATGTTTATCATTCAATATCTCAAATTTTGAAATTATACTGCCTGTAAAGAAATTTTGTTTCATCATGGCAATTTACTCTTGCAAAATGTATTATTGCAGGAAACAAACTGTGTTTCTTTTGTAGTGATTTTTTGAAGTGATGTATAATTTTGAAATGAAGCTCTTTAATTGTGTCTTAACTTTCTCAGTAAACATAAATTGATATTTAATTTTGTGCCTGTTGTACATAAAAAAATACCAATACACCCAAGCATCATAAGAAGTACAATAGTAGAAAGTGGTTTTAAAAAGATTTCACATTATCTGTAAATTCAAAATAAAGAGAAAGAAAAAGAAATTGTATTATGTTTACCGACACAACCACGGCCTCACTCTGTGCTACGCATGCCCAGGACTCTCTGCTGTGCACAAGAACACACGTGTGTCTTGTGTCATCATTTCATCAGCGCTGTGCAACCAGCTGCTGTTGCTGCTTGCTCATTAAACATTTGTAGAGTCAATACAAATTCCACCAAGGCTCCCTTCCTCAGGGCAAACACTGGAAAATACAGTATGTAAACGGTGCCGCACTCATCATTCACCTCTGCAGAAAATAGAGCTATCTTCCCACCCTACTGTATCAATAAATGAGGGATGGAGGGGGTCCAGAAGCAAACCTCCGCAACTCATTACGAGCCCGTGTCGCCTCCGGCAGATGAGGAGGTTTGCTGCTGTTGACAGCTCGTCTCTGTGCAGAGAATCACTGATTATTGTTAAATGTCAATGTGAAATATCAAATCAGCATGTGAGAGTACTTCTGCTGGAGTAAGTTTTACACATGAACTTTCTTAAAAACTTTAATTATCAAGGAAAAACATTGGTGAGCACATTCATTCAGATACATTCACATCAGGGAACTTCCTTGGACAGTTTCTTGCTGTTGCAGATTCATACTTTGATGACACTTTGACGACTTAATTTAGCAGCTAAGAGATGGAATAGGTGTCTCTTATGCTTATTATCTCAACTAGAGCAGGAACCTGATCCTTTTAATTCACCACCTTTTTTCGCTGACCTTTTCAGGGTCATGCATCTTCCCTAAAATTTCACCTAAGATAATTCACCTGAGCAACATGCGACAAGGCGTGCTGTTTAAATAATTTACAAGGTTTTCTGTACAAAACTACACTCTCCCATCAACCGCAATTACAAAGTGAGCGTGAAACAGAAAAGGCCTCTGATCACTCCTACTTACAACAAAAAAAAAACTGTTCATTCAGCTTGCCAAATGAAAGTCTGGTGTCGGGTGCGAACACTACTCTGCCCACACGATATAAAGAACAGACTTAATACGATACTTTACAGCAGAGAGCAAACACTCCAACCTTAGAGAGGAAAGACTAACTTTTAAGAATGTGACATTTTTTGGCTTTTGGGATGGTTGAAAGCAGGGAATTCGACAGTTGAATGGGGACAGGACAGGAAACATAAGGAGAGACTTGTGACAAAGGCTTCCGGCCAGAATCAAACCAGGAATATGACAGTTACACGGTATGCTTCTCTGACCACTGCGGCACCAGGACACCCAACCAATGTTAAAGGTTTTGCCACCCTTGACCCAAACATGATTGGTAATTATGATCATGCTGTGTACAGTTTAGTGTTGTCAATTTTGGGTTAATTATGTTGAGATATTTCAAATATTTATTTATGTCGTTTGGAGCAGCCAGTGTACTACGTTGCCTTGTCTTTATGGGCTTGAGTGAAATAATTGTACATTTCTTTACCATCATCATCACAATCAACTGTTCATGACGGTTCCATCAAGAGAAGTTAACCTGCTCCTTACAAATTAAGCATGCAGATAAACCAATTTTTTTGTGATTTTATTCTGTCTCTGCCTAAACGTGTCATTTTAATGGCTGGGGATGGAATGGAGTTGAAAAGGTAGGAGATAAAATGTTTGAATTGTTTACTAGAGGGCACTTTTCACTATATTTTGTATAATCGAGCAGAATGTTAAATAAAGGTCACACAGGTCAATCATTGTTTGTCAGGGGCAAGTTGGCTAAAATCCCCCAGAGAGACAGATTGTTTAGCTGCTGTCATGTTTGCAAGAGCTTTATTGTATATTTCAAAGTTGACACTTGTTAAGTTAAACATTGGCAAGATTTTTGAAAAATATATAGTCAGCTGCAGGTCATCCCAAACAGCTCTTTCTGTCTCGTTGAAACTGAGGAATTATAATGAGCTAATTGTAGATTTAGTTTTTATTAAATGAAAATGTATGTTTTGCTTTAATGCTGAATTTTTAGTCTTGAGTTGCCCTGTACCCAGTGTTTCTTTCAGTATCCTGCACCCCGGAAAAGCAAAGTACATCTATGCATTGTGCTCTAGCATTTAAAAGATCAGTGTATTTGACTGATGGTATTTGGAAACCGACCTCTTGGACCATATGGTATGAGCTTCTACTAACCTCAGCGTAGACTGAGAGAAAGCTGCAGAGACTGTATTGACTGCTGTGGTGAGTAATCTGCCTACTGGCATGCCGCCCCCGCACTGCGAATGTGAGAATAGCCTGCTGAGAGCAAAAGCACTCTGGGGCCTGCTTATCAAACGTCTTCCTGTGATCCCAGCTAGCTAGGCCCTCGTGGTTCATCGTGTGAGCAAGACATTGCAGAAGACACTGTAACTCTGTGCCACCGCCACAAGAAAGCTTGGAACCTTGTAAATCAGCGTCTGATAGCAAAACTTGTGAAATGTAAGAAACGTTATTGCTTTTCAAAATCCATGGGAAATAAGAATATAAAAACGTTTTTTCTTATTTTTTTTTTAAGTACTGTAAAATTTCAGGCAGTCAAATAAAGGGAAAACAGCGTGAACTATCCATAATGCCTTACTGAAGTTCAGACAAAAAACTTTAAGATAAGGAAGAAAGAAAAAGTACTAACGTAACTTATAAAACAGAGAGCACTCTGTTGCCGGATTATCAACCCAAGTCAGTGAAGGCAAGTGTTGCACATTCGCATGTCATATAAGTTACCATACTTAGTGAAATTGCGTGCTTCGACCAGCTAAAGTTCACATGGGTAAAGTGTGCAAACACCATGGCTGACCTCGAATTTCCTATGTCGCAGACACTTTGAAATCCAGTTTGTTTTTGGGCCCTTCAAAAGACAACACTCTCACTTTTTCATGGTGTAAATTCTTGTGGGCCTGAATTACAACAACAGATGCAAGTAGTTTGTGTATATTTGGTCAGATGTTTTGTATTTATTGCTCTTATTACATATATATCACAAGGTATCTTGGGCAGATTTTTTTAAAAAAGCAACATTTTATTGTATAGGACTTAACCTCTCTCATCAGTTGAAACAAGATTTAAGAGATAAGGCAAAAATGTAACCTTAACATGAACTTTGCATGAACGTATGACCCTGAGTGGTATGGTCTTCCTCTGGTGTAAGACTAAATAAGTCCAATGTGTGCCAAATGATTCAGAAAGAATCAACATTTATTGAACTTATCTGTCCAGAATCTCAGTTTGCTTTTGATCTTATCACAAATTTCATTAGTGAAACTTAATCAAATTTACAACAGAGGAAACGTGCAGTGTTGGAGTGTCAAAAATACAAAAAAATTAAAAACACAACAACTTACTTGAAATTGTTTTCCACCCATTCATTAGGAGGTGAAGTTTACAAGAAACGTGGCGTGCAGAGCGAGGTGCCAGACAGTCAACACTCGACTCCACTAAACAAAAGTAAACACAAAGTCCAAAGATAGCTGATGGCTGTCAATCAAATCCATCCCCAGCTGCCTTCGCCTGTCAGCCGTCACTCTTTTCCCATGGTTCCTCTGGGCTGGAGTATCCCTGCCCGTGTTTTTAGACAAACAGATCAGATTCCTCTTCAAACAGGCCGCTGCCGTCCCTTTTGATAACAATGTAATAATTCAAAACAAATGATTCGGCTCTTTGATGAGAGCACTTTTATGGGTGACGAAGACTCACCCTCACACTGACATCTGTTTGATTTTATCTTCTTGAACTTTATCCTCTGCTGGAAAATTTATTGGCTCTGACCAGAGCAGTGTGTTACAGCCAGACTAATAGAGGGGCAAAGACAACTGAGACACTGGGCAGGACAGCACGTCTTAACCCTCAAAGCCTGTAACATATAGTGCACTCAAACCAAACTATACAACACTCTCGAGCATGTAAGGAACATTACATTTTCAGCATGGTGTCATGAAATTTTGCAAAATAAGCACATTTTAAAATCCAAATGATATCACCTGTGCTCATAATAGTGTGGAAGTTCACCTGGAAGATGGTCGAATACAACTTAAAATCAATTCCCATTTTACAGGAACAAGTTTAATTTTAATCCAAATCTTTCCTTAAAATCTTATCTTAATGGCAATGAAATTGCTGAAACGTCACCAAATTTCATTAATACTCTGTGAAGTGTTGGCAAGAGAACCTTAAAGTCCCCCCTCCCCCGGAGTTTAACAGTAGAAGGCCATTTTCACACTCATCTGCTGAAGGGGGGAAGTTTTTCTGTGCTCACCTTACAATGCAATGTGTAAGGTGAGCACAGAAACACAGTGTGATGTGTAAGTTGTAGTGCACATACGTACATTCTCCAGTAGTTAAAGGCATAACGAGTAGGATTTTCCTAAAAAACGATATATAGACTCAAACAAAATCATCACTTATGACCCACTATAAGTGTGTGACCCTGCCCTCTGCCTGTACTTTCTTATTTTGCTGTGCTCGGGACGGTTCTGGGCATCAACCTTTGGGCAGTGGTGTGTAGCCCCCAGCCAATAAAAGCGTGCAGGGTGTGAGGTGCGGGACTCTATAAAAACGCAGCGACCAATTGCCAGATCGTAAGCATGTGGGACCACCAGAAGCGCATGCGCTTTGAGCCGGGGAGTTTTGAATGTTGTGTTTGCAAACAACAACCAATGAATCCTACTCGTTATGCCTCTAAACTTTTTAAAAATATTTACGTATATTTGTAGATTCTGGATTTTCCGATGAGGGAGAAGGAGTAGATGTAATTGTCTTTAAGGTAGCTGAACTTTTTTGTGGAAAAACCATACCAGGCACAAATTATTACTCGAAGAATAGTGTTTTTATGTATCTTAAAACATATCTGGAGGGAACTGATGACAATAACTTAATCAAAGTTGAGTGTTAAAGTTAGTTCCATACTTAGCTCAGTCGTCATTAGTTGACCTATGTCCTAAGGAAGACCGTGAAAGGCAGCAGAAAGCTTCAGCAAAAGCTAGTAAGTAGAAGCAGAAGTTTTCTGTCAAATGAAACAAGCTGTTTCATGCCTAAATTTAACCTTTATCCAACTATTTCCTGTTGTGTTGGCATACCTTTCCACAGCGGTAGAAATCGTTTGCAGGACAGCTAACGTTATAGTAGAATAACTTGGGCTGCACTTTACTGGAACATGTGTGAATCAAAAACACCATGAAACCAAAACCTGGCCCTCTTAATTCTTAATATCAGCCGTCTCATGCTTCTCTATATTTCTTACTTTGACGAGGGCCAGGGGGGTGGAGGGGGGGGCCTACTTCTGCTCTAGACCCTGGCCATGGTTGGAGCTGTATGCTAAAGCCATGGCCAGGCCCCAGAGATTTCCAGCCTCTTAGATGCCTATAACTCATCCCTAGCCCTGCTTCTGAAGGGAGATTTTCCCCCCTCAATCCCAGGCCTGAAATATCCTTTCAAAGGCCGCAGACTGGAGACAGATATGTAGGTGTTTTAGATAAGGTAGGAATTGCATTAAAGGATTTTTCCGTTTTAAAGCTGTTGCCATCTTTTTTTGCCCTTTCCCATAGACTTGAGAAGAGTAGTTGAGAAAGGATGGGAAGGGGGGTAAGGGATGTACTTTGGGACGGACTAGTCCGTACATTTGTGGTCAGTTCACAGCTCATAAAAGACTAGCGCTAACCTCAGTAAAAATTGAATAATGTAGAGTGGCTCGAGGCAGCGCAGAACCATCTCAAAGAATACTAAAGTTATTGACCCAAGTTTGGAGGAAAAGCTTCCCAGCTCATTGATCTCTTCACCAGCATAATTACAGGGCAGCGAGATGAATCTTCATGTGGAAGAAAATAGAAAATTCAGAGTGATGAATTTTCAGAGTGATGAGGATCCTTGCCAAATGCAACCGTTAAATTAAAAGCTCTTTCCCAAAACCTCAGAATGGGATAATTTTGTTTTGCGAAGTAGAGTGTGGCCAAAAAGAGACTGTAAAAGTCAACAGAGTCTCACCCAGGCTGCAGCGTGTGAAAGCGAAAAGTGGGTTTAAACAGCAGGTCTGTTAAGGCCCTAGTATGTATGTAGGTATGTGCACGGCATTCCCAACTTCTTCTCTCCATGCTTCTCTGTTTTATAAGAGCTTACGCTTCGCTTTGGCATTTACTTTAAAACTTTATAATTATGTGGCCTCCTTTTTCCCCCAGCCGACTGTGTTTACATTTGCCAGCTTAACATGCACACGGTCCAGTCCACACACACGGCTGCTCCACAGTCCACATGTCGTTCTGCGGCAGTGTTTGTTGGACTGGGCTACAGAGAGATTAGTCGCCTCATTCCCTCTGGTGCCTCGGCGTAATGTTCCTCACCCAAAGGGCTTGGCTGCTCATTTTCCAATAGGACCTTGGAGCGGGAAATTGACCCTTACTTTGAAATTAGCATATATTGTCCCTTGCAAAGCATGCTGAAACGTAATTAAAAATGTTAAAATCATACTTTTATTATTTACTGCCATATACAGTGCCTCTTTATTTATTTTGACTTAAAGTGAAATATAAAAAATACATTAAGAACCTGAATGAAGAATTATATTAAAAAAGTGTGAAAGATATCATATAAATGTCATAAAATGATCTAACTTTTAACACACAGTGTAAAATATGATGATTTTATTTTTGGTTGGGTTTCCTCAAGCACAGTCCATGACAATTTGTCTCAAAGCTTAAAAACACATAAAAAGAAAACAATAAAAGAAAGGGATCATAGTTTTCACCTGGTAAGTTTGTTTCATGAAAAGAGGAAGTGTCCCTGAGTATTTTAAGAGAAAAGAAAGTCTTTTACTTTAATATACTGTAAATACACCAGTGGTTGTGATACAAAAACATCCAGTCATAAATCAAAGTATTTGAAACGCTGCTGAACCAAGCCTAGATATTTGCTGAAATAATATATCACATATCTCATATTGAGAAAATTACAGACAAGCACACTCAGTCTAGGGAAGGGCGCTAGACTAGACAGGGACTAGGACCCACATGGTCAAAACCCACATATCGGTGGATTCATAACGGCATGGGAGAGAAAAAATAAGAAAGAGAGACAGAGAGTAGGGAAACTTGCTGAAAACATGCTTGTGGCTGAAATCGAGGAAGGAAAGACTAAAATTTATACACAACAAAGCTAAAGATTAACTTGTAAATGATATTTGTTATGAGGCAAAAAGTGTAGTCTTTGCTATCCTCCTTTTGTCTTCACTACATCTTTATTTAGAATCCAGGACGACTGTTTTAACGATCTCTAAGGTAAGACCGGCTTCATTTCTATTCTTTGCCACTCCATTGCGCTGTTTTTTCTATTCCAGCACAGCTCATTGGCTCATTTGTTGTTTGGTGGTGTACATTTTACTTATTGAGCAGTGGAGTTTTGTACAGCCTAGGCAGAGATTAAGACAAATTCTGATAAGGACTGGAAGTTGACTCTCAGCATTAAGGAGGATTAATGTTTAGCTCTGTGTGGCAGGGGCCTTCTCAGTGGCTGTGTTTACGCAGTGTTGCAGACCCCGCATTAATCCGAAATTAGTATAAAAGATCAGCTGTGGCCACTGAGGCGAACCTTCACAGGGCTTAGGCCAGTAATCAAGTCTCACTTTGGGACAATGAGCGCCTGGAAGGTCAATGAGAGGCCTGGGTTGAAGGGACGAGGAGATTGAGGTGGGGGGTGGGAGAGTGGTGAGGGACTGTTGGTGACCACATGGTTTAATTTAGGTGAGATCCACACACACACACACACACACAGTTTGCCCCCACAGTATGCGCCTTCTCCTCTTTATGTTGGGCGTTCATGACCATGATTTGTTTTTGTTACAGCTGCAGAGGACATTAGTGTTTAGAATTTAACACTTAAAAGACATTTCTTCCTTTTTCTCGAAGCCCGTCTGAAATCTTATACATGTATTTGATGTCACACAAGTTTACATTTCAGCGCACTAAGTATTAGCTCTGTCACATAATTATAATGTGTGCTGAGGGATTATAACAATAAATAGTATAAGACTATCTAGCTGCTTGTGGCGTAGAACAACATCTCCTGTTCCAACGCAAACCAACATTGAGCAGAGCTGGTAGGAGAATCACGGGAGATGTCTCGGCTCCAGGACCGTCTTTTACAGGAAAGTAACACTGTGTCAAATTGAAAACAAGCAGTATAAAAATCAGCAGTAAATTTTCCACTACCAAACTAGTGCTGGCTGGTGCAACACAAGAGGCAGCTCCACTGAATTCAGTTAGGAAAATAAAATAAAGGAAATATAGCTCAGCATAAACCACAGCCCTTGGATGATGAATACTCGCAAAACTGTTGATATCTGCATTATTTTGTATTTTTAAACCACTCATGCTGTGAGTGGCCACATTCAAACCTGCTTCCAAAAGGAGACAATTTTATTGACATTTTAAATAAGGCTCACCATACAGTACATGTAGCGTTATAATGTGGCCAAGTGAATGTCGCTGCTGCTGCAAAAAGGGTCCGAGGAACTTGCCCTTGTAAATACTTTCCAAACTACATCTATAAAGTTCTTAAATTATTTATTTATAGGGATTTTATAGCGCCTGGGCAAATTACAGTGCCCTTGAAAAAGAAACAGAAAGTCATCTCCTCAATCAACTATTCTTGGCACGTGCCAAACTTCATCCTGCACCAACTTTTCCACCAGTAGTCCCACCATGTCTGTTTTGTGCACACATGTTAACAACAGACAAACTACAAATGAAAGGGCAACAGCACAAAAAAACAACAGCAACACAGCCAAACGATAATTTAGGGCATTTGCACCACATTGTGGTGGAAGCAGCTCTCTTCAAGTGCCAGCAGGGTACCAGAGAACCCCCCACCCCAGCCACCCACTGCTCCTGCTAAGATTAGACAAATTAAACACTATTATTCACGTCACTCCCGCAGCTGGCCTTTTAAGTGGTTCTACGTTAACTATCATAATGGTTTGCTTTGAAAGCCACAGTCTTCTCCTTAATTTACAATATGAAAAAGCACTTTTGGCCAAGTCTCGGTGGGATTTTTCTTCTCTTCTGCCTCATGTTGCAGAGGAAAACTGCAACAAATTAGAGTCTAAAAAGTATATTGTTAGGACTTAGGTTTACTGAATTTAAAACATGATACTTTTAGTTTTATCAGTTATTTTCTCACAGCGGGTCACATCTATCTCCAAGTTTTGTAGAGTACTGTATGTTTGGTTAAAAGTCAGCCAGGACTCTTGAAGTCAGCTTTAATTAATCATCCCTATATACTATTTTATCATTTACAAGAAGGCATTCCTGAGTTTGTGTCCTTTCAGAGTGAAGACCATAGTAGATCTGCCAGACTCTCACATCTGTCCATACGTTTTTAATGTAGTCTCCTGTTGGGAAAAAGCCCTTTCATTTTCCCTGTTGTATCCCCATAACCTGATAATGGATGTGGTATTGGCCAGGGGCCCGTGGACTGAGGACGGCCGGTGATGGATAACCTAGTTTCAGACCCATCATCACCGTACAGCATGTGCCTTGTATCTGTAGTAAAAGAACCCCCACCCACACTGAGCATGCTCCAAATACGGATTTAGGGAAGTGACAGTAAGTGACGTCCTGTTAGCTGCATTACATTTTAAACCGCTACCACTGGCTTAGTTATCAAACCACACTGGTATGGGACTGGACAAAACAATGGAAACACCATACAAACAAGAACTATAGCTTCACTGAAACTAAGGCTCAATTGCAGAAGCAGGTACAAAGACCAAACACAAGCCTATTAGTAACGTGTCATCCTTAAACAAGGTAAATGGGTCACCACGTTATTACTGATGTGTACTATATAAGCAACTAAAGACTACTGAGACAGGACCAAAAATGGCAAATAACTGCAGGTGAGTTTGTTCCAAAAACTGCAGAATAATTAACAGTAGCAAGGAGTGGAGACAATCATTCAAACTTCGTCACCAAAAAGGATCAGTGGCCAAATGTCACAGCTCACCAACAGGGATAGTTGACTTTTACTGAATTGCTGCTAAATACCACCAAAATATGGCTTCAGAATAAACAAAACTTCAAAACAGAACAAAAATTGTACATGATGGGTTTCGCAAAGGTGTTTTTTTATGGTGGGCTTTGAAAACCATTTATATTTAAAGGGGCACTCCACAGTTTTTACACAAGTTCAGTTTACTTGTCATGAGCAGTACCACTCGGCCTGTAGAAAAAGGTATATAGTGTCTTCTGTGGCTCTGGAGGGAGTCTGAGAAAATAACCCAGATGATGTCATCAGGGTTATCTTGGCTTGGCTTGAGACTAGAGGTCCCCCACAAACTCGAGGTGTGGGGTTTGAAAAAAGTGGGCATTTAGGAGGCAGGGAGGGTCTAATGAAAGATGCTATTGAGTTGTATATTATAGCCCTTTAAGTATATTTCACCAAACTGAGCGAGAATAAGTAAGAGGCACTTGCCTGATCTATAAGCAATGGACAATGGTGTGATCCGATGAGTCATAATTCAGCCTTCATACCAGCTGGCTTACATTTTGAGAAAACTATAGAGTCGTATCTACCCTCAGTATCAGTTGTCAACTAATAAACATGGTGATGGATCTGTATTGGTAATGGCAGCCGTCATTTAGAATATCCCATACAAGGTCTTTATAGAAGTAAAGGAAAATTAGACTAATGCAGTGGACGAGGTGTACTCTAGGGCACAAACTAATCAGCTATCACCACAGCCAAGGCTAAAACCACTGTTGATGTGCCTGAAGATGCAGTTCCACAAGTGGCTGCTAGATGCTGGCTTGAAAAAAGTCTCTGGCTCCATAGAGATCCAATTAAAAACATGTTTAATTCTCTCTCTTAGAATACAAAGTAAGGCGAGGCAAGTTTAATTTTATAAACGCTTTACATAAGGACTTGAAATGTATTTAAACAACCCTTCAAGGACAATCGGAAAGCAGATCAAATAAAATGTAGTTAAATTAGGTGTTGAACCCCAATCCAAGCTGCTAAATGTTCCTTTTGAAATGAATCATAACACAACAAGTCATACCTCGAAGGACTAGAAGCTTTCCTTATTGAAGAAGGTCTAATATCCCAGTTCACACAGATTAGGACTAATTAGGAAGTCAGTGTTCAGATATTATGTGTTTCTATTATTTTGGCCACATCTGGCAAGGCTTTCTCACAAATGTTAGACATTAACTAAATAATACTTATAACAAATTCAGCTGAATATAGTGTACATTGGTGTTCTTTCTGAAATTTGAGTGGCATCAGCGAGACCATAAAACACAGATTTTTGTTATACGATCACGCTGTTATGACTCGAGTCTGTGTGTTCTCACCAAAACCAACTTTTGGAAAACGTGTCCACAGTTCGAGCCAGTTTCTGGTGTCATAACCAACACCATCGCTGCAGGAGCCAGGGGAGCAGAGAAACACAGACTGCTTCCACTCGTCTGCTCCCAACATTATTACCTTCGATGAGTCTTGCATATCAACTTCAAATCCAGCACCAGGGAGCTGCACATAACTTAGTCGCGGAGGGAAAAAAAGAAAGTTCTTCAGCAGGTTGAGATTGTGTGTCTATAAAAATAGTGACAGAATGGCACATGCCTCAGTGAAACACGATCACTTTGTCTATAAGCTGCGTACTTGAGCTCCAGCTCACTAAAACACCCTTTAGTTTGAGTTTCAGATTTACTGGTGGATTATTACTCCAATGCAAGTGTCCTTAGCGGAGAACTAATGATTATTGCGCTTGAAAGTCATTTCTTGTATTCAGTCTCTGTAATATGGAATGAGAACATTTCACTTTTAAATGCAGTTTCTCTTTATTTCACTATTTTTAGAGAATTTAAGACATCAAGACTATTAAATTACTTGTTTAGATGGATATTTCTTGGGACAAGCCTTTGACACTGAACAGTATTTTTTTTTCATGAACACAGAGGAATTGTGGTGTGCATTAATCATTTCTAAATTATGAATCAGTCTTGTGAACTGTCTTTTTTGTTGGTGGGAGCCGCAGCGCCGCAGGAGGTAATTAGTCCAAGCAGGGTTAAAGCTGTGACACACGATTTGAAAACAGCTGTACGACTCACCATACAGCATGAGTCTGTTTGTCCCTGAGTGTTTTGAGGAGCTGCAGGCGGCTGGTTCTCATCCTCACTGCGATGATTTATGCCCGACACATCTTAGTACAGTAAAGAGTCAGCATACCAAAAAAAAGAAGAGGAAAAAAAGATGCTATTCACATGTTTTGCATTTCTGCCTGCATGGGCGAGGATGACATTTCATTTCTTACCCCGAGTCATCTCAAAAGGGCTAATTCAATTTGCACTCCAAGCTGTTTCTAATCCTCTCTCCTTCTCAATTTTTCACTCCATCGTCTGAATACCAGAACATTTGCTGTTTGATTGTCTTTTAATGTCGAACGCGGGGCATTGTGACACAGCTGCTGGTAAAGACTGAGAAGAAAACAGTTTGTCGAATGTATCCCAATATCCCTGTAATTGTATGGGGGAGTTATTTAACTCCATCAGGATGATATTAACTCTTTATAGTGTAGTTTAGCTGGTTTAACAGTTCATGTTTCTTCGGTTAGTTGGGACAGTTCACAAATCTCTTTGATTACTCTTTAGAAGTGTGATTGTCCAAGTCCGTGAAAGTACTAATGGGTTTTATTAAAAAGATGTACGTATTCTAAAAAAAAAACAAGACTCGATTGAGTATGTGGTTTGGTCCTGTACAGTTCAGTAGGTGGTATATGATACTAACACTACCTGAACTGGATGCTATATTTGTTAAGCTATGTCAATTAACCGATAGTACACTGCACAAAAAAACACACCAGTATTAGAGCTTTTGACTTACGTGCCATTTAAGTGTTAAATATGAACTAGTTTTGCACCTGAAAGTGCAAACCAGCTGTACGTGAGCCAGAAACTTAAAAGGAATAGTTTAAAATTTTGGGAAATATGCTTATTCTCTTTCTTGCAGGGAGCTAGATGAGAAGATCGATACCACTGTGTGTTAAAGTAGCCTATGGTGCTAGCATCAGGAGGTGATTAGCTTAGCTTAGCATAAAGACTGCAAGCAAGACCTCTGGTCACCAAAAAGTATTTAACAACAGCTTCTGATAAAACCACAAACTTAACATTTATGTTTGTGTACAGATTAAACAAATTAGATATGTGCTAATTACTAAGCTTTGGAGGAGTGTATTTTTTTTTTTACTTTGGACTACCAGGCTAGCTGTTTTCCCCCCTGCTTTTAGTCTTAACGCTAAGCTAATCACCTACCAGCTCTGGCTCCATATTTAGCAAACAGACATGAGAGTGGCACCGACCTTCTTATCCAACTCTCGGCAGGAAAGTTGAAGTCTTCTTTTAAAAAGGTACTCCAGTGATTTAGCATTGCCCGTCCGTAAACAGAGGTAAAATCTGATGCATCAGAGGCAAGATATCTTTCCTAAAATGAGTTAAGCTCCAAAAATCAGAATCATACAATTCCCATAATGCAACTCGATACTCTCTTTTCATTACATCCTCCCTGTGTGGTAAACGCCCACAGCATTCAAACTGCATGCCCCTAGTTTGTAACTGAGGTTCCCCGTTAAAAATCTGTACTCTCTAAACCCTAACAATGATGACACCATGGTCAATATCTTATTTTCTCAGAGTTGGCAAAGCTCCTCCATAGTCACAGATGACATTATACAAATGTTTTCACTGGCTGAGTAAAACTACTACTGTAATGACCAGTAAACTGGTTCTGATGTGTACAATCGAGTGCCCTTTCACATGCTGCTGAGTTGAAAGAAAACTATTGTATGTGTACATGAAATGTGTTATTATTATTATTATTAGTAGTAAGACCTGCTAAACAGCAACAATACTTCTGCAACAAGGCCCTCCATCAGCTACTGCTAGAATAGCTGCAGTTTTGCTGCCTGCACTTCTATATTTAAGTGTTGTGGTCATGCATGATCCATTGTGGGCTCAGAAAGGCACTCGTCATGCCAGGCATACAGTATCAAACAACTGGCGCTGACTGTTGCCATGAGAGTGTCTCCACACTGGCCACGGCTTGCTTGCACTAACCCGCCACTAACAGCCCTCGCAAGGTAATCCTCACCCACTTATGTGCAGCGTGTGAAACAAATTTTCTCATCCGCTCGTCAAGTTAGCTGGTGGATTTCAAAATAGGACATCCACTTTTACTACTTTACTGCACTTTTTCTAGAATATAGAAAATGGGTTGTTTACCTGGTGAAGTGTCTTTTAAAATAGTGAATACCAGCCAAAAACAAAATGTAGTATATGCATTTTTCTTGTGGACTGTGTTAATTTACAAACTTTCTTTAGGGATCAGGTGACTATTGAGGATTGTGATGATCCTCTTTTCAGCAAATTGCCATTTAGTATAGCTGTAAAGGTTGTGCTTATACAGGACAACAGCTGGGTAGTGACTTTGGTATCTGAAGTCAACATTAACATTTGGCATTTAATTCTAGGTCACATCAGCAGGCCGCAAAAGTGAAAGTAAGAAGGGAAATACTGTACATTTCTGAAGTTCTTAAGTTGTCTCTTAGGAAAATACTCACATGTGCAGTGTGTAAATAAATAACACAAAAATATCTGACTTTCCAACCTCAGCCAAGTAACATAACACTAGACATAATAGCAGAGATAAACTGAGAGTTCTGGCTACCCTGGCAGTCCACAGGTTATGGGAGAAGTTTCTCTTTACCAGCCCTGCACGCCATGTCCCTGCACTGCATTTCTATCCATTAACACATCCACTGTGTACGCACTCAATTTGGGAGCGTAATAAGAGGCAGATGAGTCTTGCAGCCGCTCCCCTCGCAGCCGACAGAGACCCTGCAGGAGGGGAAATTTGTCCAACTAAAATCACCCCAACAGGGGGGAGCTCTTAGGTCAGAAGCCCTTAAGTTGAGGCGAGCAGACACTCCTATGAGTTTGTGATGAAAACCGTGTGATCCATCATCGCCGGCACGTTTGTCTGTTAAGGGACTGTAAGCGTGCTGGGAGCTCCCACGAGCCTCCACTTGATCACAGTTAAGCTGAGCTACATGGGGCACCAAAGCTATCACTCATTATGAAAATGGAGGAAACTGAGATAAGCTTCCACATTAAATAATTAAAGTAGATCCTCATAGGGACTTGTTAAAGTAGATATGCAGCAAGAAGAAAAATATTATCCCAATAATTTATCACTTTATTCTCAATATTTTTTTAGCGCTTTTATATATCTTGCATGTCACTGGCTTGGCAATATGACTGAAATAAATATTAATTACAATATTTTCTAAAATCAACATACTGTATATCATGGTGCATGTATGCAAAATCTAAAAAGAAAATCATTAAAGTGAGATTCAACGCAATGAACTCTATTCCACAATTACAGTTTACATTGGATAATATGCTTCAAATGTGTAAAACAAAACTTCAAAAACTAATTTTGTTGCAGTTTTTAATGATTGGCTTTGAATCATTCATTTAACAAGCTGAATTTGGTGATCATATCATGATACTGACATCACTATAGCCCGGCTGATACTGGGTTTTTGAGGCCAATGCAGATATCGATATTTGAGAGCATGTGATAGATAAATGGGCAAATAGTCTTCTTTTTTTAACATATAGTATGTTTTTTGTTTGGGATCCCTAATTTCTTTTGTTTTGTTTTTTGTTTATTTTTAGTTTTGACCAATGTATACATTCAATATATACTAAGTAGAAGTAAGTAAGTAACTAAGAGCAGAGAGGTCATAAAATGCTTTGCAAATGAAATAAGGAAACCAGCATACATACAGACATAAAAAACATAGAATAGAAATAGAAATAGCGCAAATAAAACTAAAATTACACAACAAATGGGTCTTGAGCTGCTTTTTAAAGGTGTCCACAGTGTCAACAGATCTTAAGTCCAAAGGGAGAAAATTCCACAGTTTAGGAGCCACAACCTCAAAAGCACATTCCCCTTTAGTTTTAACATTTTAAAACCTGTAACACCTGTAAGTGCTCTCTAGCGAACAACTTATGTGATGGCCACAATGTGTCTAAGTTACTGCACACATATTTTAGCATTTCTGTACTGCAATTTACTCATCGGCCAACATATATTCCAATACTGATACTGTATATCTACAATAATATTGGATGATATATCAGCCCAGCCGATTAGTGAGTCTAGTTCTAGATTCTACTTAGAGGCAATAAACAATAGCCTTGGATTTTTGCCCTACCCAATACCACTAATTGGTAACTGGGGAGAATATGTGCATTGTGGCAGAATATACACATAAACTTAAAAAGGCAAGAATTTAAAATTTTCTAGATACACCTCTGGATGTTACAGCACATGTGAGTGTTCCACTTCAGGCCAGTTGTTAATAAGTTGTTGTACTTAAATCCCAGTAAAAGGCCAACTAATAAAACCTTTTAGTGCTGTATTTAAAATAATCATCCATGATCTCTTTCCTCTGATCCTCCTCCAAACAAAAGCTATTCTTAAACAGCAGTACCACCTTGTCTTACACCAGTGCTAATGTGACCCCCCACTTGCCCCGTTAGTACGAAGGTAGCAACATCCCTAACTCTTGGAGCCAAGGCAAGTCTGGCTCTGATTACCATGGGAGCTACTGCCTCTGCCTGAGAAAAATGCTGCTGGTTTAAAATAAATGTTATTGTTTGTCACAGGAAACCAATCTGATTACTGTTTCATCTCTCATGTGCACACTTAACGCCGCGCACCAGGCTGTATTTACGCATGTGGTTTTCATTCAGCCTCCCCAGCGAGGGGGAAACGGACACCTCGCGTTTTCATCTTTATTAAGTCACACTTTGGGGAAGGTTAAAATGGGGGTTGTTTACACAAAGTATTTGGCAATCTTTGGAAGACAATCTGTCTGTCCACATCAAACAATAGATTGAGTTTCTCTGCTGCAGCAGCAGCAGTGTCTCAGAAATGGGCAGGGGAGAGGGAAAAGGACGACTCCTCTGATAGTCATGACGTCTGTGTTTGCTCAACCTGACAGCGAAAGTGAGGAGTTGTTAAAGTGCGACGTGAAGCTATTTTGGGTTCAGCAGGAATTGGCCATTATGACGGTATCATTTCCCATCAGCTATGTGTATTGTTACGCCACAATAGTGTATGTGCATGTGTGTGACTGTGTCTTCAAATGTGGCATATAGCTGATTGAAAATAGCATTTGAGGAGCCCTCTACCTCTTTCACACTGTGCCTTGTATCCCTCTTTCTGTCTTTCTCTCTTCCCTCTCCTTCTGAGTGTGTCCCACTGGGGATTAATGAAGCACACACACACCCCAAAAGCAGTGCAAAGAAAAAAAGTGCCAGTAAAAAACAGAATAAAAGGCTTAAAAGGCATCTGGGAGGAAAGCTGAGAAACCAAGGGACCCGTCAGCAGGGTCTGCCAAGGCTTAGAAGTCAGACTGTTTGTTTTGCTTCATATGTCGACGCGGCCGCTCTTTTTCTCCCAGTGTGGTTCTGTCCCGTCGTGATTCTCCACCGGGCTGCTTCTCATAAACTTTACCTCCATGGGACACCTCTACTTGACACCCAGCAAACCAACAACACCCACCTCCTAGGGACAAAAAAGAAAGGCAATATGTAAATGTTGTGAAAGGAGCCAATTAGGAAATGTATCTTGTTTGAAAGGGTTCGTAACAGTTTAATTCCAAAAACATGTTTTCTGCCTCCCTGGTAATGTGTCACATGTGAGGCTGTGGCTTTCTCGAGAGTGGGGATGGGCGGGCGGCGAAAGGGGGAGGGGGGATTTGAACGTGCTTGGTGGCAAACATTTGTTTATGTTTTCCTCCTGGTGCATCATTTCAAAGGGCAGCATGCATGTCCCATCGTGGGCTTCATCTCCCGCCAATTGGAAACACATTGCAGCGCGCTGTGTATGGTAAAATGTCAAACTCAGAGTCATGTCATGTATGAGAGAGAGGGAGGGAGCATTATGTGACGCACTTTTTAAAGAAACAATAACTTACGCATTTAATCAGTGAGACATCAGCTCATTTGGTTTCACTTAAATCCACAAGTCCCTCCTGATGTGCAGAAATAGATAGTTTTCCGGGACCCCCCACTCCCAGTGAGAGGGAATAAACTGCTGCTGCTGTGTGTGTGGTAGTGTGTTCATTCCAAATGTGGTTTTAAAAGAAACTGAATTAAGGTATTTTAGAGATTTTTCCCCCTATCTTTCACTCCTTTTGGAAACAGGGAGAAAAAAATAACTGAAAAGAAAAAGCAAATGTCTGTATAAGTGAATGAAGGAGGCCATAAAGTACGTGTGTTTCCTGCTCCTCTTTATTTTCCCCTTCCACTGTGCTAAGCCTGAGCACATGGTTAACAGGACTTTGCCGTTTAATTGCTCCCATCAGTTGACGCATACTACCAGAGCAATGTCCTTGAATGGACCACCAACCCGAAAACGTGGAAGAAACTTTTTATTTCTTTTTAATTTCCTCATAAGTAACCCCCGTAACCAATTTTACATTCCATTTAACATACATGAAAATCACATCTGTTCTCATTTTGATTGAATTGTTAAAAAAAAAAAAAAAGTGAATCAGTCTTTTGACATTTCATTTGTTAATGTGTCTTCCTTCTCCTCTAAATGGAACACCATCAGGTTGAACACAATTTCAAATTAAATTAGGATTTTTGCAGATGTCACATTCACAGGGAATGACATTTATTCAAGTCCTAAAAAATGGTCATGGACAAGGTTTTTATTAAACAGTAGGAAAGTAATTTTGCTGCTGGGAAGATGGAACTATACAAGCACGACTTACTGGATTTCTTTACCCCATCAGGGGTGGTTCACCATATTAGGGTTCTTTTAAATAGTGGAGGAATGACAACAATGTAAATACTTTGTTTACGGATAACACTGTAATCTGAAAGCACAATTATCCTCCGGCCTCAAAGTAATTACCACTTGAAGATGAGACTATATTTGTGTCTAATGTATTTATGATATTTCTGCTGTTAACTGCCTACGCAATTACATAAAACTCAGTGACATGGTAAAAGCGAAGTATGCAGACAAAATACATGTTGGATGTATTCAGACACCGACTCATCTGCTTGTACAAGAAATAACACTGGGAAAAAGCAAGAGTGAAGAGTACTACAAGGTCAGTGTCGACCTTGTTACTCATAAAGGTAATGTATTTCTTATTGCTGATTAAACAGGGATTGTCTCGGTTTTTGGAAGCATATGGTAGCAATTTCTGATTCTGATCCTTTTGTTTCATAGACCTGTCGAACATAGAAGATGTCTAAGTAACAAAAACAAAAGCAACAGCTTATTTTACAGGGACAACAAAACTATTACTAAAACTGAAATAGTAAATGACATTGCCAATCACTTGGAATTGGATTATTGCAATCTGTGAGAAGAGTAACTCCTTACAAACCCATACTGTTGACTGCATTTTACAGTTAACATTCACACTAACATAAACATATTCAACACAAAGCTATTCTGCTGTTGATATACTATAAAGACATTATTGAGCCTTCATTGAACCAATTGCAATTCAATATGAACATCCCAAACCGAGGGTGACAGTTGTTGTTACAAAACCAATGAATTCATACTTTAATTTGAAATCTGCTGCTAATGAAGCAGTTATAAGGTTGGACTATTTAACAGTATACATTATAAAACAAGAACATCACATTTCATAGAAGACTTTCTTGAGAAGTAATAAAAATACATTTAGGTTAACATTCACCATATTTTCTTTATCATATTACCTTTAGTTTGTGTACAAATGCCTACAGACAGTGAATATGAGACTGACCAGGTGTTATCTGTGTGAGCCTCCAGTAGCCGACAGCAGTGAGGCAGCGGGCAGCACAGGGTGAACACGGTGCTGGGCAGGGTAAGGCCTTATCGCCGCTTTAATTTTTCTCCCCAAGGTGAGCTGGGAAGAGATCAGTGGCACTAAACCCTGGGAATTACCCTAGATATTGGCCCCCTGTGCTCTGCAAATGAAATCCTGCCGTCGGCAGGAAGAACATGGTGGTTAACACTCTGAAAATCAGTTTTTGTGCAGACCACAGCTGGCGCGAAGGGGCAAGGGAAAGTAGTGGAGAAAGGAGAAGGAAGGGGGGAGAAAAGAGGAGGGGGAAGGGTGCTTTTAAAAAATCGACATTACTCATAAAGAGAAAAAGACAGAGGGAGAAAGATTCACTCTTGGCCTCTCCATTCTTTGGTTTATCTGTTTTCAGGCTATGTGCATATTGTGCAACAAGTTTTAGTACCATAACTATTTGCCATGTATGGCAAGTCTGTGTGGTAGCATTTAGGCTGAGACATATCGAGACATGGTACAAGGACAACACATAAGTGCCAAATACGTGACAAAGAACTGCAGTTTGTAGTTGTATTGACCAAACTAGCAGTGAAACCAGAACCAGGGTCCAGCTGTCTGAGGGTCTGAGCAGGGGTCTTGTGGCCATGCTGAGTGGTGAGATAGAAATCACTCACTGTGATCATAACCTTCACAGTCCTGAACCTGACCAGCTGTCAGGCCTGTGTTTGCCTGCACCCACTATAAGCACTGTGGGTAACATTAAAGTGCTCACATTAATTATATTTGGTACATTAACATATATAAATCTGATTTTAATAATAAACAACTTCTACTTAAATAATAAAAATAATACGTTTTTAATTTATTGTTTTTAATTTCCCTTTCAGAATGTCTGTTTTTATGTATTCTGCCACCTGCAATTGGTTTCAGTTGAACATTTTGTTGCTAGTGGCAACCGCCACTGATGCAGTTTAACTGACATTAGCTGCGGTTACATGCACACTTTTTTGTCATTCTGATTGAAATCATTCTGATTGAAGATTTCGGGTCAACTCTTTACGGGGGATGTGATCTAATACGATCTGGCGTTTACATGCGGCAACACATTTAATCGGAACAGCTGTGACATGCGCAAAAGTGATGAATACTTCATGCATTCGTCTTCCTCAACGGCTACCTTTCAGCACCAACCCATTCAGCAATATCTCTTTGGCACGTGTTTAATCGGCTCCCTGAAGATGCATATCTATCGTCTGTTCAGCGCAGTAGTTGTCCTTATTGTGTTGCTTATAGTCAAGCAACAGTTTACTTTGATACGTTACGTTATTAAGTAAGTCGTGCGTTACGTACGTAAGTGGAGAAACGTACGTCCCCACGTATTTATGTCATGACGAAGGGCATGCACAGAAAGGACGCAGCCAGTAAGTAATCAGGTTAAATCGTTTACATGGTACAATTTTTCTTTTGATCGGTTTATGAAAAGGTTTAAACTACCCCTGTGCATCCAATTGAAATTTCAATCGGTTTTGGCCTGTTCATTCTGATTGAGGTGTTTATGTGGAGCATTTTTATTATGTTTAGGCTTTTAAACCGATTATAATCAGAATATTAGGCCCCATGTAAACGTAGCTAGTGTTACAAATCTGTGACCAAGCAAATATCGACAGGCATCTTGTTGCCTGCCTGCTTCAATGCCCTTGTTGGAGCATTATCTGTAGGGTTTTTTATAATATGATTAGGCTACAGCTGTTTTGAGATAGTTGATTTGTGATTTGTTAATTTAGTTTTTCTGTGATCAGTTTATTGCTAACCAAGCTATAAGCTAGCTGCCTGAGGCTAATGTGTAGCTAATACAACATTCTAACTGTTAATTTACTGTTGGGCTAACAGTTGTGTATTTTACTCTTTTTATTTTACTTTTACTCTTGCTGACTCTATGTGCATGGTTACTTACATCAAGCAAAAAATAATTAAAAAAAAAAACTTTTTTTGGATTAGTTGCATCTTGTCTACATGCGGTTTTCTATTTGTTAAAACTATAAACAGCCACTTAATGACAAAGAGCAGAAAACTGCAGCTGTACTGCTCCATAGCTTCAAACCTTCAAGCAGGTTGAACTTCTGGCCACACCCCAACTAGTGATGCCACAAAAAGTGTTTGCCTTTGACAGCCGATGGAAAGCTGATGGATGCTGTGACATAACTGACTGGGGTGGCCAGATATTTAACATGCTTGATAGTTTGAAATCGCAGCAGTTCTCTAACCTTATGTGGTTCATCGCTGATTTATTGTTTAAAACGTAAACATTAAAAAAATCACACAATATTACAACAATTCACAAAATGTTGTTAACTGAGAATTTTTTTTATTTTAAATACGCTTGGCACAGATGAGACTAGTTTATGTGTTTTGATACAATAATCAACATAAATTACAACTAAATTCATATTTTTTAACTTGCCAGCAGAAATGTGCTTCATTGTCACTAAAAAAAGGGTGACTCTGTAATACTGTTAGTCATTTCTTTAAGTAGTTAAGGTAAAGTAGCTAATGACCTGGAAAATTAATCATCAACAACTCTTCCCACGAACAAATTGACACTGCACGACAGGAAACTGTATATGTTGTTATATTTCAACACTCACTTGTGTCAGTCTCAGTTTCTCTGCCTCCCACAGATATACGCACATACACACCCATACACGCAGCATGCATACGCACACACCACATACACACACATCATCACCCACATACATATACCCCCCTGCTTCCCCCAGTGCACACACACAAATATTATTTATAGGTTCTGATCAGGGTGTAAAACAAGACCATCTCTCTTTAGAATACCCCTCACCATATTCTCCCAAAAATAGCAGGTGCCCATCCAGCCAGCCGCAGTGGGAGGATTCAGAGCTTCAAACTAAATGGAAGGATGTTTACTCATTGCCAGAATGAAAACAGCGCTAATCTCCAATCAAGTCCAAAAGGCAGATAGTTAGCAAGGAGAACCTAAAAATAGCGCAGAGGGTAACACATTCCAGCTACAATTGAGCTTAACTTTGATCTTACTATACGCTGGCCCTTGTGCACTGAAAATGATTAGCACTTCTGTACAGTGACTTAGGACATACTATACATAGATGTACTTAAAGGACATAATATGATGAGTGCCAAGTGTTAGTGCATGATCCACAGTTCAGTGGGATGGAAAATGTAGAGCGGTGGGGGTGTTTGGAAAACTGATGGAAAGCTTAGTTGGAAAACATAGTTACAACAGGCACAACTGACTGATGACCTTGGTGATGAGCACGTCTCACTGAGGTGGTTGGGTTTCCATATCGAGTGTATTAATTGTCTGTGAAAGTTGTGAAGAAAAGAGCAAAATTTGTTCCCTGAATTTTTACATAGTACAATAGTTGTAATTGATTTATTTGTGATTCTAGCAAGCTGAGAATAAACACAATATGGACTTCTAAAGTAACAGATTGAATTAATTTGTCAAGTGCAGACTATTTAATCAAAACTGAATCAAAATTGTCAGTCATGACACATTAATACAATCAGCCATGCTTTTGAGAAGTGAGAAATAAGTCTGCTTTGGCTTGATTTAGAAGGAGATAAAATACAAATGGATGTTTGCGTTCCAGTAAGTGAATCACAAGAACTCTCTCAGGCTGTAGCAATTAAATATGTGTGTGCAACGCCACAAGTATCAAATGGACTATTACAACTGAAATATGGTTTCCATAATTGTTCAGCTTTTTAATGACATGTAACTGCAGTGTGAGTGTTACTGTGTTGAAAGGGCGTGTTATATTTTCCTTTGGGTTTCAGTGTTGGAGTTTGCGTTGGCTCCATTTCTGTGTTATGGAGAGCAGAGCTCCCTGCAGCTGCAATATCATTTCTCACAATTTACCTTCATGTTCTGCTATTCTGCATTAGCAGTTTAGGCATCAGAGATTAAGAATGGTGACGCCACGTTCCTGTGCCAGGGCCAGAAAAATGGCAACAGAAAATCTGCGGTGAAAAATGGCGAAAACAACAGATGAAATTGACGTGGCCATACAGATTGTTGCAAGTCAATTTACAAATATAACAACTCTTAAATTGGCTTATTTCTTCAATTAATGTGAAAAATGTACTGAAGTTGGTAGGACAGATATGTCACTCGCTACTGATTGTTACATAATATCAAAACCTTGTAATCAGAATTAATCTTAAACCCTAAATGTAACTAACTAAAGTTGTTTTACCAAGTGGACACTGTTTTATGACAAATGAAAACCTCCATGTCCAGTTTGAGCTGTTGCCACAGGAGAGAAGAACATTCTTCAGTTCATCCACATGCCCGCAACATAATTTGCATTTAAGTTAAAATACATGATTTCATGTATTTTTGAGGCTGTGTTGTTTTGATGACACTGAAGAAGGAGCAAATTCAGCACGTAAGCTCTAAGCATTAAGTAACATGGATGTGTTTCCTGAGACTAAAAAGTGTCACAGTAGACGAAGGGATGACATTACAAGTAGTGCAAATAACTCTTAGATATTCTGCAGATTAACAGTCACTTTAGACTTATTAGCTGAGAAACTGTGCATATGTAGCAAGGCGTGCAATGGCTTGATATTCCAAATGCATGTGGAGTGGAAATTCAGTGCTATTTTCCAAGTGGTTTGGATAGGGTGTTACCTGCACTTTGGCTGCTCAGTGAAGCGTTCCACGCCTTCTGCCATTTGGCTGACTATGACTGGCACGTGCCCGTGGCAAATAATCAGGGTGGTTGACTTTTAGGTAAAGTGATGGTAGGTAAATGGCCCCTTAAATAGAAATTGTCGGTTCATAAAGTCTTGAAATTGTCAGCTCATAAAACCTGCTTTGCATGAGTTGAGTCAATGGATGCTGATCCTAAATGGAACTTTTATTATGAAAAATAGCCCTGAAACTGAATTAAGAGCACCTCCCCCAACTGTCTTCTGCTGTGGCAGAAGAAGTGTACAAAACCCAACATTCAGCAAACCAAAAAACAGTGAAACAGTAAGTAATGACCAACAAAAGTGTGTAGCAGGATTCAAACAAGACCAGGTTTTTCTTCCTGCACACTAGTTTTAGCACTACCTTACAGGAGCTAGTCATCTCCCCTGCATGCAGAAGACATATTTCAGTAATCCATCAGTAAACAGCCTCCTCCTCATCCACAGTGGCAGAGAGAGGGAGATAAGATGCAATACACCATGTTTAATAGTGTGATCCATTCTCCAATCACTGTTTGCCCGCCCCAGTCTAAAACCCCTTCCTACACTCTTGTCTATTAGCTGACAAATAGCTGCAGCTACTACTAATATAATTAGCTGTAAGTGTGCTCAATTTTGCTGGTGTATTCAGCCCTTTTTATCTTTTCTAAGATAAAAAGGACTATACTTATCACTACTATTAGCTAATAGTAATAACCACAGTATAGTCTTGTTGCCACCGTGAGGTTGCCAGGAAACCAGCAGAGACTCCAGGAAGTCACTGCTCCCGGCCAAGAAATGGTCCTGCACATAACCCTCCGTAAAAAACACAAAACTTTTCGTTTTCTCACTAGCTAGCTGTTTCCCACTGTTTCCAGTCTTTATGCTAAGCTATGCTAACCACCTGCTGGATTTACTGTAGCTTCATATTTAGCATACAGACTTGAGAGTGATATCAAGTCTCTCCCTGCTCTCCGCAAGAAAACAAATCATGAATTTCGGAGATTAGCCCAAACATTTAACAATCAAAGTGTGTAACCAGTACTGTTACATTATCTTTCTTGGATTTTCTCTTTATTAAGACTTAATTTTTACTCTTATCTTTGTCTTGTAAACTGTCATGCCCTTTGATAATCATGTTAACCACAGTCTCCTGTTCAATTGTTATTTCTGTTGCCTTCTTGGAGAAGTAAGTGTTGCAAATGTTAAAACTTTTACAAACTGGGCTGCATCACCTTTATGTTATATCCAGAAGCTATAGAGATCTGCAAAACTTAGCCACTATTTATATAGGATAATAAGTGACTGAGACATGAACATTTCAAAAAAACATGTAGTTCCACCAGTCTGTCTTTCTTTCTAGCAGGAAATTCTGTCATCTCATGTTGCTCGCCTTGAAAAGTACACACAGAGAGGGCAGACATCATAAAAAAAATGCCTATCCACCTGTTGTTCTGGCATTGGGGGAGCATTTGAACCCCACCTGCAATTCTTTGGTCTGGCAGACTGTGGTGTGTGTGTGTGTGTATGTGTATGTATGTGTGTGTGTGTGTGTGTGTGTGTGTGTGTGTAGACCAAGTGCGTCTCCCCATAAACAGGTGGGGTTCCCCGCCACAGATATCGAGTTCCCCTCTTTGATAACCCATTACAGACTTCATTAATTTCACTCACTCCAGCCACGCACTCGGCGTCTGACAAACTCACTGAGGAATTTTTGTATGAGCACACCTCCTTGGGCTTGTGTAAGTTTTACAAGCAGAGATTAACATGTGTGAAAACAAATGTAATTTAACCCTTTATTGTTTTAGGAGGGTGAAGCGGACATGCCCAGCGTTAAAAGAGCTGTCTGTATCAAGCACTGCAGGACTATCCCCGATGATTTCATGACAAAAGTTTTCCTCTCATTTGGGAAAAACCATGGAGTATATCCATAAAACACTAAATTAAATTACAAGAAAAATATAATTGATGTTCCTTTTATTTTTTTAATCATGCAGACAAATCAAAGGAAGGCAAAGAGGACATAAGAAAACGAATTGTCAGGTAGTGAAAAATCATCTTTTATGTTATGTTAATAGGTCTCAAGAGCCAACACACATTTCTTTCTTGAGCTCTTTTAAGCCAGGAAACACAACTCTACATACATCTCACATGTCCAGCTGTGCAGGGCTAATTTGTGCTTTACTTTGTTTTCTTGACATTGATTGGTTATTCTTGAGCACATGGGACACCCGACACCGCAGCCCCCTTGATTCCAGTTGTGCAGTGAGTCATCTCTGCGTCTGGTAGATGACACAATGGCGCGAGGTGAACTTGGACTGGACCTGACTCTGGCCACAGTGAGGCTCTGAGCGCTATGCCTCCAAAAGCATGTCTAGCATTGCTCCCAACTAACAGAACAATGCCCGGGATTAGGATGCTGGACTAAATTTAAAGTCGCAAAAGAGTGCATGCAAAAACACAAGGACCCCTCAAAGAAATGTATTTTTTTATTTTTTTGTCCTTTTCTTGAAATTAATTGTTCCAAATTGGAGGAGAAATCTGTAAGTATGTTTGTTAAAAACATTGTATTCCTCTGAGATTGTGTTTTCATGTCTGCTGGGGTCATTTAGGGACAAGCTTTAAAAATGAATTCAAATAAAAACTTTTATGACAGTTGCTCTTAACCAATTCCAATGTAAAAGTTTAACGTTTGATTTATCAACAAATAAGGCAATAACTTATGTGAGAACCCCAGCTTGTTTATGACAAACACAGCCTCACAAAATGTGGTGAAATAAGCATAAAGTTTACAAGGGCACTGTCTTTAGACGACAAAGAAAATTTGAGGATTACGCGACAACACACATTTGTCAGATATTAAGATATGGTTTCAGTGAAACAAACTCAGTCAGTTGGTTGAAGTTGGAGAATGTGGATCAAAATGATATGTGACTTTTTAACATACTTTTTTATATACCACCTGTTGTCAGTCTGGGCTGTGCCTGTTTGCACGAAACAGGCTTTTCGCAAATGTTGAAGTCATTTTGACCATATAACATCTGCTGTAGGCATTACCAGTAGTACCGATGCCCTGCAAATCCTGTCCTCTTGTTAAATGCTTGGTGTGCCCAGACACAAGCTCGACCTTGACACTTTAAAACAGACAGCTCACCAAGACGAGCGACAATTGCTGGGGCATGAACTTGACCCACTGAGGGGGAGGAGGACAGAGCTAACAATGTTCCATTTCTACTGTCAGGACGAAAACAAACAGATTGTCGGTTTAAATTACAACCCTTTTGCTGATCGTGGGAAATTATCCCAGACTAGAACACCTGAATGCAACTCAGGACACTATAAAACTGGTGTTTGACTCCCATTGTTTCACTAATGTGACCATTTGCCCCAAGAACATCCATTAGTTTCAGCTATTAGATTATGTTCTCTGTTTTTAAATTCTATGTCCAGGTGATTTTTCTATTCTATTTATTGTATTGTTTTGTACTGAAATCAAATTCCACTGCCAGTGCCAGTAAAAGACACCGTACCTGACAAGAATTGATGGGAGACTGAAACCTCCTCTGATCAACAGGCAAATAGGAGCCACTTGTGCAACATTGTTTAAAGGATATCCATGTCATTTATTTTTAGAAAGCTATACCAACTATTTAAAAAGGTCCTCATAATGTAGATACACAGGTCACTGCTGTCATTTTTTTTGTCTTGTTGCTCAGAAGAGAGGCAGCATCTGTTGGGGCCTTTAACTCTCTGTATTGTTGTGGCTAACATGGCTTTGAACTTCATTCTGATGAGACAAGCTTCTTGATTTAACACGAGAGAGCAGAGTTTTCTGGAAAAAGTTGTGGTATTTTTGGCCATAGCAGCAGATACAGAGCATGTGGATGCTTGATTTCAAGATGATTTACAATGCAGCGGCATCTATAAATCCATAGTGTTGAAAAGATACAAACATACCACAGGGGCCACTGAACAGTGGGAGTGGGAAGTTGTGGATAGAAAACCAAACAAAACCGTTTCATCAAGTAATTTTTGATCTTCCTCTCAGCTGAGTATTGATTTTTGTGGTTCACTGTGGAACTTTGTATGCAATCTTTAACTGTTCAATGCAATAGTAGCTATTCTTATTTAATTAACAAGGTCAATCGTTACCTCAAACAGAGTGAACCCTATCTTTGCACCCATGTTAATTTCTTATTGTCTGTTGTGGAGCTGATATTAAAGACTAAGGGAATATGAGAAAAGAGAGAAAAAAAGACCTCCCCCACACAAGTCATTCAGTTTTGAGTCTGCTGCAAACAGACAGCAGGAATTACTGTTATGTTGTTTGATTCAAAATCATATTGATCTCTGCTCCTTTTGATTCGCATTTTCCCCACTCGCAGCCAAATCCTCCCACACAGGCTTTGCTTTTGAAAGATCGCTTTCAGACAGTTTAAAGATGCCAGCCGCACACCGAAAATTATTCTCGGAGAATATTACTTTAAAATACGTATTGATTCCGCTCGCAGAAATGAGGCATTATGTGGGTGTTGAGTGGAGCGCGGAGATACGGCGGTGAAAAATGACACTGTGTCATGAGCTATCAGTTTCAGTGGCTCAAAGAGAAACATCTGGTTGGACTCGGCTCCAAAGAACACAAACCCAGCTAAGGAGACTGCATAAGTTGGGAGCAGACAGCCTTCAAAACAAACGCCACCAGCTTTGTTGGCTTCTGACACAATTTGCTTGAGGTCTTATTCAGTTTCAGAGCTGCAATTCTTACAATGATCTCCATGTGCAGAAGAAACTTGCAATGCAGCAGTCCAAGGTAAAAAGAAAAGGTGAAAAAAGGTGCAGTTACTGTGTATGATAACAGATACCCATCCCATGAATACGTTACATTGTTACCTCTTTGGACACTGTACATAGTTTGGCTTTAGAGTAATCCATCAACCCAGGGTGAGAAATAGCCTTCTATATTTGGCCTCTACATCTTTAGCTTGTTCTCTCAGTGGGTACAGGGGCAGCTGAGGGGACAAGCCTCTCCATCAGTCATAACTGCTGGCCCAAGGCCCAGAGTTCCTGTCACTAAGAGGCTTAAACCAAAGAATCTTCCCCTCATTCGTATAAAAGCCAAGCAGGTCAAAAGGTTCTAAAATGATTTGCATAGCCAATGAGGTACTGACTTTATGACCATAGTCCACTATGGCTGGTAATACTCTCTGAGGACTACTTTCCTTAGCTGACACCTTTTTCTGTTCTTACAATCAGTGCAGCAGCCAAATAGCCTTAAATTACTAAATCACTAATAGTACTAAAGAGCTTGTCTGAGGATTTACTGCCATCATCACCTCAAAAAAACTAACATGCAGCACTCTAAATCCTGATGAACCTGGCACCAGTTCACTTCAGTAATTTCTTCCACATCAGCCCAATTTAAGGTATTAAACACCACCATGAGCCACAGAATACCAGCCCTATAAAATGCAAGTGCAAGACCGGCGATAGGAAAACATTTGGGGAAAGGAGCCGAAACTGGGAATTGCTTCTGTAACGCTGCTGGGTGACCACAAAAATCTGTCTGTGAACCACGTCAAGACTGTGATCATTATTTCACTCTTTTCTCCAGCTTTTCGTCTGCATTCGTTTACCACCGCATCAGCATTTTTCCTCCAAATGAAATCTGAAGGCATTCCTTTCCCTTTCCGCACCCTTTTCAGAGCCCTCGTCAAACCCAATGTGGCTTTTCCTAATGCTACAAGACACGTACCTCAGCAGTGGATGTTGTACAATTACTGTACACTTTGTAATCCAATTAAATATCTTTCAAACTGATTGATAAAGAATTTTACAGGACAGAGACAGAGTTGATAGACAAATTGATAGCTAAGGTTGGGTGTATCTGGTTTCTTTCACCACAACAAATGTTTACTAATTAATTGACCTTAAAGATTCCCAGTATTTTAGACCAATTTTTGTGGCTGCGTTAGTTTAAAATCTAGACTTCCCATCGTCTTATTTCTATCAGAAGAAAAATGACGGGAAATCCAATGAAGCAACAAGTTATGCAATGAAATACACTGGTATTTAATACCTGAAAACTGCAATCTATGTGCTTAATGAACACACCAGTTCATCTGCATGCAACTCAAAGTGTCTCACAGGTGACAAATCCTTTAATTTAAGCAATGTAAGTTTACAAAATTCCCAATCATGGACCCAGAGAGCACAGCTAGGCATAATCCAATTCAAAAATCCATAATTTTTTGTTAAACATGGTTTATATGGATTAGAAGTGTTTAATTTAATATGTGTACAACTGGAATTACCACTGATTTCCATCCCATACAGTATTTGGCTCTAAAAATAAAGATCTGGCTCTGTCTGTTTAGCTTGAGTTTAAGCATTTAATTGAACCAGTGTCTTTTCGTAATTTGCATCTTCAGCCTATGATGATATATAATATAATTATCAGTTGAAACCATAGAGTCAAGTTTTTCAAACTTTGGACTGGTATCAATCTGTGAAATTGGTTAAATTCTCTAGAATGGATGACTGGTACAAAATAAATGGTCTGTTGGTTTATTGTTCTGTGCTACATGAGCATATCATTTACTCTAACTCATTTCACTTTAAGTATGTACACAATGTCTACAGTAATGTTCTTCGATGTTTCAGAAATGTGCAGCACAGTGAGGCAATTTCTAAGCTGGAACATAAATATGCACTGGCAAAGGCTGATATCTTGTGGTTACAGAACTTATCCCACAGAACTACTCATGGCTGAAATGACTGACATATTAAGTTTAAATAATGGTGTAGCCATCCCATGCTGTCTTCAAAGTGCAACTGGTGCAATTTCTGAAATGTTAAGAAGTATCAAACTCTCGGTCTGTACTATAAATTGGGGCAGGATCTCATCCTATAAGAACCGAATGTTGCAGGGTGGTTTGAGAATGTATAGTTTTATCCATTTTAGAATCCAAACCTCTGTCCAAGTGGTGTATACATTTCACACATAAACTCAAGTAAGAAATAATCCATTGTATTGTATCGCAGTAACACTTTCCAATGCAGATGGTTTCCAATGAAAGCAAGCTGATAGACAAACTGTAAACACAGGCTGTAAGCCCTGGACACACCAGAAAGTGACACCACGTCATTGGTGCATCCTTGCAAAAATGATGGTGCTAGTGGTTCTGTGATGTAGGGACTACTCGCAGGGTTGTTGGCGAGCTACTGTTGCCTACAAGTGAACAGCTAACATACTAGCCAGCCAGGGACATGCTGCATAGGTCTGTAAGAACAGCTCTTTGAACAAGCTAACTTCGTCACTAGTGGGATAAGTTCACACAGTTTATTCAAGAGTCTCCTGTCTACTAACTGACACAAACATTCCTATTTTGTGAGGCAGTTTATACTCCACCAAATAAGGGTTATACGCATTATGCAAGTAGATGGTGCGACAGAACCAATAAGCTATAATAGATTCCCCCGTTTTGGTTCCCTCAAAGGTCAGCAATGTCTATGCAATTTGCAATTGATCGGCGGTGCAAATTCTTTTGTCAAGGTTCACCAAAGTTGAACTTGATGGGAAAGTGTGGACCAACAAAGGAAAGATGACGTTAACACATACATAATAGCAAGTTGGTTTTTTAAACTTAGCAACTTTGGGAATTCTGTGAAAGGTTGGAGAGGATATGCAAATAATAATTTGTCATGGTTTGGTTTCTTGTAAATAGAATTTCACAAGATTTACATAACAATTCTGATCAGGTAAAAACACTGATGTTATATTTATATGAACAAGATCACAAAATGACTTTCTCATGATCCCAACTGAGTATTTTGCATGCAATTGGGATAAAAGCAAAAAATCAAAGGGACTCTATAGGGAGACTGAAAAATACAGAGGCTATATATTTAAATGTACCCGAAGTGTCTGATAATGTTATTGTACCGTTGCATCTTCTGCAGTACTTGTAGCAGACAGCACTTGTGACTCTCAAGAGTCCTCATTCTCCGCTTGAGTTGACCACCACCCAAGCCAAGAGAGGCGGTATGAAGTCATCACAAAAGTCAAGAGCTACTGTGCCACAGAGACTGATGTTCAAGGAGGGAAGAAAAGTTGGCAGAAAATCAGTGTTGTGTCACTGGAAAGGATTTGCAAGGGAGGAGGGAGAACGAGGGGAAGTAGGGAGGGAGGCATTGAGAGAGGAACTCAGGCTGAAGCGGAAGAGGGATGCTTCGGAGAGAGTAAAGTGGGGGGAAAACATTGGATGAATAAAGTTAAATGAAGACATAAAAGAAAAGTTATAGGGAGTGGAAGAAGGTGAAAGAGACTTGTGGTTGTGAAGGAGAGAGAATGGCGGTGTTGATAGAGGAGGTGAAAGACATTTTCTCTGGCTCCAGGCCCAGCTGGTGTCTACGCTGGGCCGCTGCGGGTGTCAGATCTTTATTCCAACCCTGGAGACAGCTGGAGGTGTCAACGCCGCGCCAGCCTCAGTTATACTTCCCCGCAAAACTCAGTCATGTGTTTGTGCACGCAGCAGCCCCACTGTCACAACAAGCAGATATCATATTGCCACAGGCTCTCCCTCATCTTATGACTATTTGTACAATATTCCTGAATCAATGGTTTGATTTGTTATTTCAACTTTCAATAAAATATATTTAAAGGAATAAAACTTGCCATTTGTACTTTGAAACTGTAAAATGGCCACTTGAAAACCAGAAGTTACTTGTGGGATTTATAATCGAGCATGACAAGACCCAAAAGAAAAGTTATAGAGGGGCTTTCATGCCCCATTTACATTGAAACAATCACTCACTACTGGGGTTTCAAATTCTCAAGAACCACAGACAGACATTTCAGGGGTTAACCCTCTAACTACAAATCAAACTGGTAGGAAGGCATTTTATACATTTCTTAATGGGTTCCAGAGGAGAGGATGGCTCTCGACTATCACGTGTGTCTCTGAAGCTCCCATGTCGCCTTTAAAGCGTTACAGCTTTACGTAAGGAGAGGGCAAATTCAAGACATTAGAAAAGATGAGAGGAATTCATTTCTTTTCCTGTTTTGTTGAGTTTTTCTCAAACTGGGTCCAAAAAGGTAGCACATCCTGACACTAAGATATATTGTGGAGAGCAGGAGGCTGCAGTGTGTATGAGTAAGACACATTCCTCAGTAATGAGGTTAGTTCTGGTCTGATAGGTGAATGAGGATGATATGACGGTCTATGCAGGAATCTGGTAACAGCAACATCAGGTCCAAAATGATATGTTTAATTCCAAGATGATATTCCCAAAAAAGTGAATATTGTGTCCTTGAAGAATAATTTATGATTTTAAAAAAACTACTTTTTGAAGGAAAACAGGTAATGTCTGTCTTTTCTTGGACTGGATCTCTTCCAGTTGAGATTTGACAGATCACTCTCCACTCGGCTGCAGTCTTCTTCAAAATAATGTGTCCATTTCAGGGGGGGAATCATTTACTCGCTATAAATCAGATAGGATCAAGGGACTGAAAACCTTAGATTGATCACTTTGTAAGAGTATGCTTCACTTTTTCATATGGTGAATGTCCCAAAGAAAACTCTACAGTACATGTGTTCACATAAACCGATTTAGGAGGGTTAGTTTAAAAGTTTCCAAATAACTATGACTACGACTAAATACCATACCATCCACAATACTGCATTCATTTATAAGATTAAAGTATGCCGTAAGTGGCTAAAGGAAGCAAAATGGAAAACTTTTTCACTTTAAAGGTATATTCAGCACAATTTGTTTCACTCTGTCCCCAAGCAAGCAGCTCTGAAATGCTTTACATATTGTCGCACGGCCTGCATCAAACTCAGCGAGCAGATGTGTTTATGGGAAATGGGATGCCTAATAAATCTTTGGCATAATGTTATTGAATTAGTAGGGACTTAGGACCAGATACCATATTAAATCCTGTCTTTTCCAGTTCACTGCTTTTGATAGCGATATATTAGAGTCCCACATGATATACTTGCGTATCCTCCGTCGTTTTTCATCACCTCTAGTGAGGCACTGGTGAGGGGGTGACGATGAATAATAAATGAGCCTGAATTTTCTGATGGAATTTCCATTTGCGCTGTGAACAATTTTCAGGAAAGAGGATTTACACTTAATACCTTGCAGTGCCCCCTCCAACAGTTGCTGTTTGTAGCACAGATTAACGGTGAGATCTCCATCTCTTCCATGGCATGATGTGATATTTGCTGCCATTTAAAAAGATACTTATTAGTCTGAGGACTCAAATCTTCAATGTTCAAGCTGAATTACAGCGGCTATCCCTGGAATAAATATTGGTAAAACATCAAATCTGCAAATACACAAGTCTAATGCACAGCAAATAAACACATTATACCCTAATATCGCATCTTTACATGTGTAAATCTCATGATGTGTTATTTTCAAGTCTGTATGCCTGGTTTGGGAAGACGTACTTACAACTTTGCTTATACCATTGTTAGCATGATGCTGTGAGGAACAACGATACATTAATGTATGACATTATTATCACTTACATGAATTATGATGTTCATTATCATGCTGAAAATGCCATGCCTTTAAGATAAAATCCTCATTAAATTAACCTCAGTTTAAACTTCCAATGAATATCTTACTTGAATGTAAATGTTACTCTTACTTCCATTCCATTTAAAACAATGTGGTTCCTACTCAGCTATAATCTGGGTTTTGTTCAAAAAGCGCCACGCGTGATGAACAGTAAAGATTCAGGGATTTGCTGAAAACATTCAGAGGCCAAAGCAGTGTGAGCCTGCTGGTGGTGCTAGAGGAAAAGTCAGTAGCTCACTGAAGTCATTGGGATTCATCCTCTGGGGACTGGGAATGTCTGTACTAAATTTCCCAGCAATCCATCCAGTAGTGGCAGAGATATTTCAGTCTGGACCAAAGTGGTGGACTGACCAACCAGCCAACCAACATCATCATCCCTACAGCCACACCACTAACATGTCTAAAAATTCAGACGCTGCCCAGCCCTATTTCAAACCATGGATGTGAACTTATAACAGATGAAGAACAAAAATGCCAAGAGTCCATTTTTATTAACAGAAAATCAAAAGTAAAGGCCAGCACAGTAATTGACAGTGTTTGATTGACATGTGATCAGAGATTAAAACACCACAGCAATGACTTCTTATCACCTAACATGTCAACAATAATCCCAGACTCTTCACCGTCATAAACTTCTTTCATGCATCACCTCCTTGCTGTGACCTTTCCTCTCCTTACAATGTTTGCAATGCAGGAAGTTCATCCCACTTTTCCTCTGGATGAAAGCAGAAGCTAAATACCTTACCATTAAATGTAAACAAGCTCACACTCCCTCACATGACACATCTTTCCTTTCTTCCCAACATGGCTCGTAATAGGATGCCTCAATGCCCCTTGCCATCCCTCATTACCCAGCATTCCTGAGGGCTACATGCCGAGGGTGCGGCAGAGAGACTGGTGTGAGGTTGGCGCGGGGCCAGGTGACAGTGATTGATCGAAGTATGATTGATGGCTACAGCTGATACACCAGCTCTGTTTTCAATTGTTGTTGGATCTGGCACTTCTCACCTTGTAAAAGTGCTTTAAGGGGAGCTTTGGGATGAATGACGGTGTAGTGTTAGAAGTAGAGGATTGTAAGTGTGAAATGTGGTTGAGTAGTAGAACTTGAATGAATGGACCAGACACTTTCTTATTTGAATGCCTTCAGATGGAGAAAAGATGGCTGCTGTGGAAGTTTAATAACACTTGCATTGTTTTGTACGAGTCCAAGAATTTACATAGTAAATGGTGCTGGAATGTGCAGCCAAATAGTGAAGCATCAGCCTCTTAGGCACCAAAATCAAATATTGTTCCTATGACGACGTTATCAAATATCTAGCATTTAGCATCCAACTGACTAAGAAAGTTAAAATTGATTTGACCTTTATATACACTCCCCTCCAAAAGTATTGGAACAGTGAGGTCAATTCCTGTATTTTTGCTGTAGACTGAAAACATTTGNCAAATGTTTTCAGTCTACAGCAAAAATACAGGAATTGGTCTCACTGTTCCAATACTTTTGAAGGGGGGTGTACCTATTTTAGTATCCAGGATGTATTGCAAGAACTGATCTTCAACAGGAGTTAACCAACTTCCTAAGTACAGTAGCCTGTGACTGACTCAACAAAAAACATACTTTTTGCAGAATACTTTTGTACTTTTGCAGTTCAGTCTTGAAACAACAAACAATTACCAGAGGAAAGAGTGAGGCAAGCAAAGGCACATTATATTGAGACTGTCCTACCAAGAAAACAACCGCTTCAGTGGTTTCAGCAAATGCTCAAAGACAATATTTGTTTACATTCAAAGTCCTCTAGCGGCCGTAGGAATTAAGACTCTCCTCCACTGGGAGCAAAGTGTGACATTATAGAGCCACAAAGTCTGCAGGAGAAGGAGGTCAGGGTGGAGGGATGGGTCAACCAAACGTTGGTCACAGGACACAGGAGACCACTGTTTGCTCCAAACAAGAGTCAGCGTTGGTTTCTTTTAACCACGAACAGTGTTCTCCAACCTTAAGTAGTTATTTTAACCCAAACCATGATCTTTCCCTAACCCTAACCAAGTCATTTTGAGTCTAAACTTACCATTCATGTTGTCCTGCTGATATGGAGCATGAGACCACAAAATCACATGGCGCTGAGAGCTCAACGGACTTAAGAAGACACATGCAAAGAGATGAAACACAAGCAAATGAAGAAAACATCATCAATTTGAGCTGCAAATACAAAAAACACAACCAAATACAGAAACGCTGCAAGTCACACAGAACACAACGGAAATTATGTAGTGTTGTAAGTTTTTTTTTGTTTAAACATTCTGATTGCATGGTTCAGATCTGAATTGTTAAGCTAGTAATTGGCTAAAAGGCTAACGGTAGATTAACAGCAAATATCGGAAATAATATCTGAATCATGCAATTGGATTGTTAAAAGGAAAAAAACTTGCATTGTTTGCTCATTTTCCAACACCACTGATGGATGATTGAATTCTTCTGTATTTGCAGCGCATTTCTGGATTTGGTCGTGTTTTCTCACTTTACAGCATTTTTTTTTTTTTCTAAATTCTGTGCATGTGCTGTAAAATTGGTGAAGATGTTTTCTTAGTTTACTTGTGTTTTGTCTATTTGCTGAAAAATAAAGGCTATTTGTTTCTACACAATACCTGAAAAGCTTTTGTAAGTATTTTGTGGCTTGCAATGCTGGTCTTTTGCTCGTGCTAATGTCCTACACTAACTGCTGAACAGTGCAGACGCTGAATTTGTTAAGGCAGTAATGTGCATTTTAAAAGATAGAAAACTCAGCACTTGAAGTACTATTTGAGCCTCTGGTGTTAATAAACATCCCTGTTAATCCCCAACCGTCACTGTCGCCATTTTGTTCTATGAGGGTACTGATAATTGTTTCCGTGTTAAACGGAAATACCCGTTCTCTTCTTCCAAGCTCTCTAGGTTAGATGTTTAGCTGAGGTGAACAGGTGGCACTCTCATTCCTCCACCCGCTACCCCATTCCACAGCTCCACTGTTCCTGCTGGGAGCTGCATAGCTGACGCCTTTGCTTTCTGAGTTCCTGCTTCGCGGCCAGGACAGAGTTGCTTTGTGTCCCTGCAGAGAGGCAACCTATCAGCAGAGCCAGGGTGCTCCAAAGCATGCCGACAGAGTAAGAAAGGACATAAGAGCTTCATCCGTGACCTTCTGAGACACCAATAGCTATCTGCCCTTTACTGCACTGCTGTGATCCTATATTGCATCATAGAAACAAAGAAAGAACGTAGCTAATGTCAGTAGTATTTCAAAATTTGAACTGTTTCACTCCTAAAGTATCTCATGATTTAACTTATTGTAAGGTGAAACTAAAATAATTTAAAGGTGGAGGTAAACGTCCACATTATTTTGGTGTATAAATTTGGTGGAAAGATACAATATAGACCTATTTAAAAGAATTCCCCTTTAAGTCTTTGTTACACTGACAATGGCGATGATGGTGGGTGCCTGCCCCGTCAGCCTCCAACCTGACATTTTTACCAAAGCCACTGATATTAGACTCCCTGAAAAATGACTGCGTCTCTCATGTAGTGTACCAGCAGACATTATTAAACTAGAGATGAAGAGTCTGTTCTGAGTCCAACTCATTCTTTGCTTTGGCTGCTCTGGTTCAAAAGCTAAAGGGATCTGTGGTTTGTATGCTGAGGTAATTGGACGATACATAATTGGGTGTCAGGAGAGAAAGGAGCAGGTGGGCACGCTTGAAATGTTCACTTGTTTATCAGTCGAGGGGAAGAGGAGACATTTTCTTTTCTGCTTTTTTTGTTTGATGTCAATTGTGCGATTTGTTTGTCTTTAAAATATGAGAATCAATTATGAAATTTCTAAAAAGGTGTCGATATCATGCCACAGTTTGCATGCCTAGTGCTAATTGGCTGCCATTTAATTTCAAAGCTGTTATTTTTTTATCTTATTTTCATCCGTGATTTAATATATCAATCTTTTCTTTGAGTCACAGGTAAGGTTGAGTGCTGGAGCTACACAGAAAAAAATCTTTTTTATGGTGGTTTTCGTCTCTCTGGCCATAGACCAGTTATGGAGTCAGGAGTTGATCGATTTGTTTCCCCTAAAGATCCTTGAAGTTGAGTGGGATTGGTGACAAAGCCTCGGTTCTGTTAATATGGGCCCCCGATGACCTGACGGTATTTGAACTGCCCTTCAGGTCCAGTGATCAGAATGCTCTGTGTTATAACCATGAGCACCATGGAAGGGGTTAAGACTCAGTTGGTCCACAAGGGCCAAGCCTCCAACACACTAGAGGATCTGCGATTCTCTTTGTGAGGATCATGGACCTACAACCTGTCAACCTTGGCTGAATTCATGTCTCACTGGCCAATGGAAAATATCAATCAATCATTACCTGAAGCCCACCATTCAATGGCAGCAAATCTAGTCTGTAAACATTTTATCTTCTTGGACTATTCTTTAAAAGAAAAACTGTCTTGTTTCAGTTTATCCATCAATAACTTTGTCAAAGCAGATAAGACAGAATTTATCTGAACACTCTCTACACTCCAGTCTCCAACAAATCTTTACAAGACCGGTTCCCTATACAGAGGATTTTTTGCAAATATTCTGATTTTTTGGATTCATCAAGTTATTCAAATTAGTGAAGACAACTGAAATATAATTCTATCCACAGCCTATATTCATGATAATAGCAATAATAGTATACTTGTAATGTAATCTACTAACAACACAATGTAGTAATGATAGAACTACTACTATTACCCCTAGGTAAGGGTAGTGGTTTGTAACCTGGGGGTCGATCCCTCCGACTTATCACATGATAAATCTGAGGCGTCACAAGATGAAAAAAAACACATCAGTTGCATAAAACTACAACATTTGTCTTATCTTTGCTTTTTACTTGTTCAATAATCAGTAGTTTGACCTTAGGCCTCTAAACACACAGAAATTAAAGTATGTCTGAGAGGGTAATAAACACTCTTTGCTTCCACCCCTCACTGCTCATAGATATAGGCTGTGTAAACTTTGATGAGGGGTCGCAAGTTGACTTTGCTTTGTTTTAAAATATCACAATCCACAAACGTTGGGATTGGGAACCAGTGCTTAAGTGCATAAGTAATATTTACAACTTGTCCCGATTTTTTTTTTTGACCAGATCCCGAACCGAGTCCTTTAATATTGGGTATCTCCAATACAGAGTCCGATCCGAGTCTGCATCTGGTCTGTATGCTGCACTGTAGAGGCTGGCTGTCACAAAGGAGAGCAGTGCTTTATTTTAGCCGATACAGATCCACTAAAATATGTCCGGATTGGCCCCGATACCAATCTCTACAATCTGCTTGGGACATCTCTATATCTCTAACTTCATTTAACACTTCTCTGGTTTGAACAAACCAAATATACAAATCTGCAAACATGTAACAGTTCTGTCTCAAAAATATGGTTCAGTAAGTAATTTTAATAAGAAAAATAGGTGTGAAAAAGCATTCAACTTGCAAGGTTTGTTCTGCACGGACTACGACAAAACTGGCTGCCTTGACAGACTTTGTGCTTATAGTGGAAGTTTTGACAGCCAATTCACCTCTTACCAGTGTTGTGTCCAATGCCATCTTCTGAGTTACTGATGTGTCTTTAATGATTTGTAAATTATTGTGTGATGCTATGGGTTACAGTTAGTTGTGGAGGGAACTGTAGACTAACCTACAGAATAACCTCTTTTCCTTTGGGCCAACAATTCTCAATTCAAAAGATGTGCCCCTGCATGCAGTCATAGCCATAGGTCTGCAATACATTAAATATAAAATGTTTCAACTCTGTAAGTGTCGGCTCAGATTACATTTGAAGAGCAACAGTATGAGTTTACATGTCAGATGTGTCATGTCATGTTTACACATCTGTCTCTTCAAGTCCAATTTCACAACTCTATCTTCTTCTAATCTTGGAAGTGTTGCTCAAACAAGCCTTGATAACGACATCTATATCTTTGTACTGAAAATGATAACATTGCCTAAATTACATTTTGGAATAATGCCACAGGAACAGTGGAAGAAAAACAGGTTTTGTTGCATCACTTTAGGCCAATTTTAGGTGATTTCCATTCAGTCTGCCAATCAGAGCAGAGTTCAATGAACACACCTACAATCAATCTGTTTTCTAGAAATAGAAAATATCAAAAAAGAACCACACTATTCCTATAAAGATATGAGATATTCTATTCTAAAAAACTTTCACTGTTGCTCAATGTAGGATCTATGCACTTTTGACGTTTCATATGATGATTTTCCTCAGAAACCTCTCAGGTCCTATTTATCAGCTACATAACCTCTCTGTGTTTGGCCTAAATAATCACACTTTATATATTCTCGACTGTGAATTTCAGATAACTCTGTCAAGATACAAGGCGAGTTCAAAGGGTCGTCCACAGCTGAATCTCACAAAAATGGAATGTGATCCAATAACGCACCGATTAATTTTGATAATCAAATTTTGCTTGTGCCCTATTTATTAAAGTAACAAATGAGAATATGCTGCAAAAGCAACGAGAGGGCCTCAGAACCGCCTGGAGTGAATGTTTGTCCCACCACACATGCAAAATGAAGTCATGTGCACCACCAGGGATGCACAGCATTTGCGTGATCCATCACATCAGGCATTATCAGTCATATAATGAAGGCTTTGGTTCCACTCCCATGCTTTCTTTTCTCTCACACTCCTCAGACATTTTTTTTCCAAATAATAAACTATCTCATCCCTTTTTCATTACACAAGTATTCCAACACTGGAGTAGCCTGAAGGTTAGAGAAGCTTTCTTGTGACCAGAAGGTCATATAGTCTGAATCTGCCAGATTTGCAATGAAAACCTGGGCGGGGTAACTGAATGAATACATGACGACCTCCATCAAAGTGCCCTTGAGCAACACATAGTGCTCTCGTTGGCTTCAGAGCAGCTGCTTAGGACAGTTTGTAACCTTGTTTCACCTGTAGTTACTACCAGAAATCTTTTGAAATGCATAGATAAACAATTACACTTAATGTTTGCGAGGCTTTTTTGGAAGAAATGTGTCACTAAAAAGATGATCCATCCATGTTTCGTAATATCAAACCACAGTAATAACTGTATAACCGCATGGAACTTAAAATTAAACCTGTTACGCATACACTTAAGTGTGGAGGGGCGCAGAGGGAGGGGGCGCAGTTGTGTGAACCGATCTGGAATGAGATTTAACACTTCTAATTACATCTATCAACAATCGGGGCTTTCACGTCAAAGCCAATGTGTTTCCTGTTAGCTGAACACCGTTCGTGACAGCCCTGCAATTAATTGAAACATTATAGAGAGGGGGGGAATGCTCCAGGGCTTATGTGGCCTTGGCTGACGCGTCGCATGCACTGCAGCCCCCAAAAGACACGGAAAGCACAAGCTATCCGGCGGCAGCTTAGCCTAGCCTCAGTGTCAGCAGGCTAGCTTTCCTCCCAGTCAGGGGGAACCAGATGTAACTCTGCACTCAGCATTAGCACTTGTATCATGTAGAGGCAGCCGCCACGGAAATGTCCCTTTCGTGACGAGGTTATTGCTCTGCTGTGTATACTTTTGGAGGGCTGCTCTTCAGAAAGTATTAGACAGGCATCTACTTTCTGGTGCTCATGTGATTCATTGACTTGTCACATGGAGGTCTGTAGATATATAGGGGAAAGGGTGGAGTATGGAAAGTGGGAACAAAGTAGGGAGAGGCAGGATGGACCTGAGATGAGAGAGAACGTCCTGAAGCCAAAAGATTAGAGGTTTGATCTCAGCCACAGCTTATGTGTCCTTCAGCAAGACAATAAACCCATAGTGTACGTTTGCAATATTTAATGAATACGTAAATTATTTTTTAAAAGAGCCCTCACATCAAACAATTGCTTTCATAGTCATGTCCCAGGTTAAAATGACTATACTGAGAAACTCAGCAATAAAACCTTTTCTGTCAATTTTTAAAGAATATAATAATTGTTTAAGTCATTTATCAAGCACAAATGCCAAATCTTTGCTGGCTCTAGCTAAGCTAAAATGAGGATTATCTCGGTTTTATATCTTTGTAAATTGAATATCTTTGGATTCTCGACTGTTGGTCAAACAAGAAAGGCTATTTGAAAATGTCACCCTGGGTCCTGGGAAATTTTAAGGAGTATTGTTCATTACTTTCTGGCATTTTATACGGTATACGATTAAAAACGGAGTCAACAGATTAATCCTTAATGGAGATTATTGTCAGTAGCAGCTCTAATCATATCCTTAAGGTACATTTCAGTCATAAAACATCTTTGACCTCATTTGCCCCAGCTTTTGTGTGTTTTATTTCCATCAAGATTTGTGGATGGTTAAGTCTTTTGTAATGTTTAGCAATGTTTCAACCCTAAATAATTAAAAGCCTTTGCTGTAAAAAGAGTAGATAAATTTGACTTGAAAACTTCATTTGTATCCATCTGTGAGGACTTAGGCCATGCTGGCATTTTTCACATTACTCTCTCCACAGTTAATGCGTCTGCATATGTGTCTGTGAATCTGTCGTGACGACTGACTGAAGTGTTGTGTGTCTATGTTGGAAAAAATAACTGATTTCCTCAGATCTATAATTGAGCATCTCTATAACGCTATACAAGTGTTTTCATTTTGACAAACTGCCACTACTCTAATTTTGTACCAACATTTGTACGACTCTTTTTTTTTATGCTGGAAAACTCATTTAATAATGAAAGTCATGCCTTACATTGTGTGTGTCTGTTCATCACAATGGAAACTGTTGTGTGACATTCACAGCATGCCAGGGGTCAGCAGCGCCAGCCTGAAGCAAACTGACACGTCAGTCAAAAGACGTACTTGGAAACAATCTTAAGCATTATTTATGAGGCTGGCAACTGCCATTACAATGAACTATGACATCACCTAAGCTTAGCCCATTAAGCACTTATTTGCAGCAATGTGGCACCTCACACATCAGAGCTGTCCGCCTGGTATTCCCCGCACCTACGACAGCCTGCAGCTAATTACATGATCTGATGGTTACACAGGAAAGGTTGTGACTGGACGCTCGCTGCTGGGACAGTAAACGTGCTCGTCGCTACCTCAACAACAACAGCTGCTGTGCCCTTGAGCAAAGTGCTAAACCCACAACCGGCCCAGTAGCTGCTCATTGACCAACAATGTGTAAACTGGGCAGCTCCCAGATATTAACCAAATGTTTTGTAATGGACGGCTGCCAAAAGAAAACATTAGAGGTGGGTCATCTACAGAAAACTGAACATTAGACATTTAAGCAGTGGGTATTTAGAAATGCTAAACTGATAAGATGCTGATCTTGGACTGTAGAAACACTTTTCAACATAATGACAGATGATTATGATGTCCAAACTGTATGTTATCAAAAACATACAAAGACACCATCAAAATGGTCACTCATCTCTGGTCACTCTCAAATTGTTTAAAAGGTGTTTTAAAACAGGGAGTAACGCTTACAATACGGCTTTTATGGTTTCTGATTCTGTTTAAGGTTTGTTTATGTCCTTATTTTTTGTAAACAGGAGTAAAATAGGCCTAGACTTTCAATTATGACCAGTAGACAAATATTTTTAATTTCAAAGTCAAAATCTTTTATGATTATGTCTAAAAAAGAAGATCAAGATTGGGGGCTTTAAAGAATGTACTCATGTTTAGAAATGTATTAACTCTATTGGGGCCACTCTGCCAGTATTAAGGTCTCATGGTATCATGTTTGGTCAAAGCATTAAATAGTTGAGAGAGCAAAGAGATTAACTCATCAGTCTCATCAGAACTCTTCAAATATCCAACAAGAACCTTTCTGAGGGCCATATATGGTCCACGGGCCAGACTTTGGGAAGCCCTGTATCAGATTCTTACAGTCAGCTACATAGTAAATACACTACAGTCATTTCCCTGTAGGAGCATGAAAACATTACTACATATCGCACTTTCACTCGATACCCAGATTTGCCCTCTGGGATCAATACAATTCATCTTTTTCTAATTATGGTGTCACTTTGATCTTCAAACATAAGTAGGCAAAAGCTTGATTGTCTTGTTTTGAAATCCCGCCTCGAGCTGATCTCACTTTCAAGTGGGAGAGGAAGCGATCCGGATCCTTTCAGACTGACAAGAACAAACAAGATTTCTGATCAACTGAAACAGGAAGTTCACAAACAGTTGGCTTTCAGAGACTTTTTCAGGTTATTAATGCTGCTACTGTGCCAAAAGCGGTTTGAGCTGCTGATGTGTTTTTCTTGCCACATTAGAAGGCTACAGTTTTGTATTGTGGGTGTAATGAATTATATTAATTCAATGTAAGATAATTCATTGTTCTTTATAAACTATTAGATTATTAAATGTTGATAGAGACAGCCCTGAAGCTACAAGGTTTTGTTGTGCTGCGGTAAGTTTGCAGCTTAAATGACTTTAGCTTCACATCTTTCTTGCGTAACAGCTTTCTTCTTTCCAGTAAAATATCTCATATCAGTTACACAAAGGCCAGGTTAAAGAGCATAGCTACCTTGTGAAATTGAATAATTTGAGTGATTTTTCACTTGAAATAATAGTATAAAAAGATCAATGCCTTTTGTAAGTGTTCAATCTGGACATCATGAGGTTACAACATTTTTATTGATATCTTGTGTCGTCTCATGTGAGAGTGTTTCTGTATCAGAGCACCTGCATATAAAGAGCTTTGTTTGACTTTTTTAACAATTTTAACAGTTTGAGACTTTTTTTTTTTAGACAAAACTTAAAGCCTTTCACTGACACTCTTATTTGGATATTTGGTTATTCTAGTGAGCAGGGAGCTGCTCAGGCTGTAGATATTTGTGAAGATCAAAACTTTCACCCTGGTTACTGTAAAGTTGTTGATTTTTGACAAGAGCCTGCACTATCAACCCATCAAATGCCTCCTAAAAGAATGCCGCCAGCTGTTTTTATATACATACTGTATGTGCATGGTTCAGTATCCAGTCTCAGAAGTGAACTTTACAAAATGCCGCTGGTGGAGGGCTACAACATGATGGTTGGGACAGAGTAGAAATTCAAAGTCCTTTTTGTAAATTCTTGAAAAAGCTTGTGCATTAAAATTACTTTTTTTCACTTAACAATAGGAAGGTTATCAAAATGAACTATGAGCTATGAAATAGAAGAGTATAGAACAAAGCACAACCAACACCATTACCAGACGATCACTGAAGCTTTCAGTGGCCATCTGCCTGGGAAACAGCAACTGCAAAGATCAAAGCCTCAATCTTTTCTCTATTATTCTTCTTTCCTTTTATCTTTGTCTGACTTGAATAATTCCACTTTGGCAGAATGTCCCATAATTACCAAACTGGTAGTGATGGACTCTCATAAGGATTAACTTCCTCTCCTAATAACACCACTCAAATGTTAGTTATTGTTGGGGAAAAAAGTGGTGATCTGTAACCACAGATTTCTGGATCTGTTTTTTCTTCTTTTCCTGCTATTTTTCAAAAATGCATTTATTTTCAGGACATCTTTGGTACAATGCAGTCATTGTTGTAGTTATTCCCAAAAAACAACACCGCTGAGTGTGTCAACCTGCTCCTTGGCTTTTGAGTTGATGGAAATTGACTTTTTGTAGGTGGCGCTGTTTTAGTTTTTCCAGGCATGGTGGTTATTACAGCTATAAATACCTAGTTTTTCCTCTTCCACATATCCAAAAATATATATTTTTTAAAGCTATTGTCGTAGACAATATATATATATATATATATATATATATATATACATATATATATACTCAGGAGATTTCTTCCTAGAAATGCCTACCAGACACTTAAGGTTTAAAATAACTGATGTGAAAGCTTTATTGAAATTGACATAAATTAAATCACTTTGTCTTGTATCAATTGAAGATAATGAGTAGCCCTCTGACCTGTATTCAGATACTTCTATTGTCCATCATTTTTATGAAACAGGGTTTTTTTCCCTTCTCTGTTGCCAATCTGTATAAAAATTGGACTTAAACCTAAATCTCAACCCACCTTCACGCCACTGGCCCTTATTTTGCTCAGGTCATGTCTCCATTGTGTTGACAAAAATCAAAGCTGGCAGTGGAGAGAGAAATAGTGAATACGTACATCTTTAATCCCCCTTATCCTGCTGTTAGGCCAGGGTGTGTCCCCCGGTCTTCTATAATAGTCTGCAATGAGAAGCTTGAGTAAACACAATCAATGGAAGATACTAGCATATGCACCGCCGAGACTTTCGAAATCTCCCCCCTTTTATTCACTCCGCCACGTATTCGATTACACACCCCTACCTTTGCAGGTTCCAGGCAAATTACAACCTGAGACAAAGGTATTGATGCAATATTACATGTGGGTAGCAATAATACGTTATGTTATCACCGTCACAGGATTGTCTTGGAAGAAAAAAAACCTGATTCGAGCAGAGGGATGCCCTCTCTCCTCATCTCTCTCTCTCTCTCTCTGTGTATGGTGCTCTTCCATGCTCTCTTACTCCTGGATTACAATCTCTTCATCCATTATTAATGAAGTTAAACTACTAGTGGCATGCTGAATGTGCTGCATGGGAGATTTGTAGCTAATCCAGCGCAAAACAGCCCCAGTCACATAATGAAGGGAAAAAAAGCACAAATGTCAACAGTTTCACACTGGGACTGGATTAGACACCCCCACCTCACCCTCCTCATTCACACACGGCCTCGCTCTCTCTTTCTTCCTCTCTCCTCCACGACACTCGCACAGAAACCCCTGCACTCACACACACACACACACACACAAACACAGACTGAGTCACACAGCAAATCTTGCATCCAGCATGAAGAGTTATGAGTATACAAACATCCACCTCCCTCCATCACCTTTTCTGGGATGTTTCCCCACTAACAGATTAGTGAATCTGAAGTACTGATTTGAAGGAACAGGCCAAAGGGCTGCTGAGGTCTATATGTGAAATCGTTCAACACAGTCCTCCGAAGATTAACAGTTGTAACGCTGTTTCTTAAAATCAGCCACATATAAGGGATGTGACACAGAGGTATACAACGCATTCTCACAGTCTGAGTGGATGTTGACCCGGCGTCATCTTTAAGGTTCTCATGTGTCACTTGTAGTTGCATGGGGTTGGTCGTTGTGTTGTGGTGAAACACTGTGTTGTCATGTACAGTTCAGCCATGCGATGTGGCTCCATGAAAAGCAGAGACGAGCATGAAACACTGGAACTAATCAGAACACAGGACATGGGACCAGCATCCTGATTTCTGATTAGTCACCCTCCCTCCCTGCATTTCTCTTTCTCTCTCTCTCTCTCTGTCTTTATATGTTGTATCTTTGTCATCCTTTATCTACCTTTTGGAGGTGATTCTTTTCATCTGCATCTTGCAGTTTTTTTTTAAATCTGTTACGTTCTCCCCTTTGCTTTATTTTCTCCGTCAATCTTCTCACATCCATCTCTTTCTTTTCTCATCACTACCTTTTATATCTATTCCTTTTTTCTCTCATCTTTCTGACATTCTGTTCATTTATCAAAACTTCTCTGTTCATGCTAGTTTTTCCAAGTTGTTTTCTATAAGTTTGCAGTCTAAACTGAAATGTCAAAAAGTGATAGTACACAGGGCCCATTGTGTTTTCACTTCATTATTCAGTCTGACGTTAAGTTCATGTTAGCCATTTTCTGTTTGGTTGGGAGGTTATTTTGTCCTAACCAACCAATTTTCAGTCAGCAAAGCAGTTAGTCGTGGTGCTTGACAGGAGCAGTTAATTTAATATTTGTCTTGTTGAACAAAGTCGACTTACAACAATTCATACAGCTACATCGATCTCATCCATGCTTGTTGCAATTTTTGTCGCCATGTTTCTGTCGCTCTTTGTGCTTTGTTTTATACTCTTGTGCTCTGGCATGGGAAGACGATGTCCCCATTTTTAGTCCCACCTACAAAACTTTGGCTCGGTTATTTCCCCAACCAGGGAAACAGTTGTCATTATTAGTCATGTTCGTCATATTGTTTTGCCAAGTTATTTCCTGTTTGCGCAGCAATAGAATCAGCAAGTCAAGATTCCCAAAAATGGGTCACTTGGCAATCATGCATCAGTGTTTTCATAATGCTTGGTACTCCCCATCAACACTACAGAGCACGACTGCCAATTTAGAAATGTATGCATGTTGTGGAGGGTTAACCCTAACCCTATTTGTTTTTATTTGAACAATAAAAACAAAATCTTCACTCAAGGACCACCTGCTAGCTTTTTCTGGAGCTTTCAGCCTGAATCAGGAAGATGTCATCACATGACCCAAGGACTGAACTTTGGTCACGACCATTAACAAATTCATATATGGGGGGAGGGGACCAGCTGAGCCATAACTGAGAAAGCTCCATGCACTGATGAAGACCATGAGATGTGGTTGAAAGCTCCAGAAAAAGCTACCAAGTGGACTTCAAGTTAAAACATTTTCGACAACATTTCCGGGGTCAAAAATGAACTTGCACATTCAATTTTCAGTTGCTACTGGTTGAAAACACTGACTTACCGTGGATGGTGTCAAAAATAGAGACTTGATTATGCAAAATTAACTTTTAATTAGTGTGAACATGGCCCGAATCTGTCTGTCCCTCTTCTAACTCTTCCTGAATTAATTTTCTATACTTACACCTTCCATGTATATCTTTTTTTTAACACATATTTTGAAGGTTTATTTTACACCCAACCTACAACCTCTGAATCAGCCTCTATATCTCTCCAGCTCCTCCCCTGCCTTCTCCTCATGCCCTCTCTCTCTGCCACAGTAGACCAATTAGGACTAAGCTGATTCCAGTTGTGACCTTTGGGTCCACCTCAGGTCTGCTGACAGGAGAGTTAGCATGTAGCTGAACTGTTTTACATGTTATCGACGGGGTGGGAGGCATCATAGTCATTTTATCACACCAATTTCATTCTTGGCCGATTTCCCCTTAGGCAGGTTAGTGGCAGCTTCCCATTGATTTTTCATGTAATTGATCAGAGACCTGCTTGAGCAATTTATTGGCCCGCTCGCACCTGTGATTAAGGCTGAGGCCGCATGTGTTTATGCATGCACCGACTATTACTTTCCCCAAGATCAACCACGTGCCATAAAAGCGCTGCTGTGCTGTCTGTGGCTGTCAGTGTAATGAATGCCGTCCGAGTTGCAGGGACATTTTTAATCATGCTTGACCAAAGCCATGTCATGTCCAAAGTCAAGAGGAATGGAGACAGGCTCGTCTGACTGACCAGCAATGACAGGAGTTAATGTGTTCACATAAAAACATGGACCAGAGTTTAATTCAAAGTAATCCTTATTCATTTGAAGCTGCTTCATGCATGGGATTAATATTAGAGCAGTCGGGGGGCCAAAACCACAATGACATCAGCTAAGCATTTTCTTTGGAAGCCGAGGATAGGATAATTACAGAAGAAGACAAAGACGAAGAGCTGAGTACTTTTTAAATATACACCATGTTAGCTGGGCATGTTGGGAGAAGTGAGGGCAGCCTATCATGTAAGTCATTTACTGGCCTTGCGTATAACATTCTAAACCACAAGCCATGTTGCTGAGTTGGAGTGCTTAGCGTTGGTGTAGCTCGTCTCCCTTTGGTACTGTGACAGAGCTGGAATAGCAAGGATCAGGCACAAAGCCGCTCAACAAGCTCAAGAGCTATCAAAGAGCCACCCTTTTAATTTGGTTAATTTACAGGCAGCTTTTTCGCTAATAACGTTCTTGGAGTGATACTTGACAAATGGAAATACACACAGGATATTTCTGTCTCGAAGGAGAAAGACTCATCTAATGTTTTGTCTTTCCTCTCCCCCTCTCCGCCTTCTCTCTTTCTCTCCATATTCATCCTCCTTTCAGTCGTAGAGAAGTCACACCCCACAATAAAACTAAATTCCCAGCCATTACTTTATTTCTAACATATTAGCAGTACATAAACTGATTTGTTTAAAGATTTGTGGCTTTGGAAACACCAATTTGACTCCAAATTTTATTACATGGCCACAGAGTGTTGGCCAGACAGAGCACCAGGCGACAATCGCATGTGGTTTGAGGCTAAAACTGAAAAAAAAAGAAGAAAAATCAGGCTGCTTTCTCAGGCAAAGAGCACCCCTGAATAATGGAACCACTTCACATCCGCATTACTCAAGCTTCCCGGTGCAACAGAATGATGACAGTGTATAACACAAGGACTTGTATATTTCCCTGAATGCTGTGGGGAAAAAAGGTTTGGATTCACTTTTAATGACAGCCTATAGGAATTAATTCAAAAATCATGGTGTGAGGTGAGGGGGGAAATCAGAGACAATGATTTAACTGTAACTTAATGGATTCCTCATGGCATGAGCAAGATGCAAAGGCTGCAGATGCAGGAAGACAAGACATTTTTCATAATAAACCATTTATTCTACATGTCTTTGGAAATAAATCGGGGCTTAATTTCACAATAAGACTAATAAGTTTGTGTCAAAGCGCAATTTGGCACAAAATAGAGCCCATATAACAAGTATTACAATGTCTCAACACAGTCTTCATTCATGGAGATATAAGGCCATATTCTGCAGAGTGTGCATATCAGGTTATGACGCTTGTGCATATTTTCTGCTGTTTTGGCTTCATAAAGCAGGATATTTAGTCACTTTAAATAACCATATAGCTGTCAGGCTTCACAGATCTAAATATTGGTTCCAAGGGGAAATATGTTGTGTTTTTTGCATCATATTATGTGCTCAACTTGCTCTTAGATTATCTGTAGTCTGCACTAGTGTGAGGTTTAAAAGGTGCTGTCAATCAGAGTGAAAATTGTGAGGGGAAAAAAAGCAGTTAATTCATTCTAAATAAACTCTAAAATAAAAAGTTCACACATTTCTTAAATAGGAGCGAAACTACAATGGCCTAAGTTTTAGATTTTGTGGGTCTGTTGTGACTGACTTGCTGGGCAGTCAGTCTATCATCTCTCCTCTTTGAAGTGGAGGTTTGGATGCGTGCTGATGCACATGGAAAGCCGGAAAGAGTGTTTTAAAGTCCTCTCCAGTATGCAGGAGGGGGAAAAGTTGAAATGTCCAACTGTACTGACGCTGGGGGGCTGATGTGCTCGTTAAGAATCAGGAGAGAGCATCAGCAGAGCAGGTCACCCTGTTTCTCACATCACAGCCCCATCAGAAATTCTTTCAAGTGTCCTTCTGCGTCGCCAAAGATGACAACGGCGAATCGATAAGCGCTTGAAATGAAAAGAAGCCGCCGGTTCGCCCCCGAGGCGAAAGATTTCATACCCGCCAGCCTTCTCTGAACTTCAGGCATTCCTCTGCACCTTTCTGCGTGAGAAAGAGGAGGCTCTTGACTGATATTTTTTTCCCTTTGTATAAGAAGGTAAGAGGAGAATATAGCCGAACCATCACGCCTCTCCAGACGCCGCTCACCCTCTTTTTCTCCCCGTGCAGGCGGGGCGTGATTGGAAGATGTGCATGATGCAGGGTTGATGTTTTCTGCACGGTCCATGGGGTCGTTTACTTGCTTTTTTTTTTTTACTTGCGTGCACATGTTTGTGCTTTTGTGCGTGCGTGTGCCATATAAACAACATCTAATATTAAAGCGCACGGGTCAAATTTTGAAGAACTGAGCGAGCTGTGTTGGCACATATGCACACTTGATTTATTTTTCCTATATTGGTTTGCATTTGACCTGACGCACTCTGCCTGCACGTGTGTTTACGCGAGTGGAAAATTAATAAAATGTGGCCTTCTCGGGCCTTTGTAGAAGACTAAGATGGATTTTTGCTAAAACTAGTTTAATTTAATGTCCTGACTAAATAAACCTGATCTAACCAGCTGTTAAAATTACATCAACTCTCATAATTATTCATTCACAAGTCTATATAAGGCTGCAGTAAGCATTTATTAGATTACATATGTGTTTGGGATACAAGGATTCAAACCACTCCTGGTTCACCAAATTTTGGTCAGGGGATGGAAGGGGGGGGTGATGCGCACGTTTTGCTTCAGTGTCCCCGTTTGCCAGGAAATTCCCGTGTGGATGTGTGCATTAATTACTGGTTTAATGGGAGTATGACTAAAAATGTAAAAGAAGGATTAGGCGCGGGGAACGCGGGCCTACGTCCGGTCTGCTCGCCTCACTTAAGATGCGAATGGAAAATCAGTCTGTATCTAACGAAACGGATCCATAAAGAACATTTGCATCCGAGCCAGCTGTTCACTTCATCTGCAGATAAATCCGCAACACGATAGGGCTCTGTCTGGCCCTGAAGGAGCCCAATGCATCCATCTGAATACTTTTCTGTTTTCCATCCTCCTCTGAATATTCCAGATATTGTGTTAAATTAGTTTGTGATCAGTGCGCACAATGGCCAAACAATACGCTTAATTGGGCGTTAATTAGGCTCTAATTTCCTGATTACATAATAGGCTGGCACAGGAATTAGTATTAGACTGAAAAACACAGTATTTCTATAAATTAACTGCCAGTACGTGGGTTTAGTCATGATTCCGTGGTTATGACTATTTATTTTGCGCGCGCAGAGTTTAGATAATAAGCAGTTGAGTCGCTAGTTGTAAATTGCAGGTTGGGTTTAGGCAAATTGAACCATTATATGTTTTGCATGCCTGCACCTCAAATGGTGCAACATTACAGTAAAAGCACCGGGGCGGGCTAACAGGAATATCTGACTTTTCTTTTTTTAAACACGCGTGTGCTTTTTAAAGATGCCATCCTGATTTTTTGTTTGATTGTTGTTGAAAGTTGAGAGGCTCTAAGTTTTGCCCTCTGCTTGACTACACAGGCACAGGCGCATATATACACAAACACACCCCTTTAAAAGCACACACACACACACACGGGGTCCCTCTCTGAGCTCAAAAGAAGGAGGAAAAAATGCGCCACTCTTGGAGCGTCTTTCAAGGGGGAAAAAGTTGAGGAAGACAGAAGAGGACGAACCAAGGGGAGACTCGGATGAAAGCGCCTCCTTCGCTATTTCTCCCCACACTGTAAATAGATGGTTATTTATGCGCATAAATGAAACAAACCTAAACGTAGCGCCGCGTCTCTTTTTTTGGATAACATAGCGGGGGAGCCACATCCAAGCAACGCGCACATTTCCGGACAGACACTTAGACTTAAGCGCTGCTGGACCTTGAAGTTGCCTGAATTTTCGCTAAAAAGACACAACCTCTGGTGTCTGAGTGTGTTTGGACGGTGGAATTTATCTCTTCACTGAAGAATAAAACGCCGACGGCTGGAAAATCAAACCCCACCGGTGTCAACAACTGGTAAGTGCAGCGGAGGAGGAGAGGCACTACAAAAAAAAAAAGAAAAAAAGAAAGAAAACTGAGATGTGAGTTAATGCAAGTGAAGGAATTTGTTCCACCTCGTGTTTTTGCCTGTTCGGTGCGTTTCTGATGTGAGTTTCTGATGTGAGTTTCAAAGCCGCGGCTGTAACATAAAGGAGCACGAAGTGATGTGAGGGCAGGGTTCGCCTCACAGGTCGGCGGATGATAATGATGTACCATTAGCGGTGATGGAGTGTGGGGAAATAAAAAGAAGGGGGTAACCCGGACTGTGCTGTCCTGTAGATGGTGATAATTGTGAGAAAACTGTTAAATATCAATTAAAGAATCAGAAAAATTAGACATTTGTGCATTTTGCTATCATATCCCGAAGCTTGGTGCTCTAAAATGATTTAAAAGTCAACGGCTATTCCAATAAAATGCATAAAATTGTGTTTAAACCAACAAAACAAGCCTTAAAAACTCTCCTAAACTCCCTAAATTCAATGGTGAATTAACTCTCCTCAGCAAATTACAAATAACCCTGTTAATAAAAGAGGGAGTAACGCGAGTTCAGATGTGTTTTGCCTTCCTCTGCATCCTTTTGCAATATAAGGAGAAAAAAAATTAGGGGAGAAAAGAAGCGACGTTCACGGTCTCACGTCTTTAATTAATACGGGACCATATGGTGGAGGTTAGTCGATTCATCTCCCGGTAAAGGCTGCAGTCTCATGCTCTACTGTGTTAATTTCAGAAGTGAAGCCAGTGCGAGGCACTGCCAGCTTTCTGTCTGCACTGGGCCTGATGCCATGTGAGTCACTGACTCGTATCAACTGTTGGTGGTGAGAGCACAGAGCGTCCGTGAAGTGAGAATGAATGGATGAACTGGATTAACAGAAGTAATCATAATATTAATGTAGCTGTATTTTTAAAGCGCTCCTATTGGATCCACACTGTGGCAAGCGTTGGGAAAAATAGAAACGAATATTTATTACCAGGTTTATTTACCACTAAACCTCTGTTACAACATGATCTGATTAGTATTAATAACGCTGTGCGTGCTAAATATATTTTAAGGCATTTATTACGCTGGGTTAACTTTTTACCCCCATATGTGTTTTCAAATTAGCGCAATAAAATCGAGTTTCTTTGCCTAAAACGTAAATTTATCACGTAATTTACATATTTTATTTACTTATGTTAAGTAATATTTGTTTGTTTTTATTATCTGTTTATTCCTGTGACTTTTAATGGAATATGTGCCTTTGATTTGAAGTCTCCAACAAAAAGAGATTTAAAAAAAAAAGATAAAAAAAAATACATAAAAACAAATTCTTCAATGTTGAAATTGTGTCCATATTATTTTATATAATAAAATAAAATGTTAAACGCACAAATAGGAACAAGTTTGATTTCAGAGGCCGCGGAGCAGCCAGGCAGGCTGAAATATTGGAGGGACCCCTCATTAAATCTCGCTGATTAGATAACACGGAGCCGCGTGCAATAACCTTACACCTTACAGCCTGACCCCCACTATTTCATTTTGCTGCGGGGATATAGAGGAGGGGCGAGAAGAAAGGTTGTGCAGGTACACACCGTAAAACTTAACCTCCTATATCTGCATCTTTTGAATTAAAGGAGAAAAAAGGCTCACAGATGATGTAGAGCAGGTGAAGAGAAGAAGTGAGGAAAATGGTTAACAGCATGACTGCATGCAAATTCCCCCCGACTTGAATTATCATAAGCAAACAGTGTGAGCCTGGACTAATAAAACCCCATCTGTGTAACTTCATATCGAGGTAGTATGAGGGCTGCGATAATGAATTTTGTAATATCCCACCGACAGACATCTCAATCAGACTCTAATCCCGTGATTTTAAGACGGAATCACTCCACTTCCAACTGCTGCAGGCTGCACCACAACACAAGAGCCGGCTCATGCAGAACACGGCGGGTTTTATATATTCAGACTGCACACAAATTAATCTTACACTGGAAATAAATATAACAATACATGACATGCAAGAAAATGGAGTTTTAGAATCTAATTTGTCTTAAATCAAATGAAAAAGAAGATCATTCATTTTTCTCCAACTCAAATCATCTTGTTTCCTTTATTTTTTTTCCCCAATCAAGTGAGGATTTTCTTGAATTAAAGATGTAAATTTCTGCCGTAGCTCAGTATATATGGGAAGTTGTTTCCTGACTCAAGTCAAATTAAATTGGAAATAAGTCGATCATTGACGCATCTTTACAAAAAACAAGATTTTCAGAGCAGGATGAGATCAAAATGCACATTTCTGCAACCAGTGTAACTGCAGTGCAGCGCCGCTGGCATCCCAACTTTCGTTTTATGTATTTTTATGAATTTACTTTATTACAGCATCAGCACTGCGCCTGCTCTTACAGCGTCAAATGTCTGAATTTTGCATCAATTTGATTTTCTTCAGGACCACCAGCATTTTTTTTTCTGGTAATCTAACACTTATCCTTTGAGTTCATCACTGTTCTTTCAGGTCTTGTGTTGACTCCAGGAGTGACTGACTGCAGAGGTAGAACTGTGCGTCAGGGAACAACACAGGAGGTTGTTTACACGTCTTAAAGACTAATTATGGCTCTTTTGTCTGTTTTTATAGAAGCGGTTTCCGTCAATTGCCACAATGGACTCCCACTGCCGCAAACTGGCCACCACCTGCGCGCAAATAGGTGAGTACCTGATCCATCAATCAATACAGTGCGATTCTCACGGATCACAGAAATAATTAAAAACATGATTTAATATGATAGACCAGTTGTCACTTTAATTGTACATAAAAAAATATATTTTTTATTTACATAAAAACGACGCTCTTGACAATCATACAGGCTAAGGATTTATCCTGCGTGTTGCTTTCCAAACAGGATATTTATTAATTGCAGCTGATATTTTATTGGTATAGTTACTTTTATTAATTCTTCAAAGGAGGCCCAAACCACAGACACACTGATGTCTTGATTTTAAAATCTGATTTTGTTTAAAATGAGTCAACAGTTCTGTCACTACTTAGCGCGCTAATTGTTTCCAACTTCCAGTTTTGTGAGGTTTCTTAAAAACAAGCTTAACATCTTTAATTTGAGGGCAAAATAACGTTGAGTTCTCCAGAAAATAGCTGCTCAGTTCTGATGGATTTCTCCCAGCGTTCCCTCCACAATGTCAACCAGCACTTTAACAATCTGAGATGTAAGATGTGATGGTAAAAAAAAAAAGAAGCTGCTTTAGATGTATTTTTGCAGTGGATGTCACTGGTTTGTTCAAAACTGTTCAGTAGTCGCAGATAGTTTGGCCTCTTTGCTCGTCAGTGGGGAGAAGTTGCTGGTGAATGCAGGTAGTTTGCTGTCTTAGAGGGACACCTGGTGGTCGCATGTGGAAGCGAGCAGACTACACAGAGCATCACCCGAGGATCTGATGAGGCTGACAGCTCCGCAGCGATGTTGTTAGTTGTAATTAAAAGAAGGGCATGTGTGACCACCGACTCATCTTATTATACCTTTTAATTCACATTTCACTGCCCTTTGGCGCAGTTGGGCACATTGTTGCACAACGACAAAACAGATTTTTAATGTGGTTTTATACTCTGCGACTATTTTCGATTCCATCCGCATTAACTGCAGCATGTTTTCCTAAATAACATCTTGGAATTAAACCCAACGAGAGGCGACACAAAAGCTAGAAATCCTTCGCTCCACGACGTCTGGGATTTATTAATTATTCTCCGATGTGGTGGGGAAATTACATCAGGTCTTGTTAGGGTCTTAAACGAATAACCAATAACTCTCATTCTGTTTCGTTTAGCCGACACTGATGGGGCTGTGTGGCAGAGGGCGGGCTGTTCATGGCTTCATAGCTGCACAGTGTGAACGACCACTGATTAAGAATAATAAGATAATAAGATATAGACACGCCTGCGTCAACTGTTTTGCTGTAATATATGCAGCGCTTGTTGGATTGACTCCGGGGAAAACTAAATGTATAATGAAAGCCCATTCGTGAGGAGGAATATACTAATGGAGGAATCTGATGTCTCCTTAATCCTATGTAAAAAGCCTTGTCGTCTCCCCCTATATTGACTGAATTGCTAATTAATGGCCCTCTATGGCTGAGGCCTATTGCGCGCAGTAATCCGCAGAAGAGAGATAAAGCATTCAGAAGCTAGAAATGAAGAGGAAACCGATAATCCACTTCAAGTTTAGTATCACAATACGGCTGGAGGAAAAAAGGAGCAACAGACTGTTCGCTGCGTGGCATAAAATAAGATTGTTTTATTATTTTATTGTTGTTGTTTCTGATCAAATAGGAGCTTAACTCTGAAATATAAAAGTGTTACTTTTAGAATCAGGTTTATCTAATGTATTTCATTATTGTATGTTAGTCTTACTGTGGTTATTCTTATTATTATTGAGTAGAATAATAAGAATAATGTATTAATAATAACACTTTTTTAATATATTTTCCTCATTTTAAACTGCCTTTTTGTGAATGTTTGGAAACCTAAGGGGATGATTGTATTGTTCACCCATAAAAAAATAATGTAGTCATGAAAATAAATCCATTACTATTAAATTATACATGAATGATTACAACTTAAAAACCCGCATCATCTTAATTGAATTACTCAGAGACCGTCCAAACAAGGTTTTATTGCTCTGTATGAGAGACGATTGGCTCTCTAG
>NTHP01000094.1:585371-611588 GCA_003416845.1 Oplegnathus fasciatus | reverse complement strand
TTTGATCAGAAGCCTATAATAACTAAATCCTGTGTACAGTTATTGACATTGTCTGTGCCTGTTGAAGCGATATTCAATCTGATGGTGTATCCGTGTGCGGCTGTAAAAAATAATATCCAAATGACAATGATTATCATGTTAATAAAGACCGTAATTCATGTGTTGTTTTGATATCTCAAAAACAAGAAGGAACTGATTTTGGTGGTGATCCACATCTTTTTTTTTTTTTAGATAAAGCTATGAAATTGATAAAGATTTGAGTTCCAAATATTTAAGGTATATGTTTGTAGTGGAAACAATTTAGCTGTTCAGCTTTGGGTGCAGGTTTGCAATCTCCAAGTGCCCTCTAGTTGANAAAGATGTCACCAAAATGAAAAACAAGAACCTTGCAGATTACTCCTTTAAGATAAAGCTACACACAACCTACAGTGGGATTTCTGTCAGGTACCATCAAGGGTCTACCAGCCAGAGAACACATCACTTGTTACAAATCAAAGCACCAGTGCCAAATAAAAAGCATTTGCAGTGAAAAGCAACCTCCCACATGTACTAACACAAGCTAACACTGCTTATGCTGCATTGATGACAAAAAAACTATTTTCATTTGAAAAATCTTAGGTTTGTCTTCCATTAAGTCTTTCTTTACCATGGGTGTTTGCTGGGTATCTGGACGAGATAAGGCCCTAGCTAATAATATGGTTTTATAATATAGAGTTTTGATCAGAAGCCTATAATAACTAAATCCTGTGTACAGTTATTGACATTGTCTGTGCCTGTTGAAGCGATATTCAATCTGATGGTGTATCCGTGTGCGGCTGTAAAAAATAATATCCAAATGACAATGATTATCATGTTAATAAAGACCGTAATTCATGTGTTGTTTTGATATCTCAAAAACAAGAAGGAACTGATTTTGGTGGTGATCCACATCTTTTTTTTTTTTTAGATAAAGCTATGAAATTGATAAAGATTTGAGTTCCAAATATTTAAGGTATATGTTTGTAGTGGAAACAATTTAGCTGTTCAGCTTTGGGTGCAGGTTTGCAATCTCCAAGTGCCCTCTAGTTGAAACACTGCACAGAGGTGACACTTGAAAACAACCTATTTTGTCATAGTTTTCCTTTGATTTCCTGGACTGTTAGCCAGTGATCTCCTGTTAAATTGCACAAGCAGGTTGCCGTAACAAGTGCATAAAGCCTGCTGGCCCTCTCTCTCTCTTTGTGTCTCTCTCAGACAGTTTTAATCTCTGGTAAGACAGTCACGTTCAGATTTGTCGTCTGCCGTGTAAACTCTGGTGGAAAGCGACCCGCCGCCTGTGCCTCCAGTCTCCACAGCTCTCCTTCATTACTGTGCGCAGTGGGAGAGCCAGAGCTCACGGTGCAGTAATCCCTGCTGGAAGGCGTCACCATATACTGTCATTAATGAAACGGAAGACACACACATGTAACCTACACACACACACACATGCGCGCATGTACACACCCACTGTCAGGATTGGCTGAGAGAAGAATGGTAGCAGCATCTTGTAGACTACAGCTAAAGGTTTATATCTCTGCAGGAGATGTTATGGTGGCTCAGATTCATCCTCTGTAGTCAGTTATAGGCATGGATTGCTCTTATTTGTTGCTGTTGATGTCATGTATACAGTATGTGGGATACTTCTGTGAGGTGTGATGCTGTTTGCTTAGTTCTGTGTAATGCTATCATCTGCTCAGCATCCGCAAAGAGGATGTTTCTTTAAAAATCCTACGGGGATTTCAGTAACAGCCGTCACCTTTGCATACTTTTTTATAGTTCTTAAGGCGAAGTCTACTCATGACCCTTCTTCACAGATGGTATATGTCTACAGGTTGTGAGTAGTTCAACTAGAGAGTGATCGTTCCTTCTCAGATTGTTTTATTTGAATTATTTTTAGGGGCCTGAAGAGGTGAAATTATCCAGTAATTCACAGGAAAAAACAAACATTAAAAGAAAGTCTTAAAAAGTTAATCATCTCATGAGTAGTCAGTTTATCTTGCAAACCCCTGATGGGTCCTACAGCACTGCAGATTTTTACCTAGTCTGTGGGTGATATTTGTACATTTTATCAAACTATATTGGTTTTCAAGTTATAATAGGATTATTTATTATATGCAATGGGATCACAGACTTTGAGGTATTTGTTTGCCGTACTACAGCAGTTCCAGTATTAGGCCTAATAAGGATGATGCGTAATAGTAAAGTTAATGTTGATATTATAAAAACACCAACAAATGTAACAACCCTGATAAATACAGTTTGAAAGTTAGGCTACAACTTTGTAAGTGGCTGGTCAGGGAGTGCCCTATCAACTGACAAGCTCTCCCTCAGTCAGTCTTGTAGTTCATGTGGGACATCCTGTTAACCAGCAGAGGGCGCCAAAGATAATTAAATCTATTAAAACAGCAGTTTGTCTCGGTTCAAATCAGGCTTATATTTTTCTTTCTTTTTTAATTACCAGGATTCAGCTTCTGCTTTGTTTTAAAGATTTACCTCATATACTTAAATACAGTAGACTCTATTCAAGTGTTGATGTTGTGTTTTTACAACACTAATAAAAATGATATTCATATGATATTCTGACATTAACTTCATAATTTGATAGTTTATCCCTATTTTTAAATTTCTGTAATTAAATATCCTTAAAACATTCCACAACATCTTTAGGACTTAAGGTTAAATCGTTGTATATAATCAAACTACTTATATGTATTCATTATTGGATCATTATTGCTTTCTTTAATTGCAATCTTGCAGATCAGTAAGGTCAAAAAAACATACTCAACACAAATAAAGTCAACCAGACAGTCTGACTTATACACAAGTGTGGAAAAAAATGGACAGCAGAAAAAAAACACAGCTCCCTCTTTGCTTCTGACGTGACACCAGCACTGTATTCTGCTCAATTTATGAGGTATCATGGCGGGTAATGAAGCGGAAAGGTCAGGGGGAATGTGTTTTTATCCGCTCTAAACCAATAGGTCAGATTTCCACTTTCCACGCCACAACTCTGTGACTGCAGCTGGTGCCCTTTTGGTTAAAACAATACATTCACCTTGGCCACTCATACATCATATCACCAATTCTCCATCTTATCGGCAATGTCACACAGAGGGCTGGGAGATATTACAGAATAGATTTACTGCGAGGGTTCGTCCACAGCCTCAGATATGATATAAACTGCGTGTAATGTAAGCCATACATTATGAATCCAATTTGTTTGGCCGAGATCAGGTATTTTGAGTGCAAAATAGAGGTTGAACGTCCCCCTGAGACCACTAGATGGCAGTATTCTGGTGGATATGGAGTTGGTTACTCCACTGAGGCAAGTTTTAATGTGTTTTCCCAGAAAAAATTATTTATATTAAAACTGCAGTGAGTAACTATGACATTATCACTCATTAAAACATCAAAACAAGAGAGATTTATATTACAGATGATGGGTCATTCTCCAAGAAACATATCCCCATTAAAAAAGGTAGAGTAGGCTTTATTCTTAAAATTAGAAAGGATTCTACAAGAAGGAAGAAGAAACTATCCCTTACTATAAAAATAGCATGAAAATGTTATAGCAACACCATATAAGATGGTAAATACCTTGAAGTATGAACAGTATAAGGAACACCTGTGCAATCTAATGTAAATTAACGCTCTATGGTATTTTGAGGCTGTAGCTTATGCTGTTGCTGTGCCAGATTGTGTTATATTGTAAGGTGTTCATGTTATTTTGTCCGTACATTGTACATATAGGCTATGGGAGGGGGCAAAATATTAGATACACTTAATGCAATCCACTATAACAACACCGTGAAATACAGCCTCAAAAATTACAATAAAGTTGAGTCAACACCTCTCTGACCAGTATCAACAAAACTCTCTATCATTACAAACTTTACAGGGCTATTTTATTGGATTGCACTAGACCGTACAGCTGTTAAAAAATACTGGGTCTACCAGTCTGTGTTTTCCTTTTAATTTTTTAAAAAGGGCTTCAGGCCTATGTGGCCCTTCCCTGCGGGGTTATACAGTGAGTGGCTTAGACAACTGTCACCACAATAACAGGGTTACTGTTGGCCACACATTCAACACATAACTTTTGCAGTTCGTAAGAGCATCTGCAATGAAGGTCACACACAAACACCCAAAGAAATCACTAAAACACTTCTCTAAGGAAGAACCGTTGCTTGTCAAGTCATTTATTTTAGAAGTATTGAATTTATCAGCGCATACAGTAGGGTTGCAACTAACAATAATTGCAACCACTGATTAATCAGTCAATTTTTTTCTAATTATTTGATTAATTGTTAGTTGATGCAAAATATTCACAAAATACACATCACAAGGCCTGAGGGCCCAAAGCGACATTTGTCTTCAAATTGCTTTTTTTGTTCAGCCAATAGTCCAAAACCCAAAAGTATCCAATTTACAACACAAGAATAAGAGAGAAAAGCTGCAAATTCTCACACTCAAGAAGCTGGAATGGCATTTTTGTTTAATAAATAACTTAAACAATTAATCAAGTATCAGTATTACTCAACTAACTGTTTCAGCACATTTATACAGAATTATGCTTCTACTATGGTGCAGACATTAGAGGGAACTGCACATACACTTTAGACAACTCCAGCTTAATCTATCATAGCGTGAGTGCATCCAGATGGTCTATGAAATGTGTGAAACTTTTTCAAGACAGATGTGTTTTTGCCTCAAGGACACGGTGTATTTAAAGCACACACAGCAAAGCAATAGGAACAAGCTAGTTAGGAAGTGCTGTTTCAGAAAGGCACAGGTTGGGGATATGAAGAGGGAGTATGCATCATAGTGATGTATGATTCCACATACAACAAACAACAGCTCTCTTCCTTTAGAGGAAAACACTGCAGCAGATAACACATGACATTAAAAAGGGGAAATCCATGCCTCTAACTGCGTTTCTTCTACACAGATAAACATCAATAATATACAGTTCAATGTACAGCACAGTCAAGAAACCATTTCATGGTCAGGGTTATCTGGTGAGATTACTGTAACTGGTATCTCTGCTCTTCTGATGTCTGCCTGATCTAAAGTGGCAGCTCACAACAGAAGCTTTTGTTTTGTGATTCAGTAGTACTGAAACCAAAACTTGATACCTACTGCTGAAACATCTTTTGGTTTCAAACGCCAAAGTACTCAGCTCAGGTTCCTAATATTTTTATAAATTTCACAACAGAGATGATACAGAAGTGGTCACTGCTAAAACCTCGGTAGATAAAAACAAGGCAGGATTTTGTAATGATGAGATGATAAACGAGAAAAAACTGTAATAATGAGGGCACATGTTCTTCTTGTGACATAATTGAAATGACACGTGCAGTCTGAAGTCATTCTTGGGTCAGTTAGATGACACTTTTATAGCGAGGTAAAGTTCACTCAGTTCGGAGCACCGATTAAGTTGAAGGGTCTTCGTAGGTAAAGTTCAATGAGGTGAAGGGTCGTCACTTCGAGCTTAAGTTGAATCAAATGAAATGTGATGACATTAGAGTAAATTAATAATACTTATAACATAAAATAAAATAATAAAACAATCCAATAGAAATTTCACTTCCACAGCTACTTGAATAATACCTTAACATAACATCATGTCTATAGAAGCACCAGACACACATACAGGACTAGTTCTGGGCATCAGCATGTACTTAAGTTTAAGTATCAAAATCGGTATCAGGGGAGAAAAACTGGGTTACTAATTCCCTAATTATGTCATCTATAGTTAGCCAGTTATCTATAAGATCATGAGAAACATACCAGCAAACAAAACACTCATGGAAAATTAAAATGTGTAGCCATGTGACTTGTAATGTAATGGACAACTCCTACTTTCTCAATCATTGTAAGCTGCGTGGCAAAGGAGTATCAGCTAAATATTAAACAAAAGAATTTAAAATAATCCCCCTCTTCATCAGTCTGTGTGATTCTGCTACAGGGCTCAAGAACCTCAACAGGGGTCTTTTGAGGGAGCGTGAGTATAGTATGAAGAATCCCCCATAGCACATATGAACATCTGTCAGGCTCCAAGTCACAAAAGAGGGGAAATAAAAGCTATAATCTGTGATTTTTCATACTCTGCAGCAGAATACTCTGTGTTTTCCTCTTAATCTCTCTCTGTCTCACTGTCTTGCATTCAACATCCATAACCCTATGTTATATATAACTGTGTATAATATTTTTTTTATTTTTGTTGTTAAAACGTTGCTAAAAAGAGACTACACAAGTTTCACACATTAAATCATTTTTGAAAGAACCAGGATTCAAATCACTCTTCCTTTGCCTGCAAAAGTATAACGAAAGCGGAGCTGCAAATAAACATTTTTATTGCAAAACTTAATTCTTGGCTCAACTCAAGGTCTAAACTCCAAGGTCAAAGGTCAAACTCCGTGAAGTGACTGCTGATAAAGACCACAAGCTGTGATTGAAAGCTCCACAAAACCTGTTGTGTATATTGTTTGTTCTTGTATCATAAAATACTATTTAAAAAAAGAAGAAGAAGAAAGCTCCACAAAAAGCACGTAAACAGACCTGGAGTTGAGATTATTTTATCAAATTCTGATTTTCATTATCTCATCATATATCATATATAATAATAATAATAGCTAAAAGCCAAAATGTCTTAAAAGGTGTTTCTCAGTCTGATTATTAGTCCAAAAACTCAGTGTATTAAATTGCAAATGTAATCAATTTACAGCGATCTATAATGGAAAATAGCAAGAAAAGAGAAAAGAGGAAAGATGTAAGAGCTCACGTTAGAGAAACTGAAGCCCAATAATAGTTGCAGTTTTTACTTAAAATAATATAAGTAAATTACAAATAATCAATTATTAAAAATGTTGTCTATATATTTTCTCGATTGACTAATTGATTTCACCACAAAACAACAGTATATTTCTATTATTTAAACAACCAAAGCACCAAGAACCAAAGCTTGGAGACATTTAAGATGTTCTGCCTCAACACCTCTCCTCTTGAAATCTCAACACCAACGCTGATGCTAACCTTTCAGTCCCCACACACACATACACTCACACACATTCCCTCGCATATTCACATGAGTGACTTCCCCGATTACAAAAGGACACAACTCATGAACGCATGAACTCTCTGTAGTCCAGCTCCAATCAGCTACGCTCCACATGCCTGACATGCCTGCCAAACTTCACAGGGCCCAGTTCCACCACACAGGTGCACTCACTAACTCACAAAACACAACAGACACACAGGCACGCACGTACGTAGACACAAATACATTTACACAGCCCTTATATGCTTCCCCGACAACACTTGAGATTTATTTGATGTGGAGAGAATGAACTGGGATGATGAAATCCCAGCTGATGCTGTAGTACACCCGGGCCTCGGCGGCAGATGCTCCACCGGGAGACTTTAAGATGATATGTTTAGACAGGCAGGTGAGAGGTCACACCTTTCAGTCCTACAGCAGAATTACACTCAAGAGACCCGTGGGAAACTAATGATGCCATGATGAAATCTAAAAGCGGGATATTTCGGGAAGCGTAATTAGGTAACAGGGGAGAAAAAGTGCAAGAGTGAAAAGGTGCAGGAGCACAAGTGCAGTTCAGTCAGCCGGCTCAGGTGGAACAGATTTATTTATGTGAATACAGAGCTCCTATCAGGCCCTGACCTCATCAGTGCCTGCAACCATATGCCTATAGCTCTGCACAGAAGAAACTGTGGAATGGGATGATATGATATGTGGCCATTCTCAATAAAGCATCTCCAACTACTGCAGGGAATATACTATCTAGTGACCTGAGATGACTAAATCTAAACCCAGCAGGCCAAGACATGGCAGCTATGCAGCAGATAATCATTCCCTTGTATTCATATTAAACTGACATTCACTGACATTCATAATAACCGCAGACAATCTACGAAATGCCATGCAGCATCGGTACGTGGATATAAGCATAAGGTTGGCATTGAATCTGGCTGAGTGTAGCAGCGGCGTCAACCACTGGAGCTGAGCAGTTGCAATTATGAGAATGATGATGAGCAACCTGACACATGAAACCATTACTTTAGAGCTGAGCTATTTCTCTAATGCTCAGCTGAATATGAAGAGTGTGGAGAGAGGAGAGAATGTGAACATGACAGCCTGCCCTGTGTGTGACAACAGCCATGATGGGTTTCCTATGAAGCCAAAATTAGAGGGAGACAATTGTGTACGGGCACGGTGAAGAAGGCGACATTAACAAATATGCTGTAAAGCTAATATACACTCAGTTGCCAATTTATTAGGCACACCTAGCAAAAATGAATGTAGTCTAATACAACTGAATTAAACTGACAGGTGTTTCTATTATTTTGTCCACCTCATTTACATCAGTGACACACCTCTCTGTATAATGCAATACAATTCAACAGCACCACAAACTAGCCTCCAAAATGACAATAAAGTTGAATACACACCTCTCTAAAACAGTTTCAATGAATACTGAACATTATAACCTTCATGAAGGTATAATTCACAGCAGGATTGTTGTATTAGACTGCATTAGTTTCAGCTAGATGTACCTAAGAAACTAGCAACTAAGTGTGTATACCCACAAGCCCTGGTTTGCAGTAAGCAAACAGCAAACCCCCCAAAACAAATATATGTTTCTGTAGGGGGAAATATTGTAATTAATTCAGCAGAAACATGAGCTCAGACACAGCAAGACAGCCATTCACAATTACTGCACATAACACACAACACAGCAGAAATTAGGCTAACAGCCAGCCAAGACTGAGTACAAGCAGATACAACATGCAGCAACAGCAACCTCACTGCTCACTGATAAACAAGCACACACAAACCACCTGCGCAGAGCTGAGACATCAACTCAAAGTGTGGATGGAAGCACAAGCAGCAAAAACTTACTTGGTGAAGAAGTGTCTCAGGGAGGGGTTGCAGTGAGTGTTTCCAGGCTGCCCACAACACAGCAGGGCAGAGAGGTTCAGCTTCTGGCTTGAAGTGGGCATTGAGGCCACAGCTGATAGGATGGAAGTCAGGGGTCACCAGGGGCAACCGCTGATGGCGCCAAATGCTTTTATTTCCTCTACAAAGTCACTCTGAAGCACTTTATGTTAATGCTGTAGCAGAGTTAGCTGAAGAGAGCAAAACAGTGGTTGCTAGTTTAAATGGACCGCCTTACTGGAAAAGGGTGTGTTCATTAGGCTATATGTTGCAGCAGGTGAGGGATGTCACGTGACAGCTTAGCGCCGCACCCCTACCTGAACAGTCTGGGAGAGTTCGCTCAATTTAAAGGGAAATTCACCATAAAGCAGCCTTTAAACCCTATTATCAAAATATACATTAGCAGTGTGTCTGACATTTGTTGTTTGAGATGTTGGTGACATCTGACCAAATGTGGACAGTAAAGACGGTAAAAAATATGGTGGGTTCATCTAAAGTGGGCCAGTTTTTGGCAAATAGGCTGGGGAGTCACTGTTATAACAAATATTCCCTCACACCAATCGTGTTTTTCTGATATGGATCAATATTTGTTAACATGTTAAAGTTTTGAAGAAAACTGATTATTGTTTAAAGGTTAGAAACCCTAAAACCCCCTGAAGACCCCCTTTAGATGAGGTTTAAGTGATCTAAAGTTCATTTTAAAGAAAGACAACATATCAGCTCTTTTAGATAATTCAATATGTCTACTATTAAATTGTTTAAAAAATACAATTATGTTTTCTTTAAATAACATTTCAGTCAGTTTTACTACAATCAGCCAATCATTACTAACTATTTATTTTAACAGTATAATCTCAAAACGAATGATGTCTTTTATTACATTTCCTTAAATTATGAAAACTGGCGTCAGTAAATACATCTTTTACTGGTTGGCCATATTTGCCATACAGTTTGCCACATATATATGTGACAAATTATAATTAGATAACAATTATATAATGCCGTTATATAGACCCAGATTCTAGCAATCCAACCTTTACATTAGAGCAGATCAATCTTGTACATTATTGAATGAAATTGTAAGATATTGCAGAAATGCTGCATTAAACAAGCTTAGAAAAGTGTCCCAGTTTTGTTAACGCCTTCAGCAAACACGGGACAGTGCTCCAACGCTTCTGCTTATGAGTCCAATTCATTTGCCGATTCACTTTCCCTGAACACATGCCAGCCAGTCTCTCTTTGACTTGCAACCATTCCCACAGTGATGAAATAAAAGTGACAATTGGTGGTGTGGCAAGATTTTGGCATACACATTTTCTATTGGTTCCATTAAGTCCAGTGGCAAAACAAGGCAATGGATATAAACTCCAGTTCATGCACACAAAAGCCACAGATGTCTGTATCATACACTGAGAAAAGTGATTTCCTTATTTTCTCATAACATAAGACAACATTTATATCCTGCTGTAATAGATGTGATTTCACAGTGAAAAATACAAATACAAAACCCCCGAGAAATAAAGTATGATGATGTCCCGGGGCCTTCCAGCATGTACCGGAGCAACAGGTTCATGGACATCAGTCCCTGTTCATGCATGTCTCTGCTATGTAAAGTAGTATTATTGTGTTTGACATTTCTTCATCCTCCTGCTGTTCCTACAGTTGGTATTTCAGTCAGTATTAGGAGGAAATATGGTTAGACTGTGAGTGTTGTGGTGTGTAGATTTGATGACCCACCTTCAGATAGGAGTGCAAAGATGATTTGTTGCTGAGCAGATGCTCTGAGAAGCTAATAAAGCACACTTCTGAACTGGAAACGTTGACTCGCTGAGTGAAAACCATAGCTAGCCACAGTATTGTGGTTTTCCCATCCTTGCTTTATAGATAGATGTCAGCAAATTGCATGTAGCAGTGACAAACTGTTCAACGTGTGGTTAAATCTTTAATCCAGATGATTTGTACGATGAATATGCTGGTAATGAGGTAACATATCTGAAGGGAATAAGAAAAAAATCCATTCATCAGTTACCTGCAACACTATTTTTCCAGGTTTGAAGCAGGGGATTTTTGGCCCATTGGTTGTGTAAGAGCACATGGGTAGATGTGCTGAAAGTCCAAGTCAAGCTGCAATATCATCAGAAGATATCATCAGCCCACAATTCAAAGGTAAGTCTGCCATGGCCAAATCTGCATCATTGTGTAGAGTGTGTGCTTGTGTACTGTACATGTATGCATGTGTCTGCTATTGCTGGCAGCTCTGTAGTCAGTATCTAGGTAAAAGTTCAGTTAGGCTGTGCCTAAAGGGCTCACTCCACCTATTTGCCTTTTTGTCAGGTGGAGAAATAACTCCCACTAGGATGGCTTGATAAAGCAGTCGTTACAACAGTCTTTCAGACGCTTATGATTGTGCAACAAAGTGGCACATCATGAACTATTTATGCTCCAGGCTAATGCAAAACTGCCTGGGTATGATATACTGTACATCTCTGGATCTCTCTGAAAAACTGGGAAATGGTGTATTTCGCTGGCATTAGAGGCTTAATACTGAGATGACTAAAACAAGAGTACAAAACAGATACAAAGAAACAATCCAGTAGTTTTAAACTTGGTAGTAAGACAAATATCTGTTTGTTATATCTATTATTGCTATATCTATTACATGATCTGATAACCAGTAGTCACGTCGCGCCTCTTAAGTGCTGTGTTGGTTGAAAATTGCACGTGAACATGTTGTGTTCATGCTTGAAATAAAGACAGACCATCGTGCCACAATAGTTCCAGCGTGGCACCTTTTTTCTCCACAAATTCTACATATAACACTACAGAGACTTCACAAAATAGTAGAAGAACTCCTGGACAGCCAAACTATTCAGCTGTCAAAGGTATCTTTCCTATGCTTGCTGTGTAAAAAATATGATATATTGTTATAGATTAAACTACCCAACAGTGAATAAAGGAAGCAAAATTAGCTCCACCTTGACCAGCGACAACATCAGATGCTTCTTATAAAGTACATTTTATTGATAATATTTATGTGTCCGCATTTTGAATGGAGGACTTTTACTTGTAATGGAGTAATCGTCTATGTTTACACAAGAAAAGGGTATGAATCACTTGCTGAAGTGAAACAGAATGAATTATACAGATTGAATTAGAGCTGAAACGATTAGGATAGTCAATTATTTTAGTCGATGAAGAGAAAATTAAGTGGAAACTATCTTTTTTAAGCAAAAATGTGAAAAAAAACTAAACTGTATTGGCTATATCTAAAATGTGATTTTTTTTCTGGCTTTCTTGGTCTTCTATGACAGCGACTGAAAAAACTTTGGCATCAGGACTGACTCAGACTCTATGTCTGATTGGAATTTGGGAAATTGTGATTAGTGATTTTCACTCCATTGTAGGCTAAATGATGAATTGACAAACCAAGGAAATAATAATTAGTTGCAGTCCTAGATTGATCTTAAATTAAATGAGGTGAAACAAGTTGCACTGAACTGAACTGAACTGAATCTTATAGTTATGGAAAATCTGTTTCATGTGTTTCTACATATCATTAACTTTTTAAAAAATCTATTTTTAAAACTTGAATTGAAGTGAATTAAATTGCATCAGTTTGAGCTGGACTGGATTTAAATTGCACTCTAATGACACAGGAGAACAAACCGGGCGGCGTTAGGACCCGGAGTTCATCTTCCTGAGGAAGAGGGCGTAGGCTCGGTCAGCCGGTAGAGGAGGAAGGTGCCGCGACTGCCGAGCTGCTCGCGCACAACCGCGAGGTCCTGACAGCAGCGCGAGCAATGCGAGTCAAGGGTTGCGAGGAAACAGACTAAACAGAAACCCCCCCGGCCGAGTATCGTCTTGTTTCAGCAGCAGCGTGAACAGAAACACAGCGCAGCGAGCATGTCGGTGCTAGCTCTGCAAGAGTACGAATTCGAGAGACAGTTCAACGAGGACGAAGCCATCCGATGGATGCAGGAGAACTGGTAAGGCGACGCTGCGATGCAACGTTAGCGCCTCGTTTTTTAATCCCACACAACGGCAAACGCTTTTCACTGCAAATTCAACGCGGTGTGTACGTGCTGAATGTGAGCTGCCGGAGGCTGTAACGAAGCACATGCATCAGCCTCGCTCGCCGGGATTAAACCTCGCCGTATCCTATTATATCACGCTCTCTGTCATCATCCGCAAATTGCTGCTCGTGCTTCATAAAATGAACAAATTCACGCAGGCCTCTAGCCGCGTGCGGATGCGATGCTGTGCCACACTTCACTACACGGTACTCCGCTGTTGCATTATGCATCTTTATTTTGTCCTTGATTTCCTGTGATTTATTCTCCCGGCATCAGTTACCGCGATACTATTGTAAAGGTCATCCACGGCTCCAGCCGCCTCATCCATTTACACGGTCACTGGCCCAGTAGCATATTGAACCAAGCCTGGCCCCAGGCTGGTAAACTGCATCCCCCTCAGTCATCCCATGGTGTTCTCCCTCAAAAGAGATGGTCTAATGTTATTTCAGTGAAATAAGGTTCCTGTACAGACATTTTGAACTACAGATATCACAGTAACATCATAGTGTTGTAGCAATTTACTGCATGTTATTGTAAGATCACTCAAAACTCTGTTCTGAACAATTTAAATAATGATTGTTGTCATTATCGTTTCATCTGTTGGTTATTTTGGATTAATCATTTAGACTGTGAAATATGAGGAAAAAAGTGGGAATCAGAAGCTCCCAGAGTCCAATGTGATGTCTTCAAACGGCTTGTTTTGTCTTAAAGTTGTAATCTCAAAGATTTTCATTTCGTCGTCTTTCGCGCCACCCATGGTGATAATCAGTTTCTAGTTTCATCGTCTGTAGTCATCGATCTTTTCTTAGTTTTTTCTGCCGTAATAACCGTTTACTCGCAGAGGCCGGAAACAACAGTACGCCACTTCGCACACAGGTGAGTTGAAGAGCGAGTCTGTTGCCTTGTTAAAAGCCAAACTCTGCGCCGCTTGTGATTTTTCCGGGAAAGTCGCTGCCGACACCCGGGTCATAATACTGCAAATACAAAGGCTTTCATCAGTGGGCCATAGGCTCAATCACTATTGTGTTGCATCATTCGCAGATAGATAGAGCCTTAACAGACATTTATTTAAATGAAAATCTTTGAGATGATATCTTCAACAGTCCAAAACCCAAGGATTTTCCACTTACAATGATATAAAACAGAGAAAAGTAGCAAATCTACACATTCAAGACACTAGAATCAGAGAATATTTGGTGTTTTTGCTTAAAAAAATGACTGAAATGATTAATCAGTCATCAAAATAGAAGGCGATTTTCTGTCAATCGACTAATCGAAGCTCTAAAGATGAGAGAGGTTTTTGGCAAAGGAAGGATACTGATTAACTTACAGCTGAATAATTACTAAAGAAGCTCCAACATAGTAACCTGCAGTGGATTTCATGAAACCTTCTTGGAATGACTGAGGACTGTGACTTCAGATGAAACTATTTGCCCAGGGCAGTGTCTGCAAGGCTTTACACAAACGGCAACAGTATCTGTCCTAGACTGAGATTTCACTGTTGCTACTGGGGTTGAGTAAATATTGCTTGTACATTGTTGTGTGCATTGATGCATTTCATTTGTAGGTCATGTGCAGGTCCATCCAACTATCCATTGCGTGAACTCACTGAAGGGTCATTAGTGCTCAGGTCCATGCCAGGTTGAGCAAGAAATGGTTCTAAGCAAAACAAAATGAGTCATGCGTAAAGTTAGCATAGGCTTCATTAAGCATTCAGAGGCACTGGGTTTGCAAAAAAACAGAAGGAGGCATTCATCTGGCTTCTCCCTCATCTGTTTGAACTGACTGTAGAAAAGAGTCACATTTAGCACATTATTTTTAACACAAATTCGAACTGAGGAGAGAGTCTTAGAATAGTTTTGTTCTTCTTCATTGAAATTAAATCTGTTTGTGTGTGTGTGTGAGAGAGGGAGACAGCATGGGAGCAGTGTGTAGGAGCTGTCCTCACCCTGGTACTGACAACCGACCAATTGCGTTCATCTTCTGATGTCTGCTGACAGAGCGTTAGCCAATCACGTTGCAGCTGATCTGTGCTGACTTCTCTTTGCTGCTCCTGTAGTGGGGGATGTCAGACTGGGCCAGTGCACATGGCTGATAGAGGCAACAGCAACGGAAAATTGGATTTGATAGGTTGTTTATTACATTCATAATGTTCAGGGAGCAACTGACTAAGCGTGACATGTTTTTATAACATAAGGGTGAGACGGAGAAAGAAAAAAACAAACAAAAATAAAGTAATTTGAAGGCAAGTGTTGTGCAACATAGAAAAAATGAAGCTGACACTTGACAACTGCAATGCTTTTTCACCATGCAGTGACATTAATCACAGACGTGCACACCACGCCTTTATTTATTTATTCAGCCTGGGGTAAGGCCCCTCCAGCAAACCTCTACCTCTACTCTACTACTTAAATTAGTTTTTGGCTGACAACAGGTCACCTAGCACTAGGTTTAGGTGTTAAGGTCTGTTTCAGTTTTTGGAATTTGAATACAAAATATGTTGAAAACAAAATACGCCTTTATTTTATATATTATTTATATTTTATATATTGTATTGACAGTGCTAATGGATACACTCCCGAGTAACAGCTCCCGCCCATCACATTAGCACTTCGGTATAGTACCTTTGGTATAGTACCCTAAAGCCCAAAAGTACCTAAACCCTAGATCTGTTTTGTGTTCCCACCACAGACAGTCCTCTTAAATGTAGGCAGGGTGGTTACCAGATGGTAACAGCGCGTCAACCATGTAACGTTAAGAAGATGATTTCATTTACTCACTTGTGCCGAGCAAATGAAGCCACAGTCAAAACATCCATTCTGCAGAAAAGTTGCAAAAGTTTCTAAAATGAAAGGATGTTTTGCTGCCTTTTATCTTTACTAGTTAACGTTAGCGAGCTGTAGACTGGAGAAATAATCATTTAATTCACTGTACTGATCAAAGGCTACACCGGCAGTTACCGGCAACTTTTAAGGTGGAACGTTTTCTTGTATGTTACTCAGTGCATGAGTTGACGTCGTGAATCAGTCAACACACCTTAAATGTCAATATGACGACTTTGACCACTCCTTTTGTTTTTATTGGCTCTCTTGCATGTCATACGCTTTAGTGATGATTGGATCTTCAAGTGCTTAAAAATGTTTATGAATTTCAACCGGATTATGCGAACTGCGAATATTCTGTTTCCTCACTTGGAGAAAGAGTCGTCCCAGTGCGCTGCAGCAGCACAACACCTGTGCATGTGAGTAGCATGACGACCAGTCAAAGGACTGCAGTGTTTCTAGCTCCACCTTTAAGTACCGGGTCAGTGTGCTAGGTACCTCAACAGAGGGATAACAAAAAAGGGGATGGTATGGAGTGGTTCTATTGGTACCATCCACGACTTTCGACAATGGAAATGCGAAAATAACCGCTCCAATGTGTAACGAACTGAACTGAACTGAATGAACTGCTTGATGGAAACACTGCTTTTGTAAACACCATACATGTGCATTGATGTAGGCCGAAGTTCAGTAGATGTAAACTACTGTTGCACTTAACACCCCAGTCAGTGATGTCACAGCAGGTGTTTAACCTCTGACCACTGATGATCAATTGTCAATGAACAACCTTTTTTTTGCTGGACATACCCCACGAAATTTAACCAGATATGAAAAATGCTGTTGGCGTCAGGATTTATCTGTAAAACATAAAAACCATGTAAGGTTCATCAAATATTCATCACGAAGGAGGCGGAGCTGACCGCCAGAGATGGAGGATCTGTGTTGATAAATGATCAAGAAAACCAAAGGTAAGAGAAATTTATGGTATATTTAAGTTTGGAATTTTCATTTTGTCTGATATCTAACTTTTATATTGCTACTGTAGTTTAAAGTTGTCATAAAAGTTATCCAGCTTCTGTCCAGCAGTATGAGTGTTCACTAAATGTGACTGTTGGACCCTATTTCCTTTACAGTACATTCAGTTCTTTGCAGTGTTGTAAATGTTTATCTCACAGTGTTGAAGATGAAACTATACGCTGTTCAGCCCTGGTAATAACACAAGCCAACTAGTGGTTGATTTGAGTAGATTATCCATTTCAGCCATTAGTATCAGAGGTCATCAGCCAGTAGGGTAGCTAGCTGAAATAAGCTGCAGACTACTACCACTACTTTTAGCAAGGTCCAAATGATATTGTTCTATTTCTTTAATCTTATATTGTCAAAGGAGAAAAAACCCAGCTTTGCTCTTGATTGTCTTTCATATTTCAAACATAATTTGAGCTGTTAAGAGAGTCAGAAACCATTTAGCTTTGTTTGGCAGATGTTCTTAAGCCATCTCATATTATTTTGTTGATGAATTCAATTAATTTACTGTTCTTAGTGTAGCCTGAGGCACTTTCACCTTTCATCACTTTCAGGTTTGATGCATAATAAGTAAGATGTTAATGTTTTTGAGTGAAATTTTCTGTAACGACTAGGTGCTCAGCTAAAGTAATGCATGTGCTTCAAAATGGACATGAGACATCTATGGACACTGTATATAAAACGTGTATACAATGTCATTGTTTTGCAGGGATGAATGGAGACTGGTACACTGATCTGATGTATTCCCTTGAGACTGGCAGCAGACAGCACAGCATTGTGAAGCAAGGACAATTAAGCAACTAGTTGTAAGAAGACAAGGAAAAGGAAGAGGAAGGAGTGGACATGGACCTAGATGCTGCTGTTTAGTGACAACATGAACAACATCCTCTTTTCCTCTTATAACGAACAGTATAAAAGTAACTATGAACAGAACACGAGGTAGTGGAAGAGCAACACGATACATCGGCTATACAGTTTAAAGACATGTATGTAGTGCATAGCTTTTTAATTTCCACAGCACAAACGACATGGTAGAGGTGACAGTCTGTCAAACTTGATGTCGCTCATGAAATTGTGGGCAGCCAACTCTTAAAGTAATCAGTGATTATAATAAACGTTATGGAAAAATTGATAGTGTGGATCAGATAACACAGTAGTTTCTGCACACGAAATTAGAAGAGTGGGAAAAAAAGTTTCCTCTACATCAGATATTGCTGTCGTCAGTGCTCTCCTGTTATTTCAGGAGTGTCAGCAGCATCACATAGCACCTGGGACCTGAGAATCAAAGTGCGAACTGAAGTCAGGCACATTTCTGAGTGAACCTGGAATGTCAGCTGGGTGATCTTAACACGCTCTGTTCAACACATATACTTCAACTGTAGGACTGATTAAGAAGAGACAGGCTCTGCTACAGATAGAGTAGGGAATAGGACTAAAATAGCTTGCTTGACTACTTCACAATTTTAGTATGACAGTGAAAGTTTTTGCTTGACATATGACAGGGACTGTCCTCGGGTTCTGCAGAGTTAAACAGATCTTGCCAATAGGTTTTGGTCTTGTTTACTGTCACTTTTCTTTTCTTCTCTAAGTCAGTCACCAAGTTTATTTTTACATTTTTTCTTCTTATTTGAATTTTTTCTTATTAACAAAGTTTAGTATGCTAGATTCACTTAAAGTACAGCCTTCAGATTCACAGCAATCCACTGATTGCATTTAGCTCATATACATTCTTCTGACCAAGTCCGCTGTATTGCCTGCATTTACTTGTGTAACTGTTATTGGCATGTGCTTTATTAGTATGCTATAAATTTCCAAAGTGGTTGATGTCTGATTTTCTATGAAATACTACAGGTTTACACAAGTGCTTTCACAATGTTTTCAAAATAAAGTGTGTTGAATTAAACATCTAACATGTAAACTTCATGTTATTTCATTTCAAATTATACTGATGTATAACAATTTCTAGAAGTTTGGAGAGATGGCAGTGCAGTGGCAGTTCTTTGGTAATATTTGGACCGTAGCCATTAAAGTTATAACATCTGGCATGTTTCTTTATGCAGATACTATCTTCCCTAACTATACCTATGTGAGAAGCTCAACTGCTTCACTGCATAGCTGTTCACATCTTTCTCTGGTCATCAGTATAGTACTAACAAGCCAGAGAACATGAAACGCAATCGCAGCAGAATTCAAAGCATATCATTTAACAGATTGCTCACTGTGTGACGTGGTGTAAAAATGTCATTGAAAATGATCTAGACTGTTGTGTAATATACTATTGAGGATTATGTATGTCGATCAGTGTGAGTGAGCATTTGCATTGTGTAGATGCGTTTGGGATTTGCATTTATTTCTTCCATAGGAATGCACTTGATGTGATTCTGTGTGATGGGTAAGATCTGCTGCAGCTAAAAAAATGTCCTGTTATGTATTAAGGTTGCCATGTTTTGCAGTGCGGCCTGTCCAAAAGAGAGCCGTTACCCTCTGTTATACACACATCTTTAACCTGCTGACTCACTCTGTACTCTCACGGACGTCATCCTTCCTCATTACCATGCAGGTTGCTTGGAATCTGTGTTCTCTGTTTTTGAAAAGCCTCTGGGGTAGTTAACATCCCCGTGGATCTCCGCACTTTTGATGGATCTCTGGTGGTTTTGCATTGAACTGATAACAAGGGATGCGCAGTCTGAGAATGCTGCAGTGAGAATGAACAATGAGGACTTTGTTGTGGTCTGTTTTGTGTATTCTGTCTGTTCGTGTTTATTCCCACACCATGGCATTGTAAATACTGTTGTTGACCAAAATGAAATTATTCATAGTTTTTGAAGACCCTATGAGAGATATAGGAATTTTGCTTTGTTCTAATGGTGGCGTTGCATTCGACTTAACATGGCTAATCATTTGCTGTTTGATTCAGAAGTATCATAGCTCATTGACTAGTCTCGAAGGTCAGGTTCCAACGGTACTTGATGAGTTGAGGAGATAAGTCTCTTCCTCCCAAGTCTCATGTTACTTATTCAGTCCAAGAGGAGCCCAGCCTATTGTCTCAGAGTTCTTGAGCCTGGCTGTTGGATGGATGAGACCAATAGATACACCTGTCTTAAATTTGGCATCAGGGTATCATTTCAGTGGTCATTACATAGCTTGTTTCCTGTTTTTCTGTCAAGATAGATTTGGTTAAATATTAGTTGTAGTTTTTGTCATCCGAGGAATTCAGCTGATGATCTTCTCCATAGTGGCTTGCAGAACAGAAACAATGCAATAATACATTTATAGATGCCAGCATTATAGGCAGGCAACTAACAAAACATGCATAATTCACCACCGCCATGCAGAAGATGTAGGAGAGGTGGTAATAGTTAAAGGCAGAAGCCATTTCAAAATGTTTATAGAAGAATTTACATTTCAGGTGTTAAACTGGGGTAGCAAAAATGAGGTTATATTTTATAGCCACAGTAAGCTGCCTTCTGTTTGTGTTTGATATTATTTATTGTGTCCTGAATTTAATGCAAAGTTTACCATACAAATTACTAAAGACAAGCAACAATTATTATTTTGCTAAATGAAGAAAAGAAATCATTATTTCCCAGTGCAATTCTAGAGGTTCCTCTTGATGGTCATACAGTTCAGTTTACAAGGTCTTGGTTCTGCATGCTGCTGGCATTTCAATGAGAGCAGCACATGATGATGCTGATGGTTTCTGACCATGTTAACCCAGAGTCCACCCCAGGCTTGATGTTTGCTAGGCTGCTCTCCTTCTCACGACTGGTGAGGTCAGAGATGAAGATGTGGGCTGGCTCCTGAGGAATTAAGGTCTGCCTGGAGTGTTGCCGCACTCTGGTTTCACTTTCAGATTTCATCAGGCTGTCAAGGAAAAGCTTAGACGCAAACAAAGGAAAGAGCAGTTCATTGTTCAGTCTATTTTATTTGGTATGCATTGAGTCACCGTGCATGTCAGTTAAAATAAACTAGTAAATATGTCGTCTCTCACGATTGAGGCAGACTGTATTCAGCAAGTGGGCAAAAAGATGCAGCATTTTCCAAGTAGCAGGTTTTGCATGTGTCAGTCTTTTGGTTTATGAAAAGGGTAAAAACAAAGTTTAATACTTGTTTCATTCAAGTGACGCATATGTGATGCAGACCCATTCAGATAAAATGCTGACATGGGTGTGACCCATGTCACTGTGTCTGTCTGAATGGAGTATGATTTGACACTGCCCTGTCATTTATTAAAGGCACAATCTGTAAGTTTGGCCATATAAATACATGTATATTAACATATATATCAAGGTTTCATTCCCTAATGTACTTGCTTGTGACAACATGTACACGAGAACAAGCAACTACAATGAGAGCGACATTGTTCACATACTTGCTTGTATACCGTCTGTGTGCCTGAAGGATTAAAAAGTATATATCCTAGGTGGCAGTTGAGACCAAAATATCTTCCTTGAGAAATTCCAGTTTTGAAATTTTTGCATGCTTTTTAAAAATATTTTGAAACCTGCATTGTGTTTATTGGTTAGCGGTCTTCTTCCCCACCTTAACAGCTCATTGCAGCTTTTCTTGACACATTATCTCAATCAACTTTCAGTTAGTGGAATAGCATGGCTTGCGTGCGGTACATAATTGCATTACTGCCCCCTGCAATTCCAGGAATGTGTATCAGATCACCCGTGTGCTTGACCTGTACATGTGTGCCATTATTCGGTGTTAGTAGAGCACAAGATTTTTTTCTCACAAATTCGCGACTTGCTCACCAAAACATTAGGCCATAGCACCGTCAGTGGTCACAAACTATGCAGTGTGCCTTCTTAAATAGCCACTGCATAAACCCTTTTGATTTAGCTAACATGGCCTTCCATCTGGTGCCACTCTTAGGCCAAAATTTGCATTCGGCAGTATTGTCTTTTTCACATCCATTCAATACAAAACAGTGCCAAAATGCTTCATTTCTCCACAATGTCAAAATTGGATGAATAGTGTCACATCACGTTTAAGTGACAGGACTGTGCGAGTTTCCTCAACATTACACTGATGACTGAGATGACATGTTGGTTGGACAGACAAGACAAAGCTTGATCCAGAGCCTTTAAATGCAGCGTCAGATTATAGTGGCTTCTATCACTGTACCTTGTGCCTAACATTTGTGACTGTCTTTGTAAGCTTTAGTGAAAAAAAAAATTTGAATACAGTAAGTGTACAATATAGAGATGCAATCAAGGTGCATGGATTCGGTAAAACTTTGTACATTTTGCTTATACTGTTGAGTGCTATGCAATATAAGCTTTCCTACAAGCCATTTGTCTTACTTCTTAAAATAAGCATGACTCAAGATGTTCTTAAGCACTTAACAGGCTGAAATAATTATCACTCAACAAAAGTACTCCTCTGTTTCCTGAATAGATAAATTGTCCCTTCATGTGGGCCACCAGATGCTGAATAAACAAAAAAAATGAGTGATAGGATCTTACAAGCCTGCTTATTTTGAAGTCCCACTAGTAATTGCATGCAGTAACTCGGACTGGTGGGTGTGTTGCTAACTGGATTATATCTGGGTGCTTCCGGGATGACAGATTATTCTGTAATAGCTAGGTCTTATTTACAGCACCTCTTGGTCTTATTTAGTGGCTTGCTGCTCATCCTACACTTTGGCACAGTAACTCTGATTGCCTTTCACAGACAACAGTGCCAGGGAGTAGAGTTACACACCCTGGCCTGAGCTGAGTGGCTCTGTGTGTGCGTGCACACATGCATACACACACACATTATTGTTCATACAGTTGCATATGCATATGTGACACTGTAATCACACACTTTGGTGAGACAGTTAGACACTATCTCACTGGCACAGGCGTGCAGACTCATCCTCAGACTGCAAACTCAGGATTACGTAACGGGTGAAATCTCCTGGACCAGCTAATACAGATCCAAGTTCCACAGCAGGTTATCCAGCAGCTTTATACAACACTGTCAGTGGGGGAGGGGAGGGGCTGCGGGATCAACATCCTTGTTATGTACTGTACTATGTAGATTACATGCAAGTACATGGACCGCCTAAAACCACAAGAATAGAGTACACCTCCATTGTGATACAGTACTTTCAGATGATGTTTAGACCTGATAGTACCATACTATTGTGTGTGGTTTCTGGTGCCTTTTCTCAGTGGCAGTTGTCTGGACATCTTTTTTGAAGTTGGAATAAGCAAACCTTTGCAGCCTGCTAAACAAAATGTGAAGTGATATATTGACATTATTTGGCGTGGTCTGTTTTGAGTGGCACAGGACAGCACTAAAGTTTTGGTTTGTTGGCTTTTGTAACTTTATGTTCTTTACTCTGTCAGATATGAACACCTTTATTTTCATATCTCAGATATTCAGCAGGATTTGGCAACAGTACAAACTGGGCCAACGCCCAGCGTCTCAGCCAGCGTCTCAGCCTAACAATCACACATAAGAGAAAGACATGCCAGAGATGCCTTACCTACCTAACTGAGCAGCTCTTGCATATTATCTTGGTTGTACACATTGATTGTGGTCTCTTACGTTGGTGATTTTCTTGTAAACTAATATTTGACTCAATACATGTTTGAACAAAATAAGGAACATCTGATTTGTGACCACACAAGTACATACAGTGTATGATTTAATTTGTGACCCCTGAATTCTGTGTAATGAACACAAATGTACAGTGTATCAAAACACTTCAAACATGTATAATTTATGCAGTGGATCTGGGACACCTATATATTTTTTTAAAATGAAGCCACTGCTGCTTGTTGTTATTTGGAGGAAATCTCAGCTGGAGGAAAGCAGCTGGTTTTCAACCTTGCAAGCAAATTCTGTGCTGATTCTGTTACTACTCCATGCTGATCCTCCCCAAAAGAGCTCTAACGTTGTAGTTCCTCATTTGTGCTGCCTCAGGCCACTTCGTCAAACAGCAGAGTCAAGCCTCTTGCCACACCCCTCTAATATATTGTCCGATCAGATCAGAAGTGCTGGTTGCAATGTGTTTTTTTCAGCATGTATTCACAGAATTTAGTTTTTGGCATATGATTTCATTGGGCTTCTTCGATCTGTTGTTTCTTTGTCTAGTGATGTAAATCGGCACCTTTTTGCTCCTTCATTAGCTTGTTGTTTGCATTATTTTCAAAGTGAACTGAAACAAGATGGGAGTAAAAATTATGCACCTGTCTCTGATTATTCTTACCGATTATTTTCTCATTTAATCGATTAACCATTTGCTCTATAAAATGTCAGAAAATAGTGAAAAATACCCAACACATTTTCCCAGAATCCTTTTTGACTTCATGAAATGTTGTCTTTTGTTCGACATTTTCTCCTATTTCTATAACTCAACAGAGGAGAATGTCAAAACAATGATAGAAGTGATTTCCATCTACAAATGTCTCCAGTACACCATCCACCCTCTCATACCCTTGAGTGACTGTGGACTGTTATTTCGCTAAATAACAATAAAGTCTCCATTTTAACAAAATGGATCAATAAGATAGCTACTGTAATTAGAGCAAGGATCCACCAGACTGTGTAAAAGAGATGGCATGTGACAGAACATGGAACGTGTATTGAAGCTGAAATCGGACTGAAGTGTTTGTTCCAAAACAAAGAAAGAAAGTGGTTTTATAAAAGCCAGAAATCTCTGCAGCTGGAGAAGCAATTTGTTGAATGCTGTATGCGGTATTGACCAATAACTCTGTGCCCCCACAGATAGTCAGTCATTGTGTTTCTACAAAGCAGTGCTAAAAATTGCACCACTTGCATGTTGGTGTTTATTTAGTAAGAAGTGCAGCTTGTTTCACGTAGGAAGTAATAGAAAATCCCGTTTGAAGTCTTATTTCTTGGGCGAATCTGAACACTGAAGGTCAGGAGCAGAGCTGTAGAGGCACCGGGGAGCATGAAGGGATGATGTGAATTCACACTGATGTCTCAAATAGATTCCTGTGACTGCAGACATAGCTTGGCTGCAGCTGGCACTTCAGAGCCTTTGCAAAGACAACAGCAGCACCTCCCCCACCACCTCCACCAATTTATCAGCTTTGACCATGCCCTTGGGTTTCTTTACCCTTTATTATTTTTTCTGACAGCAGTGTAATCCATCTTCTAAACATAACGCAGTAAGCCATGCACATCTTACCCTTTGGCTTAGTCTACTTGCACATGATGATAAGAAATCGTTCCTCCAAATACCTTTGTGCATGCGCTGAATAATTTTTCCTGATATTGGCTTGCATGCAAAATTACATGTCGAGCCACGATCTTCTAAAATAAGTCAAGAATTACAATCTTGGTCAGTTTCTGTGAGCAGGTATAGAGAACCCTCAGTTTAGAGGGTGGGTTACGTAAATAAAGTATTTTTCAGTTCAACAAGGTGGGTGAAGTTGTAATTGGTTGAGCTTAAGGTGAATCAGTTATAATATAATTGTGACATTAAGTTTATGTAAAATTCTTGTTGTATAGAGTAACATAATACTTTGGAATTCAACAATAGGGCTACAACTAACAATTATTTTGTTATTGATGCTTGAATATTTTTTTCAATTCAGTCAGTTATTCATGGAGCTTATAAAAGGTCAGACATGTGCTCAATGTATTTATGTCTTCAAATTGCTTATTTTATGTGAACAACAATCAGAATAAAATTGTAAGCATTTAATTTAGAATGATGTGAAATGTAGCAAAGCTGTGACCAGCAGATGTTTGGAATTTTTACTTAATAAGTTACTTAAAACCAGCCTACGTAACGTTTGGTTGAACAGTTACCACTGTCGTCACAAGTGACAATGACAGGGTAATGGTAATTACGAAACTGTATTGTAACAGTAATACAAGCAAACTGACTCAATGATATCCTTTATACAAAAGACACTGTCTAAAGTTTGCTAAGTTTAGCTAACATTAGCCACCATAAGCTACTGGTCATACCAGACCAAGCAAGGCTGTGGTGGCAAAACTGCTAAGTGTATTGAATTGAGCATTTGTAAGAGGAAGAATGTGTTATTTCTTCTTTCAAAAGTTACATAGTCTTACTTTAAAGCTTGGGTAGGTAATGTGTTTTAGAAGCATTTTTTGTTACATTTGTTGAAATTCTCTTTACATCCCGACAGCAATCAATAAATCAAATGCTCTGACAAAAAAAAGAAAAAAAAAAGAAAAAAGTCCGGTATCTGTGGCTGTCACAGGACTGTAATAAGCCCATCCAATCATTTCATTCGGACCGAATGAAACGATTGGACGAGCTACCTGCCTGTCTACCTACACACCTGCCCACCTGCGTGCACTCTGACCCTGCACTCACTGCACATGACCG
>NTHP01000094.1:535347-585245 GCA_003416845.1 Oplegnathus fasciatus | reverse complement strand
AGTCTTCCACAAGGCTAGGCGGCTAAAGCTAGCGAACTAGTCGCACAAGAATGGCAGAGAAAGAAAAGAAAGACAGAAGTAGAAAAGGCTCCGACCAAAAAGAGGTTGGATAAAGCAAGAGGTCAAACCAGAGTCAACATCGGTCTGGATTTACAACGATGGCGAGAACTGAGGGAGTTGAAGGGCTGAAAAGTGACGCCGTGAGTACTAACAACAGCCATGTTGGTTGTTTACGTTCATTATGATAATGTTAGGTGTTTTCAAACGTGAATGAGACGTGAGGTAGTTGGACACGGTTAACGATGACAACGATGCGCTGCGCTCCTCTATCCAACGCAGTGTGCGTTCGTGTGTTTTGGGGGGAGTGGCTTTGGGGGGAGACCTGAAGGGGGGGGGGCGGTTGGATACTTTCAAAATCTGTCTTGCTCTTGCTGGTTTCTCCAACACTGCCTACCCCAGCTTTAAATGACTAATTGATTATAAAAAAATTTATTGACACTTTTTCTGGTGATTGAATTATACATGGTCTGTACTTGCTACACTGAAAAAGTAAATGGATGCCATATGCCATGTCTGTGCAGGATATCATTAGGCATAAAAAGTATACTGCACGCTGGAGAATCACAGCTTAGGCCAAATATCACTGACCTTTGACCTTTCAGCTTGGGCAGCAGTTAACTGAAGGGAGCTGAGATTGTTGCTCCTCTTCAATCCTCCTGGCCTCACTACAGTATGTAGGCCACTGTGTAGTCTGTGTTGCTTTGTTCTCCCCTCCTTCGTGTGTAGTTGAGAAACAGTGATGTCATTCTGCAGTCCAACCCCGTTGTCATTCTGTGAAAGCAGCTCCTTTTGACTTTGACTGGACTGCTTTGTCCTTTGTTCTGTGGAGGTGGCCTAAATCACTTTGTGGGCTGTAAGAACAGAAAGGTGGCATCCTTCATTCTCAGAATACTGACGGACAATAAAGTCCATTATTTTAAACAACTGACATTGTTATTGCACTTTTGTTCCCATCTTCATCGACTTGCCTGAGTCGTCATGATAGCAATAGTTTAAGCTTTACACTCTGAGCATCACTTTCCTTTCAGTGAGGAAATGTGGATAAGAAAAGGTCATATTTGAAATGTATTGGAAAGACAGGTGGGAAGTAGGGATACCCCGGGCCAATCTGCAGGATTGGTATCAGTCAGATCTTGACATTTTTGATATTCGGCTTAATGTGACTGACTCTCTTATGTGGCTGCCCTAAAAACAATATTACAAACTAGGACATCAAAAATCAAAGTCATCAGGTTGAATAAATGTTTCTGTGACTGAAACAAAAACAGAACACTATTGGTTGCGTGGTAATGAAAGGTTTTCTTCTTATATACTGTCTACTCTGTGTGTATCACACAGCCACGTTTCTCAAGTTGGCTAAGCAAAATGCACACCTTTTTTCTCTTTCTTGCCTTGCTACACACCTGATCAGCAAAACTAAGAGCTGTTGTTGCTGTGCTCTGCTGAAGCAGCAAAACAGAACAGGATAGATTGCTCCTTACAGGTTGCATATGTCACGGTTCTGTGAGAAATGTTGGTGTTTGTAGTGTGAGTTGTGCACAGACCATTGGCCAGTATACTAGTGTGCTACTATACAGTATATTACATTTACATTACAAGACAATTGACCTTGGATGGATGTTTCTATCCAGAGGATTAACTTGCCCTTTGTATAATACAATACTGCACACTTACGGCTTTAAATAGAATAATTCATTTCAATCCTTACCACTGAGTAATACATTTTAATTTGGTGATTAATTGCAACGTCATGTTGTTATCTTTGCATAACCTCTAAACAGCAGCACAAAAACAACATCACTGAATCGGAACATGACTCCTTGGGCTAGTTTTACACAACTCATCATCCCCAGGGCTATTAGTTCCAGAGGTCCCAGAATGCCTCATTCCTGGTGCCTGTGCACTGTCCTCTGAGCGCAAACCTGATGTTTTTATTTATTTATTTTTTCCAAGGTTGTTGCTGTACATGCTTCTCTTTTCCAGCACCGCCACATGTGTCTACCTCTGGCCACCTCTGCCCTACTGCGGGTCTCATGCCTTGCTCATTGGCACCTGCAATCTGACCATCCTAAGTTTATTTTCCCTTACTTTTTTGGCTACTGCTGCTCCAAACTATCACTCTGCTCCCTGTCCAATAGACCAAACAGTGTTTTGGACAAAGCTGCTCTAGTTCCAGGCAGCATGCCCCAATCTTCTGTTGGTCCTGCTCAGCATCCTCTGTCAAGTCAGACCACCTGCGCTTTGTAATTGTGCTGAGAGCTGGGAAATGCTTTTCTTGGGATTCAGTTGGGCCAGGTGGCGCTTCAGCACAAGTCCTCCACTTCATGTGGCTCAGCAGTGATCTCGGACAAGTCATTCAAGGCAGACAGGCGTCACAGGATGGTGGGAGTTGGAACTGAATAGAAGCAATAACTGTAAATTGAAAGCTAAGCATTTAGCGACAGTTGGAGCTGGACTCAGATCATTAAATCATTACTTCAGGCATTGCTTGTGAAGTCAGTACAGCTATTGTTTGTGTTCTGTAAACAATATGTTGTACTTGGTGGCGCTGCTAGAAGAGGAGCAGTTAGAGAAGCAGACATTTGGTTCTATACATTTCTTTTCAAACATTTGGGGTTTAAAAGGACATGAGTGACACTCACTACTCGCTTAGTAACTGCAGTCAAAATGCTTTTAGCCAAAGTCCATAAAGGAAAAGTCCCCCTTTGGAAACATGCTGTTAGATGTCATCATTTTGTGATGAACATAAAGTGGGTAGTTACTGTACATGGGCCAAGAAATGCAATGTACGTGGTGAATAGCTGCTTTAGTTTTAGGATGGATTTCTAACTGACTGTTCTAATTGCTGTTTGTTGCTCATGTCAGGTTGCTCTGGGACTTAATGATATTATTTTCATGACTTCTTGTATATATGAGCCGTGCTCGATTTTTGTTACATTTCTGCTATTTCTGCTACTCCTCACATTTGTTGCAGGAGGTCTGTTAAGCAGCTAACTATAAGCTGCCCAGTGTTTACATTATGTGATTGTATGAATATTAAGCAGAGCATTAAGCTGTGTAGGTAAAGGCAATGAAAAGTCAAGAAAAGGTTGATGGGAATCTCTTTGCTTTCTTGTGTTTACAGGAAGAAGTCCTTTCTCTTCTCTGCACTCTACGCTGCCTGTATCCTCGGGGGCCGCCATGTCATGAAACAGAGGGAGAAGTTTGAGTTGAGGAAACCGCTGGTGCTATGGTCGCTCACGCTTGCTGTATTCAGGTGAGGAAGTTGTGGTGGCATTTGCGCCTGGATTTGTTCACATTTACTTTTCATTTCCTTTACTCATTCCTACTGGGTCTTTTCCTGCGATGTTCCTAGCTTGAGCAGTTGGTCAGTCTGGGGAATAATTTATATCTGCTTATTGCTGGGCTGTCATCTTTTGTTTGTTTTAATTTATATTTTGGGTTGGTATACATGCAATGTGTAATTGTGTAAAATTATAAAAATCTGAGGCCTCTCAGTGTTATCTTGTCTGTGTAGTATGCCTTTTCTATCCATAGAGCAAAGTGCATCTGTCACATCACACACTACCAGCAACAGAGGGAAGCAGGTGATATGTTGCATTAAATGTAACGTTAAATTCATCGCTTGGGGGATAATTTAAAAAAAAGAGTCATGGTTTATTTCAAACCAACTGTAAAAAATGTAAAAAGTACTGCATATTTTAACACGATTAAAGCTGCAGCTGATACCGACACACATGGCATAGACGTATTAACTATAGTAACAAAATAACTACACATTTTCCCACTTGATGATCTTTATGTCTGTTTTGTCTCATTGTGCTTGTAGTATATTTGGTGCCATCCGTACTGGGAGTTACATGACGTACATCCTGATGACGAAAGGACTTAAACAGTCAGTTTGTGACCAGAGCTTTTACAACGGGCCTGTCAGCAAGTTCTGGGCATATGCCTTTGTACTTAGTAAAGCACCAGAACTGGGTAAGTCGAGACTTTTCAACAACATGTCTCATATTGTCAGTGTAATGGGTATAATATATTGTTTCCCATAAACCATCTTCCCCAATTAAATTAACAGACCACCAAATAAGGTTTTGTTTTAGATTCATTTCATTGTCATAATGCATGAAGCCGGTGCTCTGTACAGATGTTGCTTTCAGACTGCTAAGACTTAATACTGCCAAACGGCAAATAGCATGTTAGTGAACTGCATTTACAATAATTCAGTCCTCGATTCATTACAACTGTTTGTTGTCAGTTGTAGTATAACCCAATGTTAGCTGTACCAAGGTGTAACCTCACAAACAACATGCACCTGCTGACTGTTTTACAACATGCACAAATGCACATAGTGGTCCTTACACAGTACAGTAAGGAGTGGCATTATTGATAATTTCCCACCATTTGAGTGTAAACTTAACGGTAGGACAGGCTTTTTTTTTCTTCCAATAATGGCTTTTTTTCCTTTCTGTCAGCGTTTACAATGACTGTGTTGGTTTATTGTTAAATACTTTACTACATTATAATGTGTAATAAATGGGTGCAGTGTATACAGCTACCACTGTCATTTGTGTTTCTGTTTATTATGTATTGGGCAGCTAGTTAAGTTATTTCAAACATTTCAGTGCTACTCTGTGTGTGCCAACAGCTTTGCGGTTTTACATTGTTCATTTAGCCAATATTTTCTGCATATAGTTGAGAGCAACTTAAAACACAGCCAGTGATTTTGAAAGAGCCAGTGGTAATGATACTCCCTTTCCTCCTGTTCCTGTCCCTTCATTAAACCCCACTTTTTTAAAAATTCCCCTCCTCCTCATGCTCTCCTCAAACTTCCCCATCTCCTGAACAACCCAACTACCTCTATCATACATGCAGGTGACACTCTCTTCATTGTCCTGAGGAAACAGAAGCTCATCTTCCTCCACTGGTACCACCACATCACCGTGCTGCTCTACTCCTGGTACTCCTACAAAGACATGGTGGCCGGCGGCGGATGGTTCATGACCATGAACTACTTGGTCCACGCTGTCATGTACTCTTACTACGCCTTGCGGGCGGCCGGCTTCAAGCTGTCGCGCAAGTTCGCCATGTTCATCACACTGACCCAGATCACCCAGATGCTGATGGGCTGTGTGGTCAACTACCTGGTGTACTCGTGGATGCAGCAGGGCCAGGAGTGTCCATCCCACATGCAGAACATTGTGTGGTCCTCCCTCATGTACCTCAGCTACTTTGTGCTCTTTGTCCAGTTCTTCATTGAGGCCTACTTCGGCAAGTCCAAATCACCGGCCACTGCTATCACCAAGAAGAGCGAGTAAACAAATGCCATAAGTATGGGAAGAAGGGAGATACTGAAGAAAAAGGGAGTTGGAAATGGAGAGCAGGGACCAGTGACTTGAGAGAATCTGTTAGGGTTGGGTAAAGTTTGTGGGAATGAAAGATGGATGATGGAGTGGTGGCATGGAGGCTGGGGGAGTGGGTGTGGGGTGGGGATGGGAGGGTCAAGAAGGTGGCCGGTGTTTGTGCTTGAGCATTACTATTAATGTGCAGATCTAAAATGCCTCAATGGAGGTGATGTCTCCGTTGAGGGATGCTGAGGAAGCAGCGCCGCCATGATCAGAAGCCATCACAAGTTGTTCGCCTGAAGTTTAAAAGCCCCTTTTTGAATTCACCATGAATAGTTTTTAAAACCTAGAATATAACAAAAGGACAAAATCGCCAGAAAAAAACACATCTGCCATGAGCATATGTTTACTTGATATTAAAAAAAGAAATTAATTGGGACATATGAAGATGGGTGGAGTAAGCGCTAACTTGAGCCAGCTGAGTATGTTTTTGTCCGTCTGTCGTCAGTGTTTGTTGTTTTGTTTTGATCTGTCAAAGAAAAAGTTTGAGACACTGGTGAGTGTGTGAAGCTGATGAGTGTTGGTGGTTGACGTGAACTGATGGGGTGAACGGCACTGTATCCTCTGTGTCTTACATTGCAAAATGCGATATTTTCTCAGGTCTTAGGTTATCTCTTTCTTAATATAATATGCATATCAAGACAAAGTAGACATGTTTAACATCAGCACCGGTTTACAGTATGGCTAAAATTCATCCAGTATGGCCACATAGTTGAAAAAAGTATGAATGAAGCTGATTGGACTGACTGGCTCAGATGATCACACTGCTCCTGGGCATGATGGGAAACAGATGCTGACAGTGCCCTGCTTCACCACTTGTCATGACCTTGCAGAAGTTGCCGACCACACTTGGAAAATGACTTGCCATTGATTTCCAAATGCTTCTCTGTGTTTAAGGGTCCCTACCAGTGAAGAAAACTTGTCTGTTGGACACTGAAGGCTTAAATGGAGGACAAACATATTTATGTTTAGCAAAATAAAAAAAAAAAAAATCAAACATGCAAATTGTTAAAATCTGCTGTATTGACTTTAAAAAATAGTATGTATCCTTAATGGTGTCTGTTGTGCTATTGTGCATTTGCACTGTATCAATGTCAAAAACAATTGTTGCTGAAAAACTTAACGTATGAACAAAGAGTGCAAAAATGTGACATGTGCCTGTGGTGTTTATTTTTTGTCTCAGCTGCGACATCTCGGCATTGCACATACTTGATCCTTTTTTGGGGCTGAATCTTGAAATGCCCTTTTAGGGGTTACATGGCAGATTTAAAAGCAGCAATATTTAGAAAGGTATATCAGTACAGATGTTTAAATGGGTAGACAGTATGCTTGCATGGATGTCAAACTCTCAGTGGATCTTATGAAGCAGTGATTACAAACAGTTAAGTCATATACCTGCTGTGAGCTCTTCAGCATGTCAAGGATTCCACTTTCTGGTTTCACCTGAGTCACTTGAGTTCATGTGTGTCAACTCTGTATAAAATTGGATGGTGGCAGGTATGAACATCATACATGATTTGAGTAACTGAGCGAACTGACTCAAACAAATTAACTATTCCACAGTTGTTGCTGGACCTGCATTCTAAAACGTCCACTGTACCTGGCCTCCCCCTAGAGGTGCAATTGTGCAATAAAGCTTAATCATTGAGACTAACTACATCTGTGCAAAAACTGTTCAATGGGCAGATCCTTCACTTTGAGTAAGGGCAGTTTACATTTTTTTTGTTTTAAATTAAGCTTTTCTGCTCTCTTCTGGTAATTCTTTTGATACTTTGATCATATAACAGAATTTTTCATTCTTTCCTGTGATTTTATTGTTGGAGATATGCATAAGCACATCTTACACCAAGATCAGAGTTTGCCTTTTAGAAAAATAAATTCATCATGTCTTTCACTTAAATGCCATATTGTGAATGTGTTAATGATACCACATAGTAAAAGACTAAAGGCAGAATTGTTCTTTAGTACATGCAGGGCAGAATTCATAAGAATAGATAGTCCTATGCAATGTAATATATTTGTAGTAGACCAGATAGACATACATGAATGGTTAGTTTGGCACAGCCCAACGTGTTTCCTTGTTAAGCAGAGTATTGTTAATTTCAGCAAAAAAGGAAAATATGGCAGCCGGAAGTGACCGTTTCCTCTCACATGTTGTGGGACTACAAAATTATGTCACTTCCGGTTGCCCTTTTTTCGGTGTCAGATGTGTCAAAGTTAAAACTCTCATTTATTGTGCAGCAGACAGGATATTTTTTGTTTGTCTGGATAAGGGACTCGTTGGAGAATCTGAAAGTGTCTTCAGAAACTGCGGTAAGTGTTTTCAAACGGCCTACAAGTTTTTTTAAACGTTGAATTGATTTTTATCTTCGAGAAACAAGCTTAAGTTAGCAAGTTAGCTAGCTAACGCCAATTTCGGTCCCACCTGTGACTGCAGATCCTATGAGATAGTGAGCAAACATTTTAAGATGTAACCCACTGCTACGAAATGGCTAAAAAGGGAAAACATTTAATATTTTCTCCTGAATTTGGCAATGGCAACGCTGTGTGACCGTGCTGAAGTCAAGCGACGTGGCTAATGCTAAACGTTAGCTTTTTTTTTTCTGTGGCGCCAATGTAACTTAAACCTGTGCAAAGCTTTCAAAGATTTATCTAATGAGTAACAACATGAGGTGAGCTCAATACAAAATATGGCCCAGAAAGGACATTAGTCTCTCTTAACTTTATGCTAACGTTATAGATAATTTCCATCACTGACAGTGTAGCTCCAGCTTCCAATGCATTAACTTGGCACTATAAACTTTCTGTGTAGGGTTAGCCTATTAGCAAATGTCCCCCTCTCACATTTGTGTTATCCATAAATTATTATATTCACACTTATTATTAAATTCATACACAATGATGTGAGAAATTGCATGGCAACAATACAGTCTTATGTTTGTTATGAAGGAAGCTGTAGTTCCAAACAAACAGCAATAAACCATTTTCAGGGCACACATTTGAATTTGTCATAGCAGGAAAAGCACAGGTGTGTCTAATGATGCTGATGACCGCTCTGTTCCTTTCAAGTGTTGAGCCAATGAGCCAGCGAGCCAGCAGTCACAATACCAGGAAGTCCTGGAAGTGGGAAACCTAAATGGAATTCAGCCATTATTAAACTTTATCAGTATCAGCTGTGCTTTTCCTGCTGTGACAGCTCAAAATATTTGTTGTGTAACAGGGCTCTTAAGTCATAGGTGTCTACAGGTGTGCGAGTGTGTTGCAGGGACATAAGCAACTCTGTCAACTCCAATAGACATAGTATGTTATACTGTTATAGTATGTAGTATTTCATTTAGTGTGATTAGCATAACGTTATGTGTCTTGAAGTCTGTCCACCCAGTCAAACAACCCAGTAGTGATTTGCATCCACAGATGTGTTTTTATCAGAAAGCATTTACTGCTGAGCATATTTCAAAGATTTGTTCGTTGTGTCACATACTGTGTCGTTGTGCCACAAATAATAAGAACTAAACAATGACTGTGTTGCCTTCCTAAATGTGAACTCATGATCTTTTATCCCATTGAATTTCCCTTAATGTGGTGATGGAAAGGAATAGGTATATTATCAATACTTAAGTATTCCTATAATGTTTCTATTCTATTTTAGGTGTTGTCTCAGCTAAAGGTAGAAGATTTTAAATTACTAATGGAGTTTCAATATAATCAAACCGTTTTTCTGGGTGCCATCATTTATTTATGTTTAGAGTGGTGGCAACTGTTGCAGAATTAAAAACACAGGCATATTGTTGGTACTGTACATAGAAGAAACAACCTTGTCTATTTTGGCACAGTTTTGACACCTCCTGTCTTACGTGTTTGTCACATTTCATTGCAGTGAATGTTGTCGTTCAAGGTTTACTGGATACAAGAGCTGGATGGTTTACAGTCTGTTCAGTCTCAGTTGCCTGATTCAGATTGTGGAGTACATAGCGTGGGTCACGGTGATGCATGTTGCTGTGAACTAGAGGCAGCTGTTCTCAGTGCTGACGTTAGTATTGTATGTGAAAGAATTTGAAAAATATTGACTGCCGGGGACATATTTCTGACCTGTCTTTGATGTTGATTTGTAGCAGCTTTTACATCTCAGTTGGCACATTCATTACAGGCTCTATTATCATGATTTAAATCAGTAAAAAGGCCTTGTTCTTGAGAATTTTTCATTCATGTATTAACTTTTTCATTCATATATTAACTAACTACAACATTTAACTTTTTTTATTAATGTAATTCATACAAAGGGACAATGAGTGGGACGTGTTGTTGTCAAAATTCCCATCCTGCACAGCTATGTCTGCACAAAGGGCTACAAATGCAGTATGATATCACTTTGTTTGGTATGCATCCATGTGGCCGAAAAACACTGTATTTGAATAAGCAAGACAAGACTTAGACTTCACAAAATTGTTTTTGTGACAGTGGTCTGAATTTGATTTACATCTAATTTGTTTTTCACTGTTTTGTAGACATAATAAGATCTGACCTGTGCCACAAAAGGGTTAAAGCCCAGGTAATCCCATCCAATATAGACAGCTGTTGTCTAGTTTATTGTGCTGACATACAGTACAGGTGCAGCACTGCCAATAGGTGCATTACCTCACTGTGCGTTCCCCATCCTAGCTAAGTAAATCCAAGTGTGAAGTGAGTGATCGAACACAGTCATCGCTGTTTTATTAAGTCTACGTGGCACAAGTTCACTCCTGTCAGATATGATTTGTTTGGACTTAAAAGGTCACAGCAGGCACCAGTCTTTTACATGAAAATTTTATCATATGAAGGTTTTGTCTCATAAGAAAGGTTTTTACCTATGAGTTACTGACTAAGCAATCATTTCTGATAGATTGTTGCTGCTCGTGCCACAAATACTGATTTGATATACCTATCTCAGTTTTCCAAGGTTGACCTTGTATAAAGTGGTTTTGCTTTATACACTATCGCCACCTGCTGGGACAAAGACAATCTAGCCTCAAACATAAAAATGAGGAAATCTGTTTTTCTTGAGAAATACAACACAAAACAAAATGGACATGACAAATACGTTCTCCCAGTTTTCGTTTTATGTTAGCATTTCTGGTGAAATCCAGTTGCAGTGATTCTGATGATGTGCCTCCATAATTCTCATGTTTGACTTGTCTTTGTGTGTCCTGGGTGTAACAATGTCTGTAGAGGAGTGAGCGTGTAAACTGCAAGAGCAACTTTATTTATCAGCCTTTTCTTAAGTATTGCTTTCTAGGTGCTTATTTAGGTCAGGGTTAGGGTTAGAGTTATGTAATGTTTGAAATAAAATGTTTCAAAAACTTTTTTACGCTGACAAGAATACAGTGGAAATAGTGAATACTTGTTGGAGTTTGTGTGGCCAACTTTAAACATAATGAATGAGAGTACTAAATATTATCCACGAACTGTTTCAGTACAAAAAAGGTTTGACTCCATATAACATGCATTTTCTAAATTAATATATAATATATGGGGTGGAAAGTTATAACACCCAAATGCACAAATGCATCTTTTGTTAGACTGGATCTTTTATGTGTTTTTATGTTGCTGTGAGGGTAACATGCATTGGTGTACATAAAGTTGGGATAAGGGAAAGCATATTTCAGGCTTTAAATCAGTTCCCTCCAACTGCCCCTCAGGAGACAAAACTACCAAGGGAGCTTCCAGGTTTGGGACTTTCCCTCCTCTGTGGTGCACCCATAGATTCTGGTTCATGTATCCAATGCATGCATTAGACCCCCTCCCTTTTTGATTTTAAAGCTGCCCAAATCCTTGCAAACTAGTGTTACTCTGTACTGCTCAAGAGCTGGGGGGACCAAAAACTGACCTGAAGGATCAGAGCAAAGCCTTTGAGTGGGTAGCTAATTCCCTCTTTAGCCCTCATCAGCTGTCCTCCGGGCTGGGATGGAGATGTGAGCGATAAAGCAAAGCTAGCCCCATCTGGCAGAAAAATACAAAAATAGCGAATAGAGATGAAATGAAAATACTGTAGTTACTTGTCTATGTTTTTTGCCTTTTCTTACTGTGTCTCTGTGATAATCCATTGGCACATTCAGCCCCTCACCCCACCCATTTTATTTGATTTTTAAAGTATTCAACATCTAAAGCCAAAACTGAAACTTTAGTTTCATACATATCTACAGCAAATGACTTGAGAAGATGAAGATGGTGTTTATTAAAACTACTGTTGGCCTCTTTCTTTCTCTTTTTGAGAGCTTTCAGATGATATGGCCACATCATGTTGGTTGTGTTATTAGAGGTCTACAGCTCGTGATTTGTGACTGTTTGGAAAGATTTGTTCCCAAACTTTCAACTGGCCATTTCCACAGAATTAAACATAGCTAATCTGTCTGCTGACTTTGGTGGGAAATTTGCCTCTGATTAATCCAGATACTTAATTTGGTACATAGGAAATGTTCACGTGTTGGCTATAAAATCAATTATTGTATCAGTAACAGTAGTGTCTAGTAGTACAATAACATCAGTTGATTTGCTACACTAGTTACTACTGCTACTTAATATTGAGCAGTATGGAGTCTAAAACTTTATCACGAACTTCTTGACTTGCTTGCAGAGAGCACTCAAACCCACAACAGCTTAAGTTTAATTTTGGCCTGCCATCAAGTTACTCACTTACTCATTAATGTTAATTAGCGACAGCTGATGTCACCTGCCGCCGCCATTTATCATTTTAACCGGTGAAAGTGACGGTCAGTGCTGGCCTAATACTTCTCTTTGCTAATAAGAGAAGAGAGATAACAGATTTGTTAAATCCATGTATCTTCCAAACCTGTGTGTGAGAATAGTCAAAAAACTATTAATTCCTACGTCATTCCTATGTCAAATTAACAGGTTTTTGTTCAGGTGTTCTTAGGTTGTCAGCTACTGGTTCAGAAAAGAGTAAAGTAAACCAATACAAAGCCCCGTGTCCTAGTAATCTGAATAGATGTACTCAGAGTTAAAAGTTTTTTTTTTTTTTTTTTACCAGGATCTGTTTTATTTATCTTGTTGTTAATATAGTCAGCCATTGCTTTTGTATTGCCAATTCTTTGTTGAACCATAATTATGAGGAAAAAGAGATTCGAGGCCCAGCCACCTTGCCATAGTGTTTCATAAGTTTGCTTTGATTTGAAGGACAAACCTGTGGAACATTACTCTATGTAACAAACGTGTAACTCAAGAACATTAATACTCTAGACAGGGAAAAAGACACTATAACATCGGCATTCACTCAGCAGTCCTGCAATAAATCCTACGTTCATTAAGGTTATAATGTCCAGTTTTTGTTGAAACTGTTTTAGAGAGATATTGATTAAACTCACTGATCATTTTGGAGGATGTAGCCTAGTTTTTATTGCATTATGCAGAGTGATGTTTCTATTATTTATGTCCATCAATGAGGGTAGGCAAAATAACAAACATAGTAATAATCCAGGACTGTTGTAGTAGACTGCATTAGCTTTAGCAAGGTGTACCTAATAAACTGGCAACTGAGCGTATATTTATAATAACATTTAAAACAATGCCACCTCCAAAAATGACACAAAACTGAGGTCCCTTGAGGCTCCTGTTACTTACAGTGTCAGTGACTCTATTGCCCCCTGTTGCCCCAATTGAGGAGTAATACAAGATAAATTGACACTGGGCCCAATTTCATCTTTAGTTGAAGGCTGATCTGCTGCTGTTTGGAGTGGTGCCCTAACCTATCTGTTAGTCCTAATGGAGGCCAATATATAGATAAGTGTGTCTTGCTGGGAAAATCAATATCGATGTGGCCCCTGATGGTTTTTGAGTTAAAGTGCTTTGTTTTCTGCCATTGCCTCGAAACAAAGAGGCTGTGGGTCCTTCTATTAAGAATTCCCAGTCAACCTTGAGACAGAGTCGCAGACAGAGACAGAGATAGAAATAGACAGATGGGGTAGTTGTGGTGGAGGGTGGCAGCATTGGTACCAACATCACTAGAGCGTTAGATTTGGTGGAGGATAGAAATGCATCATCAATGGAGCAAGAGCTTTGAAGAAGAGTGTGATGGGGTGTAACGAGACAGAGATGGGCTATGAATGGCCAAAATAATCTTTCAATTATAAGAAAATAATGTCATTAGAAAAGTGTGTTTCGCAAAGAAAAGTGGATGGTGAAGAAAAACAGCAAAAGTAATGGTAATCATTTTTATGCATCCAGTAAACTCACATTGATGGAAAATATGTTTTATTTATTAACACAGCACAGTTTTTGTGAATATAATTTTATTGATTGAAATAAAAACAAGCTTCATCTTGCAATTGTCTAATTCCAGTTGTAGTCCATACATAATCAGAGCTGAATACAGTGTGAATAAAAATGCTGGATGTTGCTTGTGCTTTCCCAATAAATATTACCTGTACCAATAGCAAGATACCTTCCCTTTCCAAAGCAAACAGTCCAGTTCAGTTTACACTCATCTTATTTCTAAAAGTATAATTCTAAGTAGAGCTTTGGCACAAGTAAACATACCTAGATCTTTGTATAAAAATACATATACAGTTTGCTAACAATATCACAGGTTAGTTAAGTTAATGCACTGACGTGCTGGCTGTCATCCTCAGCTAAATATTATCAGGCAGATGCATATGGTGCATTTTTCAGTCTTTACATGGTTTACATCACGTTTCGTTAATATTAGCTGATTGCAAGATGAGCAACAAATTGTTTCACTCAGCTTGGCACTGAATTTGAACATAGTGTTGAATATTAGTTGAGTCAACTGTTGCACTGCACCCAACAAAACCCCTCGTGGACTTTAAAATACAATATCCTTAAAGGAAAACCTCTCACAACTATTCCATCATATAAAGAACAAATAGGGAAAACTTGAAAGTAAAACAAAACGCATCCCTTTATAACACAAGCAAGCAGTTATTCTTCATCTTATGCTCTCCTGCACCAGCTTAATCCAAGAAATTTCAGAAGGGTGTTCAGATATTTGATAATTAAAAAAAAAAATTTAATTGTAGCTCAAAGGTTATTCAGCAGATGAAATGTGTGGACATATCAGTGCCATCGCAAAAAACTGTTTGCTTTATTGAAAAGGCTGCATACACAGCATTCACAGGAGTGAAATCCTTTCAGGGATGGTGGCCAACGTCAATTATTCATTGGTAGATGAAATACATATAAATATTCTAAAACACCATGTAGAGTCCAACGTTTTTAAGTAGGCCACCCCATACTGAGCAAAGCAAGTTCTTGTGGTTACTACGTCTGAAACATGCAAAACACATTAGGTAAATTTCTAATTATGAGCTAGATAAACAAAATTGACTTGGCTTGAAAATAAAATGAATTAATGTCCTAGTATTTATGCTAGACCAGTATTTATACTTTATGCTGAATAAACAGAAGTCAAGCTGTTTCTCTTAAATGGCCTATGACGTCTTGATAGGCAGTACTGATTCTTTAATTTCTTTTCAAAAGCACCCAGTGGAAGTAGTTTTTCATTTCAAAATTGTGACCGGGTTTTATTGTCTTTGTTCGCTTGTTACTCAGTTTGTATATGTGATTTGTTTATTTATATTTTCGCCTGCATTAGCTTTTACAACACTTTGTAATATGATAATATACTTAAGATCTACTTTGTAAGAAAGACATACTGTACAGGGAAGAGTTTCATTCCAAATGCTGGATTTTGGAAAATGGGTCACAACATACATTTTTATTGGGTCTTTGCTGTTTGCTTTTTGTACTGTGCTTCAGTTAACTTAGCAGCCTAACTGTGTGTTAACTATAGTTTCCTTTTTCCTTGCATTACTTGTGGTGCTGTTTGACTTTGTGTTCATGTGCACTCTTTCCTTTTTCTGTTCAGTTCTGTCGGTGTCCATGCTACTTTGCCAGTGTCAAACAAATTGTTGTCACTACATGTTGTAAATTAAATCATTTTTTGTGCACCAAATGATTTATTCTGTGTAAAGGCTACCAGATAACTGTCTTTACAATAGCTTTCATGAACTGGGCCTGGCATTAATAAATTGTGCGTGTAATAGAAATCTACAGAAGAGAGTAGCAAAGATACTTGAAATACAAAAATGGACACATAATAACTTTTTGGTAGATAACAGCTTCTGTGACATTTCTTTCATTTGTGAGGTATTTCATTTTGGAATGAAACTCTTAATTTGCGTTTAACTGTATAGCTGTGTCGGTATCTCTAGTAAACTAGAGAGCTGGGGACTCTGGGCTGGGAGTCTGGGGGAGCAGTGGTGGCTTGAAAGACGTCCAAGTATATGAGCTTGACAATGATGGACTTGAGTGATGGACATTGGGTTTTGTGGTCTCCATGGCAACAGCCGACACCATGGAACACTCATAGCCTCGGTTGTGTTTGGACACTGTTCCTGACTCTTCAGACACGGGGTTGTCACCTGGCAAGAAAACATCAGAATTTATAAGTGAAATCACAAACAAAATGTCATAGTGTAGTTGCAGATTTGTTTTAGCTGTAAGTAGAAAAAGGAATAAGGTCAATAGTGACCTGCAAAGATGAACGCCAGGGCATCTGTATCAGTTTCAGGTACCTGTTTCTGAAGAGCAGGATGGACAGACGGCTCTCCTTGGACAGCCCATAGCAGGGATGACCATTCCTTCCACACCATTTTCTACCACCATGTAGAACTGCAGATTCATACAGTGATTCACCAAGAGGTTTATGAGTTATAACTATAGCTCCATTTGTTATGTTGTCACAGTGTCTTCAAACAACCAAGTTGGTTTTGAGTCTACAAAATACTGGCTTCTTGCTCTTTAGAATTAAATTTAACTTACCTGAATTTCTATTGATTTGAATGTAACTTTGTACAGTTAACTAGTATGTTACGCAAATACTGCAAGGATTCAAAAAATGGCTGTACTTTGATTAATTCACATCAATCTCTGATTCATTTGGTCACATCCTTTACTTCAAGATGTTTTTGTGGCAGAGCTTGGTGATGTTGGTGGTCTTACCCGAGGCACACTGGTAGTAGTGGTCTCTGACATGCTCTCATCTGTCACGCTGGTCTCACTCACATTATCCACTGAGGGCTGTTTGTGGAAGAATTTCCTAGTTCTGTGTGGAAGACAGTAAAAACACACACACAGTATTCTAATTAATTTATAAATCCCAAGGGTCCTCTAACTCACTCAACATGTAAATGAACATGTTAATATTAACAGGCTCACATGGCATTTACATGGTTATCAAGTCACGGATGTGGTACCCTGGTAGGAAAATTCAAATTCCACATGGTAGGAAATATAAAATTGCCCTGTAGTCTGCATAACCTGCTAACCGTGTAATGCCCTGTAACTTTACCTGCACACACATATAGTGTAAAAATACTTTTATTAAAAAAAAAAAAAAAAAAGCCTGTGTGCTGACCAGAAACTGCAATACTACAGATGTTTCGATTGCTTTCACTATGCATGATATCTAACCTACTCGTTGACCAGAAGAGGTAGTTTGTCGCTAAACCTAAATTTATCTCAGGGGCGGTATGAGTAGTGGATTTGTTTGCATGTTTGAGCCTAAAAAGACACAGCATGAGAAGCAAGTTGTGTTTTTTTTTTTTATAACCCATATTGCTGTGTACTGTATGATACGTTTGAGTATGTGTGTTGCAGAGGAAACTAAACCACCAAACTCAAAAACTGTGTAAGTGCGCTTGCAGTCAAGTGCAGAAGGCAATTTGAGGCAGAGCTATTGGCGGCCATGTAGCGTTTCCACTGGGGTCATACCTCAGCGGCTCCATTTTGTAGCTGAGAAATGACCTATTTTTATGTGTAATTGCTGTAGAACAAGCTAAACCAAGCATGTAATTGAAAGCGTGCCACTTCCACAGGGGAACCAAGACTGCAAACGTTAGGCTGTAGTAGGTGGAGGGGAGGGGTGTGCTTTGTGAGTCAAAAGAGTGGAGAATGCCAACAGCCTTGTCCATAAGCCAGCGAAACAACCGTAAAACAAATCAGCTACTTAGAGACAGCTCAGGTGGAAATAAAAGGGAGGAGGGGTCACAGTGTGTCGTTTACGTATGCTCCTCTCGCCGCTAAGCAAGGTCGCATGCTGCCATTCGTTCCACATGTGATCTGCTCCCCGACCCCCTGCTGTCACGCTGAGACACCTACATTACACGGCTCATGCCACCCTGGGTTTGATAGACACCTCTAAATGCTGTCAGCTCATTCATTGCTGGAGCAGCTCCTCCTCGGCTATCTGTGCTGCCCTTTGCTTCCAGTGTCCAGAAGACTAAACACAACACTGAAAGTATTCTAATCAATTGGGGAGTTTCCTTCACATAGAGTGTAGTTTTGAGCAAATGGTTAAAATGTTCCTAAAGGCTGACTATAGAAAATTTTAGCAGGAAAAAGATTTCACACTTGTCCCTTTTCACATTGCACATTCCTTCCGTCTTTCGCTGTAAACATCATATTCTTGTTTGATTTCCCTCCTTTCTCCACTCATTTCCTCTGTGGCTCATCTTCCCCTTCGCTTCCTTTCTTCCGTACTTACTTACTATGCTTTTTTTGATGTCTTCTTTCATTTTTGACTTTCTCCCTACATTCTTCTTTTCCTTTTTACCTTTTTTGCTTACTTTTCTTCCTCATTCCCTTCATTATGCCTTGTCATTTGTTCCTTTTCCTACTTTCTCCCTCCTTATACTCTTCATGAAGTTCTTCTCTTGTTTGCTCTTCCCTTCCCCCATTCCCTCATTTTCCCTTTCTTTTTTCCTGACTTCCTCTTTTCATTTACTCTCTCCTCCATTTTTACATTGCAGTTTTGTATGCCTCGGCCCTCATTTACCACTTCTCCGCCTTCTCCCTTCTCACCCGTAGCAGTAGGTGACACAGGCAGCGATGGAGAGCAGGGAAACGAGGACCACCATGCAGGCCGCAATGACCACGTTTCTCCTCTTCTCTTCCTCAGCCTGCTGAAGCTCCCACCACTCCAGGTCACTGAACTGACAACGCTCCCCCATGTAGCCTGATGCACAACTGCAACAGGTTCAAGAAAGTCACAATTTAGAGTTATACGTAATATTTCTCAAACACAAATGTTTTGTGCTCAGGTGTGCCGGCCATTTCTTGCTTTCTTTCTTTTTCTAATTTTGCAGACATACATGGGAAAAAGGCCAACAGCATAATTATGTAGTTCATGATCAGAATCTATTATTTAGCCAGTAAGAGCGTACTTAGAAGATTTCTACGTAGTGGGTCACCTGCATATGACACATTAAACATAACACAATGCAAAATTATTTTAAAACATAAATGTAAAATAATACATCTCTTTTCAAAACATTATGAACAAAGATTGTGTTCGAGCCTGGCTGCAGTTATTGGAGGCTATAGATTTCAGTAACCACAAAATTAACAGGAAAATACATGTCACAAAATGTATGTAAAGAATATGTTAATGAGCAGTAATGTTGAACACTGCGAGGGGAAAAGACTACACGTTAGCTTGAATGATGAACTCAAACTATAAAATTAATTTAAATGTCTCTGTTGCAGCCTTCATAAGAGCTGGATATAATTATATCATTGAAGATCACATTCACAAAATGTTGCTGCTCACCATCTTGAAATATGTATCTGTTTTTGTTTGTGTAATGTTTTATGTTTCATATGTGTATAAATATGAAAAGGTCAGATTCTGAATAGTCTGTCCTACAACCACTTTGTCATGAGGCAGTGGCTTTAATCATGGAACAATAGTGACACCTACTGGTTGTCAGCTGTAAAAAATAACATGAGAGATGAGAGAAAAGAGTGTGGTGCAGGAAGTATTCTCATACTTTCTAACAATGTTGGCCTTTTATAATTTGAAAAAAGTGCTGCTTGAAAAGGAAAATACTTCACAGAGATCACTGAAATAATCTCCTGTTGCAGTTTGAATTGGTGCATATTTTAGAGTGCAGCTGATGATTGTAAACTCTTAAAAGAATGAAGAGCAGCTTATAGTTGAACTCACCTGCTGCAGAACAGATGATCAAATTATGTCAGTTTGGGAAAAAGAGCATCGTTCACATACACGTCTTCTGAACACAAGATCTCAGTAAACAGTTAAACTTGGAGGTCAGGGGTCACATTGGGGAGTTACACAAGAGGGGTTATTTACTTGCAAGCATAGGACTCCATTTCAGGAAAGTAGAAGCAGACACCCTCGTACAGACAGTAGGACTCATGGGTGGAGGGGCAACTCTCTACTGAGTTACTGTTGTGGTGCCGGGTGGTGACATCAGCAGGGCTACCGGTCGTCACCCATGGTGATGTGGTCTCCAACTCTTGAGAGAATTAGGGATATAATTTCATTAAATTGGACAAATATACAGTATGGCTCTTATGTTTAATGCCTTTTAATCCTAGCTCCTTAGAATACGAGTCCTCCTTTGAGGTGACTCATGTAAACACTACAGGGTTCAACGTTAATGGTGGGTTAATTTCTGGTGGGTCAGAAATCTACTTGCCCGAAGTCAATTTTTACTTACACCTATACAAATTGTTTTATTTATTAGCGGTTACGAAACAACAACAAAGACTAAACTTGATTGTCATGTTTAATCTTTATTTAAGTAAATGAATCAGAACTGCACAATAAATAGTTGGAGTTTAGCCCACATCCTCTAACGCCACCCAACTAAACTCCTGTTTCCAGGATAATTGAAATGCTCGCTTGTGATTCAGCTAATAAACTTTGTCTTTACCTGCTGCCATTTTCTCGCAAGTGCCCGATCGGTACTGGGCATGTGCAACTCTCAACAGAGATGAGAAGGAAGCGAGAGGGCTCACTCCTTAGCTACTTCCATCATCAGCTCTGGAAAAAACTATGTGTTTAATTATTTTTTTACCACTTGCCCATTCGGGCAAGTGAGTTGCTAGATTTTCTAGCCCGACGTGGCATTTTACTTGCCCCGGGCAATCCTTATTGTTGAGCCCTGCACTATATTCCGTGTAAAAAAGGGATTATATTACATGTAGTGTTAGTTACATTGAATATAATATAATATGATGTTATATGGATATAAACCTCCACTTTATTGGTTTACGGCCTAAGCGCTCTTCTCTTCAAATCCGATACCTGATGTTCAATATCAAGAGCAAATACACGTATCCTGGTTTCAATGTCAAAGGCAGTTTTTCTAATATTCTAATCTTAATAACCATGGTACTAAAAATTGTATGTGCAGTAAATATTCAAGACACACCTTGACATATCTTCCCATTGCCGTGGTATCCAGTCTGGCACTTGCAGAGATACTTTCCCAAGGTATTCTGGCATTCTGCGTTTTTGTCACATTTGTGCGTTCCCTGTTTACACTCATCAGTATCTTAAAGAAAAGGAGAAGAGACCTAAAATTTTTGCAGTATTTAGAGTATCACAGATTTACAATTTTATGGATAGATGTTATGCTACCAGCTTATCAAATTTAGCAATCATTACTTTTCTTCAGCATTCAGTTAGACAATTTCTCTATAACTAGGCCTGTACTTCTCTGGTACATTGGAAGTGTTGTTTTATCCATCAAATTAGTTGACATGACCTGACTGCTGTATACAGACAAGCCTAGCAAACACTTGTTTGCAAAAAAAATATGAATGAATATGAATTACTGGAAGAGTTACATTTTTAGACTTGCTTTTTAGGCATTTTGGCTGTAACTCCTCTCATTATGTTTATTTTAAATGTTGTGATTATCTTTGCTTCCAGAGCAGCTCTGCCTCTGAGAAATGTTTTTATATCTAAAACTAAATTCTGCTCCATTCCCAGTGCTGTCACCTGTGCCAAAATGTACAATTTTTAAACCCCTGCTACAGTAAGTAAGTAAGATAAAAGTGTCTCTGTATCAAATCTAATCCCATAAGCTTTCTTCAGGATATGTTACTTCATCCCAAGACACATTTATAGTACAGGGCCAGGAATACTCACCCACACACAACTGTCCATCACCTGTAAAACCCTCCAGACATAGACAGGTTGGGCTGCCAGCATTCGGCAGGCACTGTGCATTTACATCACAGCGAAGTGAGTAACACTCATTCTGGTCTGACAGAAAAGGGGACATTTGGAATCATAACATTTAGGTAGAGTAAGAAATTGAATGGGAAGAACTACCAATGACTTGCTTTTTAGTGTACACTGTACCTGAAACCATCTTGTCTGTGAAGAGAGCTGGCTCACTGTCTACATCAGAGTCTGTTGTCAGGGGTGTGCTGTCATCGTTGAATGTTTTGTTTTTGAGAGACGTCAAATCATTGGATTCACTGTCTCCAGACTCTACACAATGAGTTAATATAGTTAATGTAAGCAAAGCATTCGTTAATGGGCAGTTGTACACTCATAGTTTATACAGAAGAGTATGTACTTTTTTAAAGTAAGAGAGCTTAAAACAAATCACCTGCTGTTCCATTCAAAGCGTCGGCAGGCAAGCAACTTTTTCCATCAGATGATAGGACGTAACGTGACAGACAGGAGCAGTGGGCGAATCCCAGTTTGCTTTCACACACCTGGGCACAGCCTCCATTCAGGTGAAGGCAAACGTCTGCTCCTGAATGGATGCAAAATGACAATTGCAAGCTCAATCTTGAATTTTTAGGATGGGTGTATTTTTTTACTTGTTTTGTTGTTGCACGTATCTGAGCATTTATCTCAAATGCTTTACAGCTTAATTTAGAAATAGGCTATCAATGATGAATGTGCAAGAATTTGTTTAGTCAATGTATTTGCATAGGTTGGTAAATACTGACGTGCGGTAGAAAGACAAGTCAAAAGGGGCCGCAGAATATTCTTATCTCAATCTTTCAACTGGAGATCATCTTGTAATCCTTCCTTTGACATTGCTTGTGCTAGAGTTTCTACATGTAGTGTTTTTAACCCTTAGTGTATAATTTCTGAACAAATTAATCTCTAAAATGAATCCCTGTTGTCTCTTTGTACCTGGTTTAGCAAGGGGATGAACCACCACAATGGATGCTGGTTGGACCATGTTGCCATGGATACGTTGCAGTTTTTTCCCAGTCCGCTTGTGTACACTCGTCAGCTGCTGGTGCTCCCGATCGGATATCCACAACCTGTCCTCAAATACTGCAAGGTCAAAAGGTCGACCTGGATGAATCAGAATAGAGGGAAAGAGGACCTGCGTTTATCAAACGTTTCAAGGTGAGAACTGTTGTATATCTTGTGCTCATATTATCTTAGGGACTATTGTGAAGGCAAGGACACTAGTTACAGAGGGAATTCAACATATTTGAATGATGTTTCAAGAGAGAATGAATAAGAGCTCACACATTTTAATTTCTTCCCCTTCTATGGCTGCTTTAGGACATCTTGAGTTCAGTTTGTTAAACTGACTTAAACAAAGTTGAGTCTGGCAAAGTAAAGCTAAGTCTAAGGTGCACTTTGTCAGGCTTAAGTCAGCATCTGCTGGACTCAGCTGTACTTCATCAGCTTCAGCTTTACTTTTTGAGGTTTTGTTTTACTTTGCACTTCATGACAAGCAAATCTCTCTAGAATTAGAAAATTGTAACTTTTTGTCAATACAGTGCACTTGTGCATGTGTACGTGTAACACAAGCCTCACCTACTTGGTTCTCTAACAGGACCTGTCGATCTGAACCATCCAGGGCAGCAGTCTCCACCAGGCCCCTCCACTCATCGCACCAGAGCAGAAGATCCTCGGTGAAATCGATGGTCAGCCCACTTGGTGACACAAGGTTGGTGCTAGCAATGACAGCACGGTCTTTGCCTTCCAAAGAGGCACTTTCCACCACAGGCTGGGCCCCTATATCAGTCCAGAACAACTTCCTCAAAAAGTAAATAAGAGAATTGTAAATTAGACATAGGAGATTTATTAATCCCTCAGAACAGTGGGCGATCATTTGGAACATTTGAAAGTTTTTTTCTAACTTTGAAGCTACTTAATTGAAAATGGGAGAATGATCTGGGGATTAATGATGTGGTAGGTAAGATACCGTTCTGGAAATTCAGAAGCACAAGTACTGTAATTAGTTTTTTGTTCATCTATTAGTTCAAGCAGTGGTCAACAGCAATTGGCTGCGCCCACAAAGCTCTGCGCAGCTCGGGTCAAAGTTGACCACCGCTCCGCTTGCCACACTGTGGCCAGGTATAAACATATAAAAGCTGTTTTTCTGTGATAATGTGAACACGTCACGAATCACAAAATGGAGCTGCTATTGAGACGCTGAAGATTTTTCCTGTTTGATGGAAAAAAAATAAAATTGGTGTCACATACTGTATGCATTGCTGTTTATTGGTGTTAGATTAAATCCTTCTAGGTGAGTTGCAGTTAGTTTGTAGTTCTGAAACTAGCATACACATACAGCCACACTCACTTTGCCAAAGGATGAACTGCGATTCCTCTTGGTTTTTCCAGCTCTTTGCTTACAATGGTTTCTCTGTTCAGTCCAACCAAGGTACTGCAGTCAACAGTTGACTGGCTGGAGGACAAAAGTATACAGAAGCATAAACCAAAAAACAAAACCATATCAATGCTGATAGTGTTTAGTAAGGTAGCGGTTACTTCAAAAGAAAATGTCTGGTATATAAATGGTCATGCGGAAAGTTAGAACCTCCAGCACTTAACGAAACAATTAACATTTACTCTGTGCAAACATTGCACACCTTTTGTCTGTCCAATACATCCTGCGGTGGACCCAGTCAATCGCCAGTCCTTCTGGAGAGTCCAAACCATCGGAGACAAGAATGTCTCTCAATCCACTGTTCAAATCAAGCCGCTCAATTGTCTTCTGGCTTGTACTAGCAAAGTATACCTTCAAAATAAATACAAAAAATATATAAAGAAATGCATTAATTATATAAAATAGGCAAGCAGTAAAACCTTTAATAATGATTAATTACTCAAAATAAGGTAGAAATTATTGTTTTTCAGAAAACATTGGTGAACCCTACAGGCCTTCAAAATACAGTGTCTGTCCACTAGATGTCACTGGATGTCTTCACCAAAACCTGATCTGGTCTAAATTCTGTTACTCCAGAGGATTCATGAGACCTTAGGTTGGTATAGTATGTACTCGTATTCAACTATTGGTTCTGTTGAAACAAAATGGCAGTAAAAGATGACAGGAGTTTTCATCTCACATTGTTGTAGACAGGGTCATAGTCCAAAGCTATGATTGTTCCGCTGGGCTCCTCCACAAGGGTTTGATCCCCAGTGCCGTCAGGATTAATTTGTCGTACATCCACTAGATTGGCAACTAGTAGATGAGGTGGTGGTCCTGAAGAATAAAGATTATTTTATTAATAATAGATTATTTTATCATCAGATACACTGTAGTAGCCACTAAACTCATAATTTGCATTTTACCATGTATTTTTTAACATATTTAAATTACAGAATGTGTTTGTGAAAGATTAAGAGTAAGAGAGACAGTTAGATTGCATAGATAGAGTGTTTATCTGTGTGGGCTTATCCACCTCAGCTGACTGCTTTGCCATAGTATGACTCACCGGAGGCAATGCAGCGCTTGCCATCTTGGTGGAGCTGGTAGCCGGGCAGACAACCACACTGCCACCTACTAGGGGTGACAGGAGTACAGAGCTGACTGCAACCCCCTCTGTCTGCAGACGAGCAGCCTGCAACAGCGAAAAACTGTGTTACACATACACACAGAGATAAGGTTCTCTTCTTTACATAGAGGCCATATTTTCTACCAGGACTCAGCCCATACATATTATATATTGTTTTACTGGTTAGACAAAATTAGTATGTAGTGTAGGACACTTTCTTTCATAATTTTACTATTACTACTATGGGGCAGTAAAACTAAAGCTATATTTTAAATTCTTATTCAGTGAGACTAAATGCTGTAGAAAGGCAACTTTCTTGTTTACAGCATTTGCTCTGGTTGTAGGGAAGGGAAGCGTTGCATATGAATGTATCATATACCAGAGAGCTGTCCACTGTACCACAGTCTTGAATCATTGGCTACAGAATACCTCTTTAACCTGACAAAATTTTAAAGAATCCAGATTGTCTAGGCAGACAAATTAAAACATGATAAAAAGATGATGTCTTACTCTAAATTGATTCCATCACTTGTATGATCATTATCCTTTGAGCAGTAATGCAAAGCCACCTTTTGATCCATCTGACCTCAGTTAGACCACTTTGATCCAACTGTTACTTACAAGATATTTTGATAACATTGGCTGGAAATAATATAGCCTAGTAGCTACAATATCTACTACCTTGCTTAGTTTATCAAAATGGCACAAAATCTGATGCCTCTTACTGTTGTCATTCAGTGTATAGCTTAATATTATCAGTTCTGTTGTTTGTAGTATTAGACTGTATTTATATTTCTGGAATGTTTGTAGTATAAGAAAATAAATACACTTCCTGTGGGGAGATAACCATGCCCTATACATTAAGCTTCAGCATGTGAGCACAGGGAAAAATACTTTCTACACTGGTGTATTTGTGAAAACAGTAAATGGCAAATTTTCACTTCAAATGAGAAAAAGTATAATGGCTGATGTAATATGCTGTAATGTAGTGCATACCAGTACAGCCTTGGCCATCCTCTTGTAGTAAAGATCCCTCAGGACACACACAGACAGCACCCTTGTCTGTTGTCAGGCATCCATGGCCGCACCTTGTGATATTACCTTCACATAGTATGATCTCTGATTGTGGAAATAAAATGTACATCTTGAAACACATTTATTTTCCATTGTTAACAATAATGGTACAAATTTGATAAATTAAAGCTAAGCAAATTAAACTCATAGAAACAGATGAAAGATTAAAGGAAGTTAAAAAAGGTCATATTATACAACTGTTCATTAAGGGCTATATTAACAAGATCAAAAGGATGTTACACGCTCAAGAATTTCCCAGGTTATTTTTGGGCTCAGCAGGTAGTAGATTCTAACAGAGCCAGATGGACAACAAGCTTCTTAGGCCCTTCTCTGGTAAAATCCCTTTTTTGGATCAGCCCTAAACCTATCATAACACGTGAAAGTGTGATGAGAATGCAGTCAAAGCCCACACAGTGAAGGTGATGTAATGTTAGCTCTCAGGAGTGTGGTATCTCCTGTACCTGTGAATATGGGCCAGGTATACAGAGGCAGGCTATGCAGATATGAATCCAATGTGAAATAGTTACAGTATCTGTTGCAGTGCTCTGACTGTTAACTTCTCTTTTGTGATAGCGGGTTAAATTATTGATCTAGTTAGCCAGCTTTTGCTTTTTTATGGTATCTTTTTGATAAAATCAAAAATGTGTCACGTCACCAACTAGATACTGTACTTTTTAACATGAATTGAAGAATACATTATGAGCAAATACGCAGTAAGAACTGTATACAAAAAATGATAAATGATTGAAAGACAACACGAGAAAAAAAAAAATTCTACTCTTAAATGAAAAGTTAACTATTGTTTATAAAAAAATTTCCCTGTTTGTTTCTGTTGAACCAAAAGTAAGACATAAGCAGCGCGGCTATAACCTCCTCCATGTAATCTCTGTTGTCATCTCCATTGTCTAGCCTGCTACTTGGCTGCATGTTTGTTTTCTTCTGGACCTTGGCAAAGGTTGTCTGCTAAACAGCTTAGACAGACAAAGCTGCTGACCAGATATGTTCCCTATTGCAAATGTCACCTCGTCATCTAATCTCATTGTGTCTGTGAGCCTTCCCTGTTCTCTTGGCCTCATAGCTGTGAGATTAGAAGAGAAGAGATTAGGATGTGTCCATAATGTGTTTTAATATGTTATAACTTTAATCACTGTGTAGACACTGTGGTATCAGGGCAAACTAGACGGCAATTCAAAAAAAACCCCAACAAAAAATAATAAACAAAAAAATAATATCACCAAATCTTTGACAAAATATATTGGTTTTACCAGTTTACTTAACTAAATAAAGTTGTTCTATACATTCCCTCATGACTGCAATGCATATGTTTGTGCCAAAATATTAGATTGTCTGAGGTATCTGTTCACTAAAAAAGAATCTGTTGTTGTGCTGGCAGACAACAGACCTGCATTATGGCAGAGAGGAATGACCAGGCACAGACTGAGATAGAAAAGCTATATGGAATGCCTGGATTAGTAAAATCATAAAGTGTCTCCAAACAACATATGTTTTAGTATGGCGATTTTGGCCATTTTTTTTTTACCAGAAAACTGGCTGCTGGTCAGCAAACAGATATATTGGTCTAATCCTAAAAAAGAAATTGTTAAGATAACTTTTACTAACTTAAATGGGATCTCCCTGCTTCCTTCTACCTCACAGAGTCTCAGCACTACTAGACCTTTAGTGACAAAGTGTCAGTGTTTTGACCCAAGTAACTTAACACACAATTGGCAGCTTGCATATGTCTAGTCTGGTCTGTCTAGCATATGACCCAGCCTTTTTATTGGCACTGTAGGGTCAAAGTAGTGTCTGGGGGACAAATGCCACCTTTCATAGCACCACAAAAAGAAGAGGGTCTAATCTGAAAGCAGAGCTACATTCATTATGCTGACCAAAACAAAGTGCAAGTGTTGCCACTTTTTGAATAAAACCTACATTTTTTTCTCTTTCACTGAACAAGTATTCTGCTCAGCTAGGACCAGCATGTTTCCGAAACAAAGACATTTAGAAAAAGAAGAGCTCAGTTATTTTTTCCCTCAGTTTATGATGCAGTCCTTCTTCACACTGCCCTTGACATAGCTTAACACAAAGGACAAAATTGCTACATGGTATTATATTGAATACTACATGGATGTCAATTCTCATCAGTCAAGCTGTTGAGCCAATTTTATTGACGGTGTCAACATCATCCAGAAGTGTTTTTGCAATCTTTAAGTCTTTAGTTATCAATCCACAATTAACAGCTAGTGCTAAGTGACTTCATTGCTAGCTAGCTTTATTGCTATATAACTTCATCTGTTAATTTATTTGCTTTGTGTCATGAATTGTTCATACTACTAATAAAACCATTATGGAGTCATAACTAATGCTTTTTAAGAAATTAGAATAGAACAGAATACAATAAAATAGAAATTAGATATCTGATCGACATAACAAACAAATATGTTTCAACTATACCTTGACATGTCTTCCTATCCGGTAGCAGGGCATATCCTTTAGGGCAGGTACAGAAATAGGAGCCTGGGATGTTTTCACAACCAAGGGAGCAGCCATGGTTCCAGAGGGCACATTCATTCACATCTATGACACACACAGACAAATAAAGTCATATAACTTTTCCATGTTATTTTAGTAGGTGCTCTTATTTAAATGCCTTGCCATACTTTGTTTATACTGTATATTCTTTTTTGTGTGGCCCCAGGAGGAGTGTATGTTAATGATGGTAATATATTGCAAATTTGTGAGACTCATGCCAACTAATAAGCAGCTGTTTTGCTCTCCTAGAGATCACTTCAGTCAATCAATATCGAAATCTTTTCCTTTTTCTACAACTTCTTAAGTTCTAAACTAACTGAACTAAAAATATTTTCTTGTGATTCTAAAATTTTAATTCATGATTAAATTACATAGATACCAACCTTCACAATAAGTTCCTTGCTTACTGAGACCAAAGCCTTCACTGCACTGGCAAGTCCCTTGCTCGGTTAGACTGGAACAGACGTTCACACAGTTTCCACTCTGTTCGTCACAACCTGTTTGAAAGGGTTAACGGTAATATTTTACTAAAACATTGTCATTTGAGCCATATCTATATCTAAAATAAATGTAAAAACAAGTAATAAAATAGAGAGGCTACAGAGTAATTTAAATGTCAAAATTCATTTGTAACCTGGAAATGATTGTTCGGAGTCTGCCATTGGCTGGTTGAGGAGATGTACCACCTTGATATCAGCTGGAGGTTTTGCCATTCGTTTAATATTAACATTCAGTAGCTCTCCACCAGTGTACTTGTTTACTTGTTTTATAACCTGGGACGCAGCATCAGTGTAATATAAGTGCTCCAGAAAAACTGATATCCCCAGTGACTGAGACCTGACCAAAGGAGACAGAAATGAAAGCGTTTTATCCCAATTTGCTTCTGGAAAAATTAATAGCAAAAATAAAAGAATACAACAACATGCTCACCGAAGTGGCAGATCTATGATGTGCAGGACGTTCCCGTTGTAATCACAAGAGGCAATGGCACCTTCTCCTTGCAGACCAAACTGAACCCAGAACAGTCTTTTGTCCTCTTGGTCAATTGACAGTGCGTTCAGTTGTTCTGCTATCTTAATAAGTGTAGTTTTCATCTGTCCTGTCAAGTCAGACCGCTGGATACTTGGAGTCATCCCACCAGACAGCCAAAAAAGAAACCTGCGAAGTATTTGTTTTGAACTGAGAAAGGGATTTGCAATCAAGTATTCACAAATGTATCTGTATTTTCTTTAAGAATTTGTTCACTTTGTGTGTTTTTCTGTTACAAAATAGGGCCAGTTAAGTTAGATTCTTCTACTAATGTCCCTGCTTGGACATTTTCTCATATAAATGCCAACATCCCCCCAAAATCAGGAGCTTCATAATCTTTTTGCCTCTTAGTCATATTTTAGTAATGTTTAATAAATTGTAAGAAGCCCCACTGACGTATATGAAAAAAATAGGTAAAAAGTAATTTAAAACATGCTCTTGGCATTTTATTATCATGGAGAAATATTCTAATTTAAATCCTTCACTGCCATTATTCACTTTTGCATATCCTCCTGTCAATTCATATATGTCTGGACCAAAATGCAATAAAATAGTGTGCAGTATGTGGCCTGGTTTAAAAAACAAAAACAAAAAAAATCTCTGACCAGAGAGATTGGTGGTATGTGAAAGCCAGTTTCTTATTTTGCACCTCTGCTCCAACCATGCTTGATGGTGGGAGATGAAACATTTATAGTAACACACAAACTAAATGCCAGGAATCTGAACTGTGTGAAGAGCTGTATAGGAATAATTTTCTCTGCTCCAGCTCATCTTTTCATTTAACCAATCATCATCACCAACAATCAATAAATCATTTGACCCCTCCCATAATCCGCCTACATGAGAAAAGAAGTGCCATCATGACAAACATAAAAGTGTAATGCAGAGTGGATTACCTGTTAGTGGGATCGACAGTTATAGAACTTGGTTGGGTCAAGTGTCTTAAAAGAGTCCTTTCATTTTTCCCATTTATATCCATTTTCTTGATTTTTCCCTTTTCTCCACTTGTCCAATATATATTGTTCCAAATCCAGTCCACTGCAAGACCCGAGATATGTTTGTCAGATGAGAACAGTTTCTGGAAAACAAACATTCAAATTACAATTATGTTAAGTGAATCCCAGACCAATGCATAATTGTCCTATCTTAAGACAAATTAAGATTTGAGTTTTGTCATTTCTTTTTAGAAAGCATCTCCCATAGAATTCTACAGATGTGTTTATACTCTTCCTTAACTGCTATACTAATGTGTTAGATGACTAAAAATTTTAATACATATCATACAAGGGACTGGAATATATTTGCGCCTGCTAAGTTCTTTACAACTTTAGAGTAGTTACATAATCACCTGTCTGTGTGCTCCTCTCACTGATGCTTTGTAGATGACCCCAGAGTGTTTGTCAGCCCAGTAAAGTCTCTCCTCTCTGAAATGAAAGTCAAGCAGGATAGAACTTCCCACCCCAGCCACAAGCCTTCTCTGGTTCTTCCCATCAAGGTCCATCCGATGAATGGCTTTACCATGGCCAAATATCAGGAAGGGCTGTGAAGCTTAACAAAATAAAACATCACATATCTCTCGTGAATCTTATGAAATCTTTTAACGCCCTAATACACATAGCACTGTTCATTCCAAAGCCGGGTATTTGAAGACAATGGTACCTCAGTAGTGCAGTCGTCCTCAAAAATACCAATATTTTGTGGGCTTAGATTTTTATGCCTGTGTCATTTCTGCATCAGTGATGCATGCAGTGTTTATACCCATTTAAAAGATTCTACTTAACTGTTAACAGTCAATACAGTACTACAAGCTACAGTTGACCTTCATTTCAGGTGTAATTGTACCCACATTTGTCAAGATTTCAAATGCAAAATTATTCTATATTAGTAGGGCTGCAACTAGAGATTATTTTAATTGGTGATTAATCTGCTTATTATTTCCTCGATTCATTGTTTAGTCCACAAAATATTAAACTGCCATTCACAATTTCTCAGAAATCACAGTGATGTCTTCATCACTCTCTTTGTTTGCTTGTTTGGTCCGACCAAGAGTCCAAAACCCAAAGATATTCAATTAACTGTCACATATGACAAAGAAAAATAGCAAATCCTTTCATTTGAGAAGCTGAAACCAGAGAATGTTTGGCATTTTTTTACTTGAAAAATAACTAATGATTAATTGATTATCGAAATAGTTGTTAATAAAGTTTCCTGTCAATCAACAAATAGATTAATTGACTAAACCTTGCAGCTCTAAATATTAGTAAAATACTGAGGATCCAGTCTGTAGTATTTCCCTCTTTTGATTTCAACCATAGATTTACTAACTGTGTTAGGACAGTATATTTGTTCATTTGAATTCATTTTGAATTGTGTACCAGTGGTAAGACAGACCAGATAACAGTTGCAGGTTTTTGATATATGTGAAAAACTACTGTCCTATATGCTTGTTCTCAGTTTAACCAAATGAATCCCAGGGACATGTAGGTAACCATGGCAGCATTTAACATTTCAATAGCTGCTTCTTCCCATTTTGTGTCACGCTGCAGTTGTCGTTAAATTTGTCAAATTATCTGATAAAAAGCCTATTCATGGCTGTAATGGGATGAAGTGCAAGGCCGACTTGGCTGCTTCTGGATAAAACATTATCCCTTAGCAACAAATAGCTCATGCACGAACCTTTGACTCCGACAATACTCTGCAATGAATGAAGTTGAAGGCTGAAGTGGTTAGTGGCAAAATTTCAGCATTTGTAAATGGAATGAGTGGATGTCCATTCCAACATGTCTGTTGTTGGAAACACTGAGTTCAATTTCATACGATATAGATGTAGTTTTCTCTAAAGCCCTAAACTTTTAAAGCTCTAAACTTTGACAAACTGGGCTATGAGGTGAAAACATCATTAACTGTCTGGATTACTATTGATAGAAGGTGCTCTGGTCTATCAGGGTAATAACACTGTCATGTGCAGCCATGGATACTGCTCTTAACTCTGTGGAATGAAGAAAACAATGAGCAACACCAGACAAATAACATAATGAAATGTCTGGCCTGAGTTGCTAGGAGGCATCCTGATGAATCATTGATTGACAAGTTCACAGGGTGGTCAACATGATTCTTGACCTAGTAAGCTCAGTTCATTGGATGTCATTGTTATCATTCTACAATGTAAAAAAACAAATGAGTCAGCGCTTTTTGGATCTGACAGCAAAGTGACACAAAAACAGGTGTTCCTAATGAATGGTTAGGCAATCAATATGGACATTGGTTTCCCATTTTGTGTTGTAGTAAAATTTGTAAGGGCAGTTTTAGTGGCCATTTTGGATGCTAAGCCAGTTAATTGGGTTAGCCAATGCAATCCTGTTGCTCACCAAAACAACCAACTGCTTGAGTATTTGAGCTGTGGATGAATAGTAAAAACTCAATAAGCAACATTGCATATTGACAGTAAGGGTTGGGCGATATGACAGTGTATAACATGAGACAAAATTTGTTAACAGAGATTTACACACACCTTTTAGATGACCTTTGTTATATGTGGTTGTATTTGGCTGTTGTAGACAATGTTGTAATTATTGAGCTGGACTGCTTTTAGGCTGTATTGGATTTGCAGGCGTACTGTATTAATGTGCTGGTGTATTAATTAATTTTAAAAAATGAATAAAGAAATAGACATCCCCATCTGGTTATTTTATCTATATGTGAATTCTCAGTTGAGTTAATAGAAAATCATGCTCTATATATCGATATTACTCACATATGACATTATATCCATATCACCTACCCCTATTGAATTGAATGCAGCTTACAGCACTTGGCCTCTAATTTCTTGCACAGCGTTCAGGCTGTGGCCAACTCGCTTATGTAGGTCTAGTGACCAGAGGTGTAAGCGCAGTCTTGCACCTCTGGACGTGAGTATAGGATATACATTTTCATTAGGAGCAAAAAGGCGTTATCTCCTTGTTGGTGTGTTGGAATAGCCATCTTTGCTGTTGCAGCCACAGTATGTGCTGCTTCAGGCTGCTAGAATGTAATTTTTAAAAAGATAAAATGTTTCTACTTAATTGTGAGACTGCCAGCACCTGCATTGATGAGTATCCACCCTGCTGGAGTAGAGAAGAAACTAAACCAACTCAAAGGGTTAAGTTCTATAGCCGACCATAACCTTTAATCTGTCTGTGGAGGACACAGAACAGTGATGAGAATTTCTCCATGGGTACTGGAAAAATAAAACATTATTACAATTCATTAGGAAGTTATAATATTTTTTACTTAAGTTTATGTTCTACTGAAATAAAACCAAACTCTGCCAATCTGGCATGACAGCGGCCATTCCTACAAGATAACCTTTTGGACATCAGCGATCGCCATCTGTAAGCTTCAACCGATGTCCTTGTGGCATCCCACAAAAAACTTGGGCTCAGCCTGAGATACACCCACTGAAGTACAAGCCAGCTTACTGTACCTTTGCTACAGTGCATTGTATTGTCTGCCAAGCCAAGTTCACTGTGCCACACATACTGTAGAGAGGCTGACTTTTACCTTCTGTTACTTCTTGTGTGAGCAACTTCTTTTGTTTAAAGTTTAAAGTTGGTTATGGCATATACAGTATATCCACATAGAGAGGAGAGAGGGAACTTTTGTGTGGAATGGGATATCTACCACCTAAGAAAATGATTGATTTTGTATGAATGAAGCAAAAGTCTATTGTTATATGTATGTTTACATATACTGACATAAACTTCACTAATCTACAAAAAAATTGATACAGAAGATGGATAAAATAAAATGTTAAGGTGAACAAACGCACTTTTTTGATCATCATGTTATACCATTATTTATTTGTGCCTTATGAAAGTAGTTCTTGTTCCTTTGCCAAGCTGCCCTGTGATAATGTCATATTACTTTACCATTTCATCAGAAGTACCAACTATACCCAGAAGATATACTGTTTTTTTGTTATGTAATGATTGTCATCTTAACTGCTTTCTTTGACAAGCACAATAAATCTACCAAAAACATTTGTATACTTTGGATACACATGGTTTAAGAACAAAAAGACTTCATATACAGCAGAGTATCCAGTGTTCTACAGTACTTTCAATCTCACTTCTGTCAGTACCATGCATTGGGAGTATCAGTCTGGACAGGAGAGGTGTCAACCAAACTCACCCACACAGCTGCTGTTTCTCCCCGCTCGCGATAGGCGTTCATCCCAACATGCTGTACCGAGGGCCAAGGCTCCAGAGCTTTGCACCATAAAATAGATCAGTGCTGCTGTGAATGTTGCAGCCAACATAATCCTGCGCTCTGTCCCTGCCTTGGGAGCTGCACTTGCTCACTTGTTCTCAGGCATTCCCACTATTAGCACTGGCGCACAAGATTTCCCCAAAATTAAGCAACATTTGCTTATAGGCTGTTGGCATCCTTGTCTAAGGCTTCAACCTAGCGAGACTGTGGAGCTTTACATACCAGAAGATGTCACACTAATGAGAGACGTAAAACCCCAATGAAAAGACGGAGTATTCAGAATGAAGAGCGTAATGGTGCAAGTGCAGTGTTCAACCAAAAAATAAAAAAAAAGCTGTGTGTGGGATCCTGCTCACTCCCCACTTTGGCCCCCAGGCTGCCAGTCTGTTTTGGAAGCAAAGATTGAAATTCCTGACACTCCCGTGGTAAATTTTGCACATGCTAGTCCAGCACTGGAGCAAGATCTTCTTTACGCTGCAGTCAGTGTCTCAAGCAGAATGTGGAATATGCAAGAAATGAGGCTGGACTGAAGAAAGGTCCCACATAATATCTTACCCTCACTCCACCCCCTGACCCGTGTCCTTTCTGAATGTGGATGGATGAGTCTGTTTGAGACAGAGTTTTTGTCCCTGGGAGATGGTGAATATACGGCTATTAGACCGACACACAACCCTAAAATATTTATTTATTTATTGGGGAACAAAATTGATCTTTGGTACCTCAAACTATCTCAAAACTATAACATCATTCATAAATGACACATGCTTACAGTACAAGTGTAATTTACACATGCCGCACACACAATAGACACTCTGTTTTGTGTACAGTGTGTGTGAATGAGAAGTCAATGTGTCAGACTGTCTCCTGTTGAAGTTCGTCTGTCTTCCAGGGACGAATCAGTAGAATGAGTAATTTATAGAGAACGGAGGAGGAGTGGAGCAGATTATCCCTAAATTGTTTGTCGTCCTTTTACCCAAGAGAACAACTAACAGACTCCAGGAACCAAAACCTCTATTCATACCCTCTATGACTAGGATATTGTCAGCAACAACGTCACCAGTAACCTTGTAGAGGAGCAGTGGAAGATTTACACGGCTGAGAAGGCTGCCTTGTCTCCAGACAAATGTTAGCAGTCTGAAGGGCACTAATCTTTTCCCACGATTTCACCCCTGGCAGATAATGATGAAAATGTTAATGTCTATAAGTTTCACTTCACTGAGTACTCTGCTGGATGACAATCACCTATGGGTTTGAATCAACAGGTAGAGTGCATATCTAGGATACAGAGAGAGTGTAGATGCTGCTCCCGTATTAAATGCCACCTCATGTCATTGCATTTGTAGACAAATAGTTCCAGTCCTTAATTGCAGCTGGGTACTGTATGTCACTTTCAAGCAGGTATAATACAAAGCATTGCAAACTCTTTATTTAAATCATGTCACAATGTCAATAATGCTGACATTTCATACTTGCCAAATCTCATACTAACATTTGCTGCTTCCTAAAATGTAGTCTTTCTTTTTTTATTATTATTGTTACAGTATATTGATGTATAAATGTGTGTGGTTTATTTTGGCTGGTTATGTTTTCCATACTTTGCTACTGAAAAGTTTTGACCAGGTTTGTCAGGTCATTTGTATTAATTTCAGTGAGTAATATACTGTATTTGACTGTTGAGTCAACAAAAACAAGGTGAAAAAACTTCCCAAATGCAACATTAGGGGCTCCACGATGTTTGCTGTAATTTGAATGTGGAAAGTTAATGGATTACATGTTTAAGATTGACTGCACTGACTTATCAAGCTGCAATGGCTTTGTGCTTGACCTCTGGCTGAAAGGGCTATGGAAAGGATTATTGTCTCACATTGACCTCAAGTTGGAAGCAAATCTGCCTAATTAGACTCATTTATCTCTTATGTTACAAAACGGTTAAACAACCACAACAATCTCTGAGTGATATCTTTTTCTAGCCTTGTAGTTTTATATTCTGTCACTACGTACATGTGGCCAATTTTCCACTGGACTGCTATAATGGCACCAAGTCGTGGTTGCCAGGAGATTTGTGATGCAACTGTAAAGCCTCTAGAGAAGTGAAGTATCTTACCTCCAGTTGCCCTGTCTGGATTTGCTTTCATGGACCACAGCCCAGTGGAGACTGTTTCACAATTAAATGAGAAATCTATTGTATCAGTCTGTTCATTGATCTATTGTTATGTCTGTCTGTCTGTCTCTTTTCCCTCTCTCTGTTCTCCTGGGCCTCTTGCCTCTGAGAGCTATCTATCTACCTTGCTATCAATCCATCTATCTGTCTTTCCATCTCTGTCTGTCTATCCATTCATAGTTTACCCCTCATTAAACAGCCCAGCCCATCCTCATTTACCTCCATTCATTCTGTTTGTTAAAACAGCTTGGCTGTTGCCATGATAACAGCACAGCTGGCATTAGAGATTATTTAGTGCTGCAGGCTCATACAGCTGGTGGCACAGAGGTATCCATGGGAACAGTTCTCCAGGTCCACACATCATCTTATCAGGATTTACGGCAGCGCCTGTTCAGATGTTCAGACAGCGTGACAACTGTGACCCATTGATTTTCAGGACAAACACGTCTGCTCTTGTTCATAACTGAGTGAGCACATGTAATATGTCTGTGTACCTTTCTGTGCCAACTTCTGTTCATAAATGACATTGATCATACTTCAACCAATAACAACCTCCATACTTTGCTTCTACATGATGTATTGTTTGATTCATTATAGATAATATGCATTTTCAGGCACTCTTCTCTGTCTTCACCCAAGCACCAGCATCACACACATGTACATACATATACCATACAGACAAAGATGGTACATGATGAGGGTAATACTCTATACAGTACATGGAGTACAGTGTGCAATGTAACACTGGGATTTAGTTTCACCTGGTGAAGCCTAGAAAGAGCACTCAATCCGTTGCTGATGGAAAATTCCAATTGGAAAGATTATCAGATGGTGCCAGAGAGGGAGGTGGTGTTTCTAGTGGTGTTTTTGAAATTTGGATAATATTTACCAAAATGTGGTAAACTGAAAAATGCCAGATGTATGCATTTTGGTGGCATTAGAAGATGACTGGTAAATGATTAGCGAGGGACAGTAATGTGAGTTTTAGTGGCTTTCTGTCAAATATACAAATAAATGTCCATTAAAGACTCGTATACAGGCAACATTTTTTTTTAAATTTTGGAAAATTGTATTTGAGAGACATATTTTATGTGCACCTATCTACTCAGATAGATAGCTCAACACAAATAGAATTAAACAATTTTTCAGTTTATTAAAAACAAATGTACAACTGCATTTATAGATCAATATACACACAAAGTCATAGAAACAGGCAATGTTTATCAGACGAGTCACATATTCTATCAAACACACCGACAGTACTTTCTTGTCCATTAAGGCAACAATCAGCTTGATGCTTAAAGCAACAGTGATGTTGTAAATGTGTTGGGAAGTGGATAATGGGTCTTTGACACCACGTAATATTCATATCTGACACTTAAATTTTGGCATTGGTTATAACACAACACACCACATACAGCTAACTGACAGGCTCTTTGTATGGTACTATTTATAAGTTATATAAGTCCAACAAAGGTGCTGTGCTGTAGTGACAACCATTCAAACTTTTTTATCAAATGTAAGGCTCCAAAATAAATAAGGACATGAATAAAAATATCAGTCATTGACTGATCTGATATTTTAACAGAAGTTCTTTTGAACACCCAGCAACCTCCAGGGAATGTTTTCGTGTTAACTACACTTTACCAAATCATGATATAAATCTTTATAAATAAATAGTTGAAGGACACCATTCAATACAGCAAATCATTTCTTTACAGCGCCACTGATGTGAAAAAAATTAATACATTTTTATAAAGATTTATAAATGATTTCATGGTTAATAGTTTATCAGTGTCATAAAAGGCATATACAGAGTATTTCATATAATATGTTACTAGCATGGCGTTTGGATACTGGCCATGGATTCCTGGCGTCAGCAGAGATATTCAGATCGGGAACTGTCACTCTTGTAGGTCATCTGGGAGTCAATGCTTGACCTGGAGCACAGGAGCATTCTCTCTGATTCATGAGTCTGTCTCCTTGCCCAAAGCTCAGTTGGATGAGGGTTCAAAGTCCTTTGTTTCATTGAAATTGTCTCAAACTTGACATAGCTGTCTTTTTCAAGCTCCTCTGTGTCTGAAGCTGTGTTGCGTCCCTTGCAGTACAGAGCGAGAATCTTGTAGAGCAATAGTGCAATAAGAGGCAAAACCAAAGCACAGGCAATGCCGCTTATGATTATGAAAAGCTGGTTCTGCCCACCATCCTCTACATTGTCCAGTGTGTAGAAGTCAATGCAAGGATCTTTTCCAGCAGCACTACCTTTTCCTATGAGGCAAACAGAGTACCTCATCCCAGATGAAAGTCCCTCCAGGAACACTTTTCCACTGCCAGCATTAGTCTCCACTGTCCTTTTGATGTCATCCTCACCATAGGGTGAATATACAACTGTGAGTGGTGCATCACTTGGCAACCCATCTGCTGTCCAGAGCAACACTGCACTGTCAGTTGTTTCCTCTACAATCTTAAGGTCTTTGACAGACTTTGATGCATCACTTTTCTTGCTCTTTTCATCTGCTGCAAGCTTTCTCCCATTACCTCCTTGCTGGATTTTTCCTTGTTTAGGTGAGCTTTTCTGTAAGGTGTTGCTGGGGGTAGTTTTTGGCTTCTTAGGGACAGCAGATATTGTTGATGTTATTGGGAGAACTGTGGACATGACGGCGGGCGAGTTAGGAATGTCCGTGGGAGTAAATGTTGTGCCTTGGCTTGTTGGTGCAGTTTCGATGTTAGGCCTCAGTGGAGGGACGGTGGTACTGATGGTACCAGCAACTGAGATGGAAATGTTTGCTTCTACGTTGCCGGCAACATTCTTAGCTTTGCAACTGTAGTTCCCAGCATCTTTGTACAATATTCCATGCAAGCTCATGATGGACCACCTGATGCCCTCCCCAGGTGACTCCTGGACTATAGAGTGGAACAAGAACACAACAGTCAAGATGGATCAATTCTTACCAAGTCTTGGAGTGCTTTGCAAGTTTTCAAATGGATTATGACCTTAATGCTAATGCTTAATGCTACCTGCACACCAAGCAATGTAAATCTACACACACTATATAGGTTACTAACGGTTTAAGTCACAATGAATTTGAAAACACTATTGTCATTACTATCTAAAATGCTTAAACTTTCAAAAGCCTGCATATTATACCTGTGTTGTTGACTAGTGAGCCATCTGACTTAACCCAGGAAAGAGTTGGTGTTGGAAACCCTGTGGCGTCACATCGCAGGAGAACATTACTGCCCAAAGGAGATGTGATCTTGGTTGCCGAAGTCATGACTGACGGTTTTACACAATTGTCAAGTTCGGCACGCTGAAAAAGGACACCAGCCAGATTCTCTGGTCCACTGCAGGTCAGGAATAAGTCCATCAAAACCACTGGTGTGTTAGACATTTTGGAAATCTCAATCAGCTTGGAGATTTTACAGTCACAGAACCACGGATTATCTTGGAGGCCTGTAGAAGAAAACATAAGACAAATTAAGGTCATTGATTGCCATTTCATACCAATGCAGTGTCAAACACTATCCATTTAAGAGCTACATTACTGTTAAGGATTTTTGTTGATGATAATGGAAAGAATAGAGGATGCAGATGAATGTAACAATGAAGAGGCAAAACAAATTTGCTAATTTGCAATGTGACTCATTGAAAAGCAGTTGAGCTCTACTACAACTGAATGTCAAACAGCTGCAGTGATTATGGTGCTATAAAGTCATAGAAAAAAACCTTAATAAAAAATGGATTACAGTAGCTGAGGCAGCTTTAAGACTATGCAAGTTTTGTTTTTTGTGATTGTACGACTTTTTGGCAGGCAAACCAGTAGAATAGAAACTAGTTTCTAAATGGCAAATTCATATGTAGGGCACCAAAAAAAATGTAAAGAAAATAACTTCACAGCTAATGATGTATACTCTGAAGTGAGTTAATCACCATTGCAAACTGTGGGTACCATTAGGTTTCATGGTACATGAAAATTAGCCACATTTATTAACTGCCTTTGAATTTAGCTTTCTCTTTTTGCTTTGAAAATTCATGTCATTTTAGGCATAATGACAATGAAATTCGAGGGCTGTGGAAGTGAACCTATCGTATATACTCCCTTACAAATTGCTGTAAACACCTGCTGCACACAATAGGTAAGCACATGTACTGGTGCATATTAAAGCCCTTTAACCAGATTACTTTGTCTTAACAGTGGCAAAGCACCTAAGCTGGTGATGGCCTTCCTCTAGTTTGTGGCAACACACTCTTTCCATTAGTCTTTCTGTTAACATAAATGTCAACAGATCACTAACAACTTTGAAACTTTATAATCCATGTGTCAAGTTTGGCGTTAAAGGAAGTATTTGTGTGGTTTAATGCAATTTTTTTTTTTTACAAACTGAAAATTAAGTTGACTTTCTTTTTCTGTCCGAGCCATAATTTTATGTTTTTTCTATATGTTAAAATGCATTTATTTTTTAGTTTAGTATAATAGTGGTCAAATAATTCAGAACAGTAAAGGTAAGCAATATCTCTCATATAATACTCACAGGAAATGTTTTTTGGATATGCTAAAGAAGCTGTCGACTGTTTGTGCATGGACTGTTTTTTCCTACGGCCTAATCCTGTTTCTCCTTCAGGTACACCAGTGCACACAGCCAGCTCCTTCGGCACGGATAAGCTAGCTTGCCCTTACACAGCCTATTAACAATATCCCCCCCACTGTCCATGCAACACAGATACAGTGAAGAAACATCCAGTCTCATATATGCTAGGCTGATAGAATCTATAAGAAAATGACTTGCTCACATTCAGTTACATGCAAGTCAAAAACATCCAACAAAAAAGATTTTAATAAGAACATGACAGGAAATACTGAAAATACATTAAAATATTAGACATATTCTTGTAAGACTGCAAATGCTTCGGTTTCAAAATTCACAATACTGCAAGGGAGTGTCATAGATTAGACTATAAGAAATAGACTATTAAAAAGGACATAATTAAGGTTTTTTACTGTTCCTACACAAACCACAGTGACAGATTTCCTATAATTATGTGCTTTTATTTTTTTACATTGAAACCTCCTTTTCCAGTCCACTCTGCCCAGCTTTAAAACAAAAATTTTCATTTTTCCTCACTCCTCCCTTTTTTGTTTGTCAGTAATGGAGGACAGTACTATGAGCAAGTGGCCATTGGTACAAGATATTTCAGCGACAAATGCCAAAATCCTTGTTCTTATGCCAAAAAACAACCAAAACAAATGACATATTATGCACTGTAGTGACTCTGCAGTAAGAGATTGTTTCTGGCAGTTGTTACCAAATGTTTGCAATCCCCTCACAAGATGAATACAGATTAATTCACCTAAGCAGGTGTAAGTGTTTTTGAAAGCAAGCTATCCTGTAAATGCAAATTTTGCTGTCATGCTGTAGATACTGTAATTCCCAGTTTATGACAGTGGTTTTGAAAATGGCATTAAAAGGACAATGAGCAAAAGTGTAATGTTGGCATTGCAATTACCTTTAGCTAGAGAGAACTATGACACTGAATCTTGCAGGTGTTTTGTTTGGGTGTTTCAAAATGTAAATGAAGCAACCAGCAGTGCCCCCACTGTATCAGAAATTGTGGTAAATGTTATAAGTCACAGGTCATCATGGCTTGAGCTATGTCCATTTTACATGTGTTCTATTGTATAAGTTTACTATTTCGCACCGGTACATGTAACACAGTGCAGTTTTTTTTCTAATGTGTTCCGCTGAACTTGACCCCGGCTTGGATCGCCAACAGGCGGTGTGTTAAATATGCAACAGTTAATTAGGACAATAAATTGATAATGTACATTAAGCGTCAACTCTGCCACTACTTAGAATAAGCTAATTTGATTGTGTCCTGGCAGTCACTACCAGGGCAGGTTTGTGTCAATTAGGGCAAGTCTGGCTAGATTAACAGGTGATGAAACGTTGAAGTTCCTGAGGTAATTACAAATAACCCCAAAAGTGTCCTGCCCTGGCCCTAATATCCTGTAAAACCAAGCCAGACACAATCCTTTATCCTTACCTAACACAACTTTCTGGGAGGCATTTGTAGAGATGGGTGCTCCATTGAAGGGGGGCCAGATATCCATGAGATCAGAGGGCAGGGTGGCTAATTTGTTGCTGGATAGATCCAAGTATGTAATGTTGAGGAAGTAGGGTATTGCCTCAGTGGGAACATTAGTGAGTCTGTTGTTATGTAGATCCAGGGTCCTCAGTCTGGGCATCTCTTTCAGAGACTCCCAAGGGAACATGGAGATCATATTTCCATCCAGCCTCAGCTCGTGGAGCACTTTGAGGTTGTAGAAACTTCCAGTATCCACAGAGGTTATGGAATTGTAAGTAATCCACAGATACCGTAACTCCACCAGGTAGTAAAAAGCTTCTGTTGGGATTCGCCGTACCATGGTTTTCTCAATGCGAAGTTTGACCGTATCCACGGGGACATTGACAGGGATATCAGACATGTCTGGATCATTGCAGAGCACAGATCTGAGAATAAAAAAATGCATGAGTTAAATGGTTTGATCATATCCTAAGGCCAGATAAGAAAACAGTTTTACAAAGGGTAACTGTAACACTTTAACCCATTTTCCAATGAGACAGCAGATGATGTCAGCAGATGAGCATTTTAAAGAATTAATGACCAGTCTACAAGGTATAAGTATCTATCTGTCCATCCATCCATCCATCCATCCATCCTTTCTGTTGTGATGTGGGATGCTTTTTCTGACATGGCTGTAGTTCATCTAAAGGGCACTTCCCAGATGACAAGGTCAGAGCTAATCACTATCATCATAAATAATGAGTGATCATGTGGATTGTCTTTTACTGCAGGAGCTGGAATATCTGGAATCAATTATAGTCATGGATAAAGACCTATGTACAAGACAATCATTTAATTGAATAGCATTTAATAAAAGAGTTGAATTAGCATTACATGATTTCACTATGTCACTATGATTCTAATGATTCTAATGATAGTGTCAACAGTCCTATACCAGAACATGTGCATTTATACCTAATGTCATCTTCAGTAGTATCACTACTGCCACAGTCACCTTTTCCCTGTTTGGAATAGTATTTGTTTATATGCTGCTTTTCAACATTTTCCCTCCTTTATGTTAGACTCCCCAACATGATGGACTATCATTGTCCTTTCTTTGTTGCCCAAATTTGACTGCAAGGAGAGGGATGCATTGTTAAATAGGGTTTAGCACTAACGGGACTGATTATGCAGGTGGCCATTAGGTCTTTCCCTGGGATAAATGGATTGGTACCACGCCAGGGAGCGTACATTATGTTAATACAGGTCAGTACAATCTGTACAAATTGTACTGTGGTGCATTTTGATATATTTACCTTCTTTTTCACAGTACATGTATAGACTTTAGAAATCAAATTCAGAGCGGATCACGCACCAGGTGGTTGGAGTGCAGTGGTACTTAACATTGTGCTCGTTCAAATGGGTCATCATTGTTAAATAAGCCTCTGTAAAGATATTAAACTTTAAAAACAAAACAAAAAAAAACTGTTTCCCAAACTGGTGAATGTCTAATCTTTTTTTATTGACCATTTATTACTTTGTATGTGAAGGTATAGAGGATGTGGCCTGATTAGGCAAACCTCATTTCAGACCTAATCTCTACATGGCAAGTGTGTGTGAATGAGAGCAAAATAAAAGTACAATTTACCTGGTTCCGGATCCATCGGTACGTCCATGGAAGACACAGGTGCACTGGGATGGACAGAAGGGATGAGCCATACTGAGGCAGCATAGGAATACATGCACATAGAGAAGTCGACGCATGATTTCACCGAATGCACCCACAATTCTCACATTGAGAAGAGATCAGGAAAAAAGACATCCGGATTCATTGAGAGCCTGAAGAATTATTCTTCCCAAAAAACAAATGGTGAATAATGAAAAGAGCTTTCAAAGTCCATAGGAGGCAACGGTACACGGGTTGAGGATCTAATTACAGTACAGGTGACCTGTTAGATTGACTGTGTGGGGGAGGGGGGTGGATTAGTGGAGGATTTCTTGGGTTTGACAGGGTCACGCAAGCTAGGCAACAGGGCATGACCAGTCATTTGGACATGCCGCTAATCAGCTAATTCTGGTGAGGTTTCCCCTCATGTGATTCAGCCACGCCTTTGTTAATCCATTCAGTTACCAACCTAACCATTGCTTTTTAAAATTAACTCCTAAGTTTTGCTGAATGTTCATCCCTTCACCTATGTCAAATTCATTGTTGGACACATTGGAAAACATTTCTTAATATCTTACTATGTACAGCCAGGCCCAGCCCTGTCAACCACCTTTCTTTTATAATGCTTGGCACTGTGGTTTTGACCCATTGTTGTCAACCTGCTTCTAAAATAAGAAGACTGCAGATTTTAGTTGTGTGTGTGTGTGTTTTTGTTTTTTTATTGCACTTGCATTCTGATGCAAGTCCCTCTGACTCTCAATAAATTCCTTTAATGTAAATATGTTATTGAGTTGGACGCTATATGTAAGAAGTGTGAGAGAGTTCTGTCTGGCACTAGGGTGCAAAGTGTAATCTTGGATGTGATTTATTACCTGACTGAGTGGACCAGTAGCTTAGGATAGGGGGCCAAACTCAACCTGCCTGCCGCTGATGGGTCCACAGTAGTGTATCCCTTTCATTTTTTCTGCAAATGTTGATTTATCACGGGCTCTGCTCCCAGCTCATTTTTAAAGGGTTGACTTGGATGTGTTAATGCATTTTGTTAGAGTGTTTTCTACCTAGCATTTGATATGTTGATAGAAATGTGAGCATTGCACACATAACAGCACGTTTCTCACAATTAAAAGACATTACCTTAAAGCTTAAATGCACATGTAAATTAAAAGGCATTCGGAGAGTGCGAACTCTCTCTAGCAATCCTCCATCTTGATGGCATAGCCAGTGACCTCGTTCCTATCATTTATATTTTAATTGCAGTAGATTTTGTGACTTTACAAACACAACCTTGGGATTTGGCCTCTATCTTCATTTGTTTCTTTTATCTTGTCTACAAAATGGTAGAAAATCTCTGTCTGCATCACTATCATTTCAAATCAGCTGTTCCTAGACTCAAGCCTTATTTGTAAACAACATTTCATGGAATCTGTTCATAATTTTTTTAGATACTGTGCAGTGTTAACAGACAGACATACAGGGGTACAATTTAAAATAGGTGAAAACTTAGTGGAGGTAAAAGTGTAAAATAAGTACAACCCTATAGACAACTGATTTTAATAGATCATTTTTTTCTTCTTCTAATTGTACCTCTATTGATCCTTGTGTCTCCTTGATCCTTGTAAAGTGACCATATACTTACTGTATTCATATTAATTAAATAAAAGTGTTTGAGATAGCTTCATAATCATGATACTGTCAAGTAAATGTCTCAATTTTTGGCTGCTAACTCTTTGTTTGGAATGAGTAAGTGGGAAGGGAGACATCTAGTGGTCTGAGGTTGTTACTGAGTGTATTTCCTTGTGATAAATATCAATTTCCTTTCTTCTCTAAAAATAATAATTCATCTCTTGACAATCTAATCCTGCCTGACCATAGTTCGTGACTCACCTGACAGAGGATATTGGCTCATACTGTTGCTATTACAAGTCCTATAATACTACCAGCAGGGCTATTAAATACTTTTAATCTAAACATCAAACAAAATGGACACAAGAGACATCAAGTATTTATTAACAAGTACACAAGTGAATTTTATTAATGCAAGCAAATTTGATCATACAGGTCAAATAAGCCACTTCAAGCTGTTGGCACATGAATGTACAAAACAGATTCAATTTAAAGCCTGCTACTAAGCATTCGTGGTGAAAGTACAAAAGACTAATACGAGGAGAAAGCTGAAAGCGTTTTTCAGATCATTACAGAGTAAGCAATGTTGGTACAAGTATTAGTTTTAAGACATGATTGAAAGCTCATCACAAACTAAATAGACACAACTCAAAGACTACAGTCTCTAATATCAGTAGCATAACGCGGTAAGCGTGGGAGGTTTAGTACTGCACATATAAACAAAGGGTTGATCCAGCAAGACAGTCAGAAGTGTAAAAATAAAGAAGTGAAGTAAAGTAACTTTTGAGTCAATAAGACTATATTAATGCATGTCCATGCCACAAAAAACATCTAAATTCACAGTCTTTACTAACAGTACAGTTATCCAACTTTGAGTTGAACACCAATGCGCTTACATCTAGAGAGAGCACAGAAATGGTCAAATAAGTGCATGAAACTAGCTTTTAGAAATACTGACAAACCACATTTGCCAGGCAATGAACTGACAGGCAACCTTTGTATGGCATCAGGATGTGTAAGCAATACAGTTACTGTCATGAACAAAATTACTGTGACACACACTTTTCTCACATCTGATAATTCCACCAAGAAGTGCCATTACAACAGTGTTTTATTGTCAGGGTTTCTTTTCGGTTGAGACTGATAGATGCAGAGTGAACTGACCCACAGCGGTCTCTTCTTATTCTCACATGAATTGTCCTTAAATGTCAGTGCTTAACATATAGGTATGCTTTGATATATCAGTATATACAGTGCAGAGTTCTGCAAAAACAGGAGTTTAGTATTTATAAAGTTCCACTTTTAAGAAATTAAAAAAGGGGTTATGAAAGCATGTTTGCATGTGCTTTTGTGGCTTGTGATTCAAAGACGATAGAATCATTCACAGTCCTAAAATACATTTAATTGGCAAGATTATCATAAAATAACCCATGATTTATCTTTAATAGACTAATCGCATCTTTGATATCCATCAAAGTCATTGTTTCCTGTTAAACAGGCTTGGCACATCTAGCAAATATTTGTTTTACTCTAATGATTTGGTATTTATTATTGTGTTATCTTGCTATTGTATAACTTCAAATAGAAAAACAGATTGAATGACTTTCATGTGAAAGCAGTTTTAATCCCTGGGAATACTGGTATGACAAAGGCTTACGATGCTTCATGGTTGCGTTGTGAGATTTAAAATATTTTCAAAACTAACCACCCGTTCACATACAGTACATAGTTCTTGAACATGAAATCTCCAGACACACGACATGGAAATGTGCTTGAAAACCCTTTTAAGCCCCAGTTGACCCCCTCGGAAATCAGCAAAAAATAAATTATGCATGAGTGCAAAATGACACGTAGCATCAAATAAAAATGTAAGAAAAATAAAACAAATACTGTATACGCAAATGATTCAAAGTAAAAAAAGCTGAAATACTACTGCTACTTCTGATTCTACAAACTGCACTAAAACTACTATCAGCACTAAACAACTTGCATCAAGAATAATATAACTGCCATAATGATAATCATAACACCATCCATGAGAGAGGTAAAGGGGCTTTTTTTCATCTGAAATGCTGTTTGTGACTGAGGAGGTTTGTGTGACGTCCCCCCCCCAGACCACATTGTCATATGACGCACCAGTGACATCAGCGGTGGCGAGGGCCCTAGGCGCCATCCGCCCCCCCTCAGGAGGGGATGGTAGAGAGAGACAGATAGAAAGACAGAAGAGAGAGAGAGGGAGAGAGGCCGGAGTGGCAGGGCCAGGCCTCACGCTGGTCTTTATGTGTAGGCGTTGAGACGCTCCTTTGAGCGAGTGGAGTGGATGTCATGAAGCTCCTGCTCCTCCTTTGACTTGATGTCCTCATACTTCTGCATCCGGCACGCGTCCTTCACGTAGGCCCAGTTGGCAGACAGCACCATCAAGTAGTGGATCTGTGAGATGTGGACAATTTATAAAGGGTCACGCCAATACAAAGCAAATTTTAAAAAATCAAATAAAACCTGCCTTCTGTGGTTTGTGTTCATATTTGTTGTTTGTACCTCTTCCTGAGACTTTTAAAGCTTGTTTGGGTAGACTGGAAATATCTTTCTTAATTTAAAGGCCCAATGGTCCACCAGGTGGCAGCATAATTCTAAAAGTAGTCTTGGATTTGCGTTACCATGGCAGCTAAGGTTATAATGAATGTATTGTGCTTTAATGACTGAAGTTGTAACACAGCTTCTCTTTTCACAAGGAATTTCATAGCAGCATTGCTCTTTGTTTCTGATATGCAGAAAGACCAATCAGGCAACTGAGATTCACACGCTGAAAAAACTGAAATTATTTTGTTTGTATTTCAGTTTTTTTTCCTCAAAGTGAGTTGTTGAGCCTGATGCCCTGTTTTGAACGATTTTTTTTAGCACTGATTGATGTTTTAGCCTTTGAGGCTTTTTTTTGATGGCAGTTCATTATTGAGATGCATCATTGTATCTGTTGTGATGAGTTTTCTCCGCCATCAGCTGGAAAAAATAATGTGGGGAAAAGAGTCCTGCCACAATTTGCAACATCATCCCTGAATAGCAAACACTTTCTGTTTCTCAGAAAATGGCTCCACGCAAATTACTGAGTGATGTTTGCAACAATCTCTGAGCCTTTCTTCTCCCTGTTTCCATGACAACGACATGACATGCCTGGCGCCTCCGAAAGAGGGAGGGAGACAAACCCTGTCTTTTTCACTGCGCCAAAATGCCTTCTCTCCCACCTACAGCTATTCTCTCACAGGCAAACACAACACAGGCAAGCTATGAACCAGCCACAACAAAACACAGCTATTTTCCCAGCTACAGTATTTCCCCACAGTTGCCTTTTATTTTCAAAAACATTTAGTTCCTACCACTGCAGAAATCATTTTCTAACACCAAAGCAAAATTTGTCCTTTATGAAGTATATGAGATACAGCTTTAATTAAA
>NTHP01000094.1:501491-514701 GCA_003416845.1 Oplegnathus fasciatus | reverse complement strand
TGCTGCACCCCCTCGCCTTCGCCACTAGAGCTTCCTTCACACTGTGGGTACCGTGATGCCAATAGGAAAAATCGGCAGATGGTGAAACACTTTCTTAGGGCATTTTAGGCATCCTCAGTTTCTAACATCAGTTGCCTGACATCTCCGATTTTCATCACAAATGCCGTCTGTGTTTTATTACATGAATGTACGTGTGTGTTTATCATCCTGAATGAATGTGCTTGCATATTTTTTTGTATGCATGCACGTACAGCATGAAATCCTACAGCCACTGCCTGTGCTCATGACCAACAGAAGGAGCCAAAGAAGCTCACAGTAAGCTTATTAATGTCTCCTGGTCGCTCTCCAGTATGGGCTTGCTAGTTGCCATAGCAACCAGGCCCTAGATATTGTTCAGTAGGAGAGGCGTGTAGATGTAGAATAAATATAAACACCCTGTAACCGTGGCCAGTGCTTTTTATGTAAAGCATCCCATCTCACTTATCATTATTAGTGTTTGCAGTATAATTTATCGTGCATTGTAAAAAGAATATATCAAGACTCTGGCTATTTTCTAGTATACAGTACCTTTATTATTTTGCATTAATATGGTATCACTTGCTGCTGACTCTAGTTGTACCTCGCAATCTGGATTTTCAGTATAAACCAATGCAGCTGAACGTGAGGCTCGACACTGAAAATTCAAATTCCGATGCTCATCTCCCAGCGCCTGCAGAAATCAACAGGCGACAGTACTCTTCGCCTTAAGTGCTGATGTGTGTTCACGCCCAGTCAAGCTGAGGGAAATCAAAAGACACTGAAAGATTAAGGAGGTCAGGTTTTACAGCTCACTGAGGGAGGCAAGGAGAGAGCCTTTATCAGCCATTGACTACCATGGAAAAAGGATTGGCTGCTTCCACAGAGATATATTATAGGATGGTTTGTTCAAAAGTCAGATATCTATCCACTCTTACTCATGATAAAATGGTTGATAGATTCTTTTTAAAAAGTGTAATGTTTCAACATTATGTTTACAGTTCGATTTTGCAGTTGACCCAAATGCTGCTCTCCTCCACAAGAGTCAAATTCTAGTGCCACTATGGCATTAATAAATCTCATGGTCATCTGTAGCTAATAATCTGTTAAGGCTGTGGAGATCATATCATTACAGCATTGTCCTATCTCTCTGTTGAAAGCCCAGGCTCTTAGACCACATGAGAAGCCAGGCAGTCAGCCAGAAACACTTATCATCCTGTCATCCGTTTTTCACTAGCCTCACAGCTCAATTGTACTGTACACTGAGCATCCACGAGTGCTTGGAGATTTGGGGCCAACAGAGTGATCTCAATCTAAGTGAATTTGAATGGCTTTGGCACCAGGAAAGAACTCAATAATGTTCTCCCCTAAGTATGCAGAAATAAACTCACAAAGGAGAAGACAATATCATTTGTTTTGCAAAAAGGAATTGTGCATATTATCATGGATGTATACTTGTGGTTCTTCAGAAATTCAGTGTGGATTAAACTGGTTAGAAAACTATACGCCTACAAGGGCAAGTCAATAAAGTCTATAGCACTATTCAGTTAAAGGTTAGTGTGTTATTAACGCATGTCTGAGCAAATCATTTCCCTTGTCAGTCAGGTCAGGTAAAAACTGTACATTGTAGATTTGGTTTATACATAATTAATTACAGTTATGTACGCAGTGTTAAATGTAGCACCAGCAGTAACCATAAAGCCAAAAAAAATTGTGACAGAATTTAATATTACATACATCAGACAAGTCTACAAATGCTGATTGATGACAGTATCAGCTGAGTAAGGACCAAAAATTAAGAATAAAAGAATCTTCAGTTGAATACAGCTGATGAGTTTGTTTATCCCCATTTGTACATTTGTTTGCCTTTTTAGGGAGCAAAAACAAGTATAAAACCATATAATTTTAATTTCAAAAACAACCTTAAAGTTTACTTTATTGTCCTCAAAGATAAATACATCTTGCCTACATTAAGTTGTAAGAAGCTGTTGTCACACCGTAATCACCAGACCACGAGCAGAATTACTCTCCTGTAACTGGCTCACAGTGACTAAATAATTCAAAACAGCTGAGGGATGAAATGTTTCCTGTGCTGACAGACTCAAAATTTCTCTGTCAGGTTGGAAACTTCTGCATTCATTAGCGTGTACGGTATGTACAGATGAGGTGATGCGACACAGCCCTGATGTGATCCAATGAAAGGGCACAACATATGGTGCTGTTAACACTGACACAGTGGAATCTGTCAAGTAATCCAGGATCCATATTAGACACTAGTTTTCTAACGACAATATATGGCTGGGTAATGTTAAAACTAAAGGAGAAAACAAGCACAAGCACGGCCCTCAAGATGCTTAGAAATTAAGTAGGGTAAGAACAGCATGAAGCGAGTGATTTAATACACCCCCTCACCATCTCCTTTCTGACACATTTTTGTAAGTGAAGTTAGGAACACAGCTATACAGTCATTATCAATTGTTTAGCTCTTCTGGTGCTGTGGATGGCACATGAAGACGTGTCAGCACGTTTAATTCATGTTGTCATGGGCAACGATTTGGTGACCTATTCACAGAAAAACATCTTTAGCCTTTGGTCATCAACACCTTTGAAAGCCAAGGCCACTGATTCATCATTCCATATTCCTAAAATATACTAAAATATACTCCAGGCCATATAAGTGCTGACATTTATTCAACCAAGGACTAGACAATCTGGAAGGCTAATGATTAAGTAAGAAACAATACAGAAAAAAGCTTTCATGTCTACATGTCACAGTGACTGGTTATTCCACAAATCTAGAAAGCCTATTTAGGAATCAGTTATCAGGAGTAGTTATATAAAGCAACGCCTACCAGTGAATGTAATGAGCTACAGATCGTCATTTCTTAGGATGCAGACTGAGAAAAAGGTCTATTGCCGCAGTGATGGTAAAGGAGGGAAGATGCATGTTCAGTTATGGGTGAAGGAACTCAGGAATAGTATATGAGTACTTTGGGCACAGTGAACAACATAAACAGATCAACAGTAAGGCCAGTTGCTGCATACACTGATTTATTTCCTCTTTTTGTCAATGGTACACCTACAGCAGTGGATTTTAGTCTCAAAAACCATTGACACACAAAGAGGAGGAGAGCTCTGCTCATGACTCAATGCTGCCACCTACTGGTACAAACAGACATTGCCCAAACATGATGGTAGAAGCACAGTAACGTTACATAAACCATAACAAACAGTGACATCATCTGTCTTTCAAACAAATTATACTCCAGTAAACTTGCGTAGCACAACAATCAAAAATAGGCTATGCCTTGAATAATTGTGAAAAACATATCAATACATCGAGTGACACACACACAATACAAGAGTAGAGCACACATCTCCATCCAGTTCTTTCAATAGTTAACCAGGGAGCGTCTGACAGGCTGGTGCACCTTTATCTCCTTAAAGGAAACAACAGCTCCATTCCATGGTGACTCTAAAATAGCAGAAATAGGAAAATACATTGGTTACTGTTACATCAATAAATCAAATATGTTCTGTGCTCAAGGCTATTCAGCACCAAGGGAAGAAGTAACAAAGCACAGTAACTTTAATAATTTACAGTATGAATTCATATTGACAAACGGCCGTTTATAATTGCACCTTTTAATACAGCCTTCAAATGGCATACTGCCTCTGAGGAGTGAAATATTACTTTTTATACATCTCCCCCTCTCAGAGAAAATGGAGAAATGAGCATTGAGTCATTACAGTTATTCTTTATTAAAGGAAGTCTCAAAACAAAACTGTCATGATTTGCCAAAAACATTAGAATCTACTATACCCAAATGAGGCAGTTGAGCACATTTACAGAATCAATATTCTCTGCTCATTAGAGAGAGAATACAAGACTTGACACTTACTTGATGTAGTGTCTCCAGATGAAGAGCCATCAAGGCACTCATCACCACGGCTGGATGGCACTAGATTTTTGGCTGCCAGCTGACCCAGATTAGGTTTTACTTTAAAACGTCCTGTCACCAAAGCAAAGAAATTGTCAAAATTGGCCAAATTCTGTCACATTCAGAGGAATATGACTTATGAGCTATAAACAGACCCTGTTGTGTTGCAGGTCATGAGGCTGTTATATCTAACCTCATATTCTCAATTTAGCTTGCCAACATTCTGTCAGTCTATGTGACTTGCAACTCTTTGCTTTCATTGTCATAATGAAGCACAGTGCACCAGTGTGACATTACCTGCCATGATTCAGACCAAAGGAAAAACAAAATAGAAAAGTTATAATAGCACCCTATATTTGCTCCATACAGAAAGCTCAATATCACCCCTGGTTGCCTCACCAGGGTTGAGAACCCTCTCTGCAGCCTTGTGCTCCAGGTGCCTGTGGAAGATGACTTCTGCCTTCTTCTGGTTTGTGCTGATGTTGGGTTCAGCCATGATCTCTGTGATCCTCAGGTTGTTCTTGATGGCTGTGGAGGCCGTGGAGCGGGCCAGTGTGGGCAGAAGCTGCTGGTACTCTTGGTCAGTAAAGTCTGACTTTGGGCCCTGAACATCTCTGATGCTGAGAAGGGAGACTAGATTAGAAGCTATTGTTATATTTCTATGTTTTGTGAATATCATTTTTACAAATGTGCTGTATACCAGCTGACTGGCATCCTTTTCAATTGTGTTTTCACAGTTTAGTTGTGTTCAAGTGCACTAGAAGCCAGTTAGCGGGGTGTTGTTGACAGTTGTAACAATCAACCCTGTGACAGTATTACAGGAAGGTTACGCTTACATTGTATAGGTTTATGTGTGGTTACATCTAACACAATCCTGAGAGGTACATCAACTAAACAATTCAATTGTCAATTCACAGTAATGTCTCAAAACAAAACAAAACCAAAAAACAAACATAAAAAAACCCATCAACACTGGGAAACATGAGCTAATAACACATAAGCTTAAATGCCTTACTAAGACATTTCTAATGTACCAATATCAAACTAAACTGTTAAAAATAGAAAAATTAATTGTTTTATGTCTGTCAGGTGAAAGAAAGAAAGTAGCTGAGGAATGTTTGAATCTGCCTTAAGCTGTGTTCATTTCCTGCCCTGCTCCCAATCAACCCTTACCTCCTGTTAGTTAAAACAGTATAAACCTCCTGCACCAACAGCTCAGCTGCTCCTGGTTTACAGTGGATGGTTCCATCAATGACCTCTTTCATCAAGTTCAGATTCTGCTTCTGTAAAGACTGGGACAACAGCATTTTTTACTAATTCAAATAATAGTAAATAGTAGTATATAGTGGTATATAATTTGATATTTAAGGATTTGTGCTATTGTGTGCTGGTAGGTTGAGCAATATCACCTAAAAGTGCCTCATTTTTTTAATGCTAATTCAGTAGTCTACACATGCAAAGGGAAAATTAAATGCTATTAGATGCAATACTGTACCTTGAAAATTCATTAAAACCACACGCCAACTGAACAAAGAGACATTTCTTCCCTGCTCATCATATTTTTAGATTTCTTCCCCTCCTCTTACCCTCTCTATCTGGCTCCAGTTCCTCTGTTTGGCAGAAAGCGATGTGCCTTTGTCATATGAATGCACTGGGAAGTCTTGGGGGTAATAACGAGAAAATATCTCTGCCACAAGGTAACCATTGGAAAAATCTCTGGAAATGAAAAGTAGGGAGAACAGATGGAGTGTATTTGCTCTACCAGTTAAATCCACTTTGAACAATTTGCTGTCTTGGCAGCATTGGAAAGCATGGGTGTTTCTCTACTCCTTGTTATAGTATATTTATCGAACATTGTTCTTCTGATCTGTTTTGTTATCCCGGATTATCCTATTCATATTTTATCCACAGTGTTTCATGATAAGTCTGTTATATGTTTTGCTACCATTGTGTTTTATGGTGCTGCAGGACACTTCTGTGAGAGAGTTTTAATTTAAAGAGATCCTTTCCAAGTTAAATTAATTTATCATTAGTTTATATGATGGTCTCACTCCATCAAAATGACTATGGAGCAATTGTTAACCTGTATGTTTTAAAATACAGATTTCCAAGATGGCGAGAGTTGTTAGTAATTAAACATTCACTAAGCTACATTTGGAGAGGTTTAGCTAAGTTAAAAGACAGCTAGCTAGTTAGATGTGTAGCTATAGGATAAAACTGGGTTAAATTTGTATGTTGGTATTTAGCTAATCAATGTTTTAACTGCACTGAAGTTTCAACGTCTGCATCATATTAAAATATAGCTAACTAGCAAGCCAGCTTTAGCTAACTAGGTTAACTAGTTAGTTAACTAGCTAGTCATTTAGCACGCTAGCTTAATCCTATTAAAAACAACGGTCAGGTTAACGCTATATGTTACCAAGACCTGTAAAAAAAACAGACTTTTCAACTACATTTACCCCGGCTTTAAAGTCTGGACACTGCCCCGCAAATAGTTGTTATCTGCCCTTACTAGGAAGTGTAAATTAGCTGATAGCTGACAGAGGTTTGTGTAGTGTAATTAACTAATTCTTTACCTGCGCACATTCTTCGGATAAAATGGCAAGTCGAGGCTTTGCAGCCATTTCACGACTTCTCTTGGCAGTCCTGTCTTTTTGGGAGACTGTGCATAAGACGACATGCTGCTCTGAGCCTGATGAAATCTAGAAACCAATAATGTTTCTACTGTTAACTATATAACAAGTCAATCCATGAAATCACGCTAAGCCCTAATTATCCCGGCCAGTTTCCTGTAAGATATATAAGGAGCCGCTACAATTTGCATTTGACGCTCTGGACTTTCTTTGTTTATATTTCCATGGCAACGACACACTTCCTTGACATGTGGCAGCACACACACACACAGCGGTGGCGGTTTACTGCCCCTCAGCGGATGTAGCTTAACATTAATACAGGATTTTCAATAAATGCATTTTACCAGATACAGTATTGAACAGAAAAATAAGACTATGAAATACATAACTATATCAATATAATATAGGCTAACCATGACTTCTGAAATAATTCGATAAAAACAATCTAAATTTAAAACCCAGCTCAATATTATGAAATACTTCATACTGCTACTTCATTATTATGATCATTTTATTCATAATGCCTTAGGAGCTTTATTTAATTGCGGTATTAATCAGTATTGTCTCAGCAGTAGAAACAAACACTTGCTGCGCCACCCACTCATATTTTCCATTTGGGACTTTCCAATAAGGTCAGCCTCCTCCAGTTGTCAGTACAGAGTAATTCGAGCTTGTCAGCTATTTTTGTTTTCCAAATTTTTAAATTAATAATCCTCCCACTGCACCTCTAAATCAGACATAATTAATTATCAGCGCAGCCTGCATATGTATTTTACAAAGACGACATATTTTGCACCAGGTTTCAAAACAATTTTAATCATCTAGTAGTGTGCAATGCATTATATATCAAATGCAAAACTATGAATACTCATTCACATATTTATATGACATAATCTTTTTTCAAAGTGCATCACCCTCTGATAGCTATTGCAACTATTAAGGCATCTTCTAAATACGGCAAACCTGAACTGTAGACAACACTTTATTTATTTGATTTTTTAAACCATAATAATTTCTCCAGGGAAGGCGAAGCCTGCAAGCTTTTTTTAAAAAAGAAAATCCTGCTTTACATTCATCTGGGTCCACAATCTATGGGATGCAGGCCAGCTCAACACAGCTTGGTACTGTCAGCTACTCAGTGTGCACTCTGTGACTAATTTCAATTAATTGCTGCTTTGACTGGTAGCTAAAATTAAAGGTAGGAAGAGTTCATGGAGTTGATGTGCTCTTTGTGTCAAAGGCTTCTCTCTGTAAGTCCCATTTAGGCAGACAGTTTGGTTGTTCTGTCTGTCATTGGTACTGCAGGTAGTTCCTGAGCCTGTTGGGCAGCGGAAGGTGGGAAAGAAGGTGGAGTCTGTCACGGCCAACGCAGTTCCTGATGCGCTGACGACACAGCTGGCTCAGCAATCGTGGTGTAGCTATAAAAAGGACACAATTAAATCTTATATAAGCAGGTGCTAACGCATAGATTACTTTTTTTGGAAGCCTTTTTGGAGCTACAAGCTCAGATAAAAGGACATAAAAGAACAACTTGTATATCTGTTGATGGATATGTTAAATCACAGACACAAAGACAAAAGTCAGACAAAAAAAGATGCCAACATAGGACAGTAGTTGCTTACTAAAAGAGGTTACAAGTGTTCTTGTACAGTACCTTCATAGAGCAGTAGGAAGCCCTCTGTTAGACTGCTGGGTGGAGCCACGTCTATTGGCCTCTGAAACTCTGTGTTCCTGGCATTAATGTCTGCACCAAAATCCAGCAGCAGTTTCACTACAGCCGTGCAGTCTTTTTCTGCAGCTGCATGTAAGGGTGAATCCAGGGACTTGCCTTTCTGCACATTTGCACCTGTATGCAGGACACCTTGATTATCCATTCTAGACACAGTCCAGTTGGAAATACTTCAACATTCAGATACATCAACTGTTAAATATCATCAATACGTGTTCATTATAATCCTGGAGTTACTTTGTGACTATATTTTCTTATTTACATTTTTTTATGTGCTTGCCTCCCCTCGGCTGCCCTTGTCTACATAGCAATTTATTTCATCTCCCAAAAATTGCTTTCAACAGCCCTGAGAGAACGGATGTGAACTTGTTACTTTCAATCGAAGGTAGCAAGCAATATAGGCATACAAATAGCTTGAAAATGTGATCAGTCAGCTGTGGGCTTGATGTGAATGCTGTGCCGCTCCTTACTCAAATTGCCACATGTGGTATGCCTGCATTAGCGAGCATAGTAGTAGTAAAAAATAAAAATATTTTGCTTCCTCTGATTGAATTGTCCTTATATGATCTCCAGATAGAGACTTTTAACAGTTTTGGGGGGAAAAATGACAGACTAACACCTACCGCTGGTGTTTACTATTGCCTTGATGATTTACATAACTGACAAAAAAATAAAGCTGCTATTGCTGCTGTGCTGGAAATGCTTGTAATGTCATGTCATTTGCAATTAGGTACTTCATCAGGAATAATGAAAACACGCCAACATAAGGCCAAACAAATGTTTTGTTAAAGAACTGCTCACCTCAAATAATAATTTTATGAGTCTTTGTTTTTATGTAGTTTTTGAATGTCAGAGGCTTTTAAAATCCACTGTGCATTCATATGCGCTTGTGTATTCATTTCCTTGTCTGTGCACAATAAATGTGCTTGTGTATCTGTGTGTGTGTGTGTGTGTTCATACAGGACATGTGCCTGTTTGTATGGAGATGTAAAGATCCACACTGTGCTGTGAGCTGACCTTCCCTCAGGAGTTTCCTGGCACACTCCAGCTCTTGGCAGACGCAGGCTGTATAGAGCGCTGTGCCCAGGTGAGGAATGTCCATGTCCACATCTGCCCCCCAAGTCACCAGAGCCTCCACACAACCGTAATGACCTGGAAGTAATGGAGCATGAAGACAGTAATCAGTAAGTGACAATGCGAGATAATTCTCCAAGCTGTCTGCTCGGGTCATGTTGGGATTTATTTTTAAAGCTGTTTTTCACAGCGCAGGTCTCTTAGAAAGTGCTTTATAGCACAGCAAAGGACACAAATACAGTTTGAAAGACGGGATTTAGTGTAAGCTGTAATTAGTAGAATTGGAATGATATATTGGTTCTTGTTATATTACATGACAGATAATGTTGTAATGTCAAGATATTGAATATCAGCACCAAACACAGTTAAAAACTGGTATTGATTAATTGCATAAATTAATTGCCTTGAACCTGAACTTATGTGTGACACAACACTGCTTAGATGTACAATGCATTCAAAAAGTCAATAGAAAACTACCTGACATGCATTTCGTCATATATGCAGAATATTTTGTCACAGTATACCTTTGCTCGTAGCTTCATGGATCGGTGAGGGATGGTATACAAGGCTCTGGGGTTTTGCTCCATTTTCCAAAAGAATTTCAGCACATGCCACACTGCCCACTGTACAGGCGTTGAACAGAGGGGTGACTCCATCAATTGTAGAAGCATTGACCTGTAAACACATTTTTAAAATGTTATTTTTAGGTCTTCTTTAACAATGCAAGTTGACTAATAACAACAGCCTGGGGGAACAGTTGAAGGGGAACAACAACTTAATAGCTCTACAGTGACTGTAGAAGAAAAGCAGTGTGTTGCTCATTTGTTACTCCAACCCAGATTTTCCCAGCCATGGAAATTACATTTGACCTGTGCAGCATAGCAGTATTAAAGGCCAACGTGTGACTTACATTTGCTCCTGCATCAATGAGAGCTCTGGCACAAGCAACATGGTCTCCAACACAGGCCTCATGAAGGGGTGTCACATGGTCTATAGTCAGAACATTTACACTGTGACCCTGAGAACAGAATCAGCCACAGACATTTAGATATTGTAAGAGTCATTAAGCAATACATGACCTTTGTCAACCTCTATTGGTGAACACCAGGAATTGCAAGAACATCATTAAAGCTTATCTTCTTTTGTAAAACAGACCCGTCCTCCTCAGTTATGGTTGTCAGTAATTGACAAACTATACAGTACAGTCACATTTGAACAGTAGAGATTAATAAGCTTGCTAATTAAAGTGCAGATCCAAAAGGTTTCTGGTAAAGAGCTAATAAATCACCGTGTAAAATAGTGTAATGATATCACTGCTTTGTCATGAGCTTGTCTGAGTTAAGAACAAGGCATTGTTGGCTTTGTAGCTGAAATGACTTACTCTGTTGTAGCGCACTCCTCAATCTGTGAGCAGCTGAGAAAGCAAGTGGCAGAGGAGATTCTCCCAGTCTCCCATTTATTAGCCTTTGGCATTGATCAGCAATTCTGTTGACCCCCTCTGATACTGTATATTATGGTTATTATATTATGGTTATTCTGTGTTGCATGGCAACAACGGTTTATTAATTTACTTCAAAAACATGTTTTAGTGCTGCATTATGTAAGATGGTAAGTCATGGTATTGTAAACTTACACAAACATGTCAGCTTTTCACCTGACATTTACTTAAAACACAAGATTTATTATTAATGGCCAGATGTTGACTGTTACTTTTTACACTGTAGACATTTCACTAACCTTCTTGCCTATTGTAACTTACAATCTGTGCAACAGCAGAATTGCAAGCAACCAATAATGGCCAAGATGGAAGCTTTGGCTTCGACAACTTAAGCAACAGTATCATGCCCCTGTTAAATATCAGTCTCTAATTATTAGTCTGATCATACAAGGTCACATTAGACTGGTTATACAGTGTTATTCCCAGTAAAAGAGGGAGGTTATTCTCACAGCATACTGAAGCCTTGACTTGACTGTGGGAATTCCAAAATTTAGTATCGAGAACTAATAGAGGACAAATTTAATGAAACATCTGTGTTGGAAAGTGCCAATTAGATAATTACAGGTAATCCCAGATAACCCTAGTGAGCCCTTACTTTCATCCAAACCTCTTTTTCTGTAACATCTAAACCGGGAGTCTATGAAGGCATGGACACACATTTAATTGCGCAAGGGACAGCTTCAACAGACCCCGTGTGCACACATGAGGAGATGCACGTAAACCTCTCTCAGGGGATTTTGTTCTCTTCACCTGTAAAATGAGGGTCCTCAGAGCCAGAAGGCGGCCCTGACTCGCAGCATCGTGGAGGGGTGAGCGGTCTGCCCAGGATCCTGTAGTGAGAATGAGAATTCAGTGATTACTTCCATTTACATTTATTATTATTGTTATTAGGCTAATGCTCTTATCCAAAGCCATTTACAATAATTGCAACAGCCGAACAAGCCTCAAATCCCAAGTTACTAACAGCACAAGAAGATAATAGTTAGAACCTGTAATATTCTATCTTCCCTGGAGTAATAATGACAGGAAAGTACTGGTGTATACAGTATATATGTGCAGAAAATATTAAATGTATTTATTACCTTGTAAAACAAGAAGTTTACAAATTTGGTAAAATACTTGTAAAATACTTAATATTTTATGTTAAATGAATATAATAGAAGATAAAAATGAAGCATTATGTACCAGTGAAAACAATTGTGATTTTATGTCTCCATGAAATAATTTTACTTTCCCTGATATTTATGTCTTATCACATCTTGCTTATTCATCACGTCTTATAATAATTCCTTTATTGTATGAAATCCCAACCACAAACCTGAATTCATCCATCGTCTCGATATGTTTATATTTTAACCTTTCGGTTCATGTCTTCATCTTTTAAGAGTTAATGCATGGAGCAGCATCTTATTATGTGACTAACAGTGCTTGAGAAGTCCTTGTGCAGTAAACTCAGCACATTCACACTCAATTCACATGACAAATTAATATCAACTAGAGAATTTGCCTGTGGCAGTTTGATATAATTTTGGCAAAAAAATCTCATTAAGCGCACCTGAGTCAATGTCCAGAATAACAGCCGAAGCATTCCACACGTTCTCATCATCATTCACATCTTCCTCCATTTTAATCATTTTATAGATAATAATCAACCTAATGTTTACTATGAAATTCCAGCTCTTTTATTCATGCAGCCTATTTTCCTTGATTGACATTAATTTGAAATATGTGTATAAAAGACCCAGCTACAGACATCAGATTTTTTAGAACAAGGAAGACCATATCTACAGGACTGTGACTAACACCCTAAGCTTGGCTAATTGGTATTCCAGGGAGTGCGTCCACTTTAAATTAAACATCCCCTTGAATGATAGATACAGATTATGTTGCCGTCGTGTCTCTCTTCCCCCAGAATGTGCCTTCGAACCGCCTGTCCCTGAGAATGTCGATGTGTTGTTTTGGTTGCTGTCGGAGTGTGGAGGGGTGCACTGCATAGCTGGGAATGGAAACTAGGGCAGGATGGGGGCGGGGGACAGAGAGGGGGGTGGGGTATCATGACTGTGTGTTCTATTAATATATTAGAGAAAAAGAGCTGCCAGCCTACAGTATCTTCGTTTAATATTGAATATACTGTTCAGGATTTATAAGTAGCTATTAAGCTAATGAAAGAAAAGTAGGCTCTCATTTATATCTACAGTATGTATTAATGTGAATACAGTTAATGGCTCTTATACTTATTGGATTAGCATTGCAGTATTTATAGCTCATATGTAAACACGGAAATTGTGAGTACGTGTGTGTGTGTGTGTGTGTGTGTGTG
>NTHP01000094.1:480149-501405 GCA_003416845.1 Oplegnathus fasciatus | reverse complement strand
GTGTGTGTGTGTGTGTGTGAGCGGGGAGTACTTTAACTTGATTTTAACGGAAACAATAGTAATATTTTCTCCCTGTGACCCCATATGCCTGAGGTCAAACATGTTGTTTGGTGTATAGGGTAAACACAGTTGTATTGTGGTTACATTTAACACCAAATTTGCCTTTAACACACAGATATACTGTATATGTTTAAATGATGCAATGTGTGGAACAAATAAACCACCTTAAGAAAAAAAAAAACTCTTTAAGGGTTTTTAGGTTTTCCTCAGAGTACTCACTGTGTTGTTGACCATAATCATAGAACTCTGCTGATATCCTGGCAGCCTCTTTACGGTTCCCACGGACAATGTAGAAGTATGCCAGCAAGTTGAGAGAAATCTTAACAAAGAGCTTAAAGCAGAACAGCGCCAAGATGCTGAAGTAAACATTGGACAACTGGGCCGCGAAGGGCTTGTTGGTGAATTCCTCTGTTGGGACTGACATTTCCTCCGGCACGTTTCAGAGGGGCTTTGGTTATGATGAGGGCAGGATCAGATGCCACTCCAAAAAGCACAAGAGTAGCCTACTTTTTCTCCCAGTGCACTGTCTGGTTGGCTGGTCCTGACAACATACAGGCTTGGAAAAAAATGCTCTGCAGCTGCTACTGTGCCTGAGAAGCAACTACTGCAAGGTTAGTGTACAATATGAGTGGGCGTGTGTGTGTGTGTGTGTGTGTGTGTGTGTGTTCACAAGTTATACAAATTAAATTTTAGATACAATGGTACCTGTTTAAGTTGCAAATGTGCCATAAAATGCTTTCTTTGCACACATTTTAACATGCTACTATTTAATTCTGGATAAATAAAATTTAAAAAATATTTTTAAATTAATATTTGCATCAATTGAAAATCATGATATTGTTTAATTTTGGATAAATGAGAGAAAACAATATTTTTTAAAATAAATTAAAAAAGCAACAACAAACTATTTATATTTACATAATTAACGTAATTGGATTCTAGCCTATTCTTTTTCTTAATTTAATTTTCAATTATTATTTTAATTTTTAATTCTTGTTTTAATTTTTAATCTTTTAATGAAGTTATTTATGTATTTCTTTTTGATAACACTAAAAAGGTCCGTAGTGCCTCCTTCTTGTGAATTGTACTTTACTTTCTGTTTCCAAGGAAGCGCCTCTTGATCGCTGCGCATGCGCCATAGGTTTTCCCTCACCTTTTCCGCGAACATCACTACTGTATTTACTTCCCTTTCTAATCACTTTAATGTTTTTAGCCGACATTTGTTGGTCAAATGACGGGCAGCCATCCGTATTTAGTTGTCATAGCGACCATTTCCACGCTCGTGTCTCCCCTGTCTTGTCAAAATGTGAGCTCGGGTGAGACTGGGACTAAGTTGAATGGCTCTGCAGTTGATTTCGACTCGTTCAGAGAGCACTTTCACCGCATGTATGAAGTCAACGGCGAGGAATTTAACCGCCGTCATCTCAATTTCCAGGTAGGAGACAAGAGGGAAGGAGACAGAGACACGTGTAGAAAAACTGACACTTTTTACACACGTCTAAAAACAAACGGCTGTACGTCACTACAGGCCACGCCCACTCATGTAAAAATAAGGAAATGTTTTGTGTTTGGTAGAAAATGTGAAATGTTTACAAGTTACATATTAGGCAAATTATAGATTCATATATCAGCAAATAACACTGGGAGAAGAACTGAGACTAAGCAAGAGTAGTAATATAACAATACAAGTTTAATTACATGCATTCAAATTACACTTAGCTAGGTGTACAGTGAGACTATGTAACTTTTGAAAGGAGAAATAATCTTCTTACAAATGTTTAACAGACATTAGTTAGTCAGTTCACTGGCTTTACAGTATTTACTTCTGTGCTTCTGTGACACTAGGTTTTTAGCATTTGCCATTATCCCATAATTGTCACTTGTGGCCACTGTTTAACAAAAATTAGTTAGTTCTTTTAAAAGTAAATGTTTGAGTATAGGCTAACTCAAAGATACCCCTGTCAAAGTGCTTTATTTAGGTACAGCTAGGTAAAACTAAAGCAGTCTAATGCAACAGTCACTCAATAAATCCTACCTTCAGTTTTTGTTGAAACTGTTCTAGAAAGTTGCCAGTTCAACTTTACGGTGATTTTGTTGCCTGTTGATTTGTATTGCGTTACACTGAGAGGTGTTTCTATTATTCACTCTACCCTATGGGTTGGGCATAATAGTATTTAAAACGGGTCCAAACAAAAACTGAACATTATAACCTTCATGATGATAGGACTTATTGCAGAATTGTTTCATTAGACTGCATTAGGTTTAATCTGCAACGTAACTAGTATTTCTATATATCAGATAAATGTAGTGGAGTAAAATGTACAATATTTCCTTCTGAAATGTAGTGGAGTAGAAGTTTTAATTAGCGTAAAATGGAAATACTCAAGGAAAGTACAAAAATACTACTTGAGTAAATGTACTTAGTTCCTTTCCAACACTGGTTAGTGCTAAGATGTAGATAAGTCGTGAGTTGAGTTCAGACTCACTCATGAAACTCAAGGAAAAAAATCAGCTCTACACCTCGTATGTTTTTTTTAATGGTTTTTGTTCTTCTTTATCTTGTCAGTATTATTTTCTTATTTTATGCAAGAATTTCTTCTTAAACAACTCATTTTGATGACTTGAGTTGCCTTTGCTGCCCCTTTAGTTAACTTTACCACACCTGATGTGTCATTTGTGTTATGAATGCAGAATGCTACAAAGCGGCATGCATACCTGAACTCATTGTCCACAGCACCACAGTCTGCCAAGTATGGCATCAACCGGTTTTCGGACCTCTCACAGAAGGAATTCAGAGGTAAGCTGAAAATTTGTCACATACTGTGTCATATAGGCTACACATATAGTTTGCAGAATTGGATTAGGCACATGTACTGTGTCTTTGTTTATTGTATCTGCTGGACAGTTTATTCACAACTTAAGATGCTTCATTAGGTGAAATGTATTCATTAATTTTATGTCTGTTCAGTGGAGTGTTTTAAACTTACTGAGCATCTTACTGGATGACTGGGCTGAATCTGCACAGTCATTGTTTACATGCATCTTTGTGTCCAGGAATGACTTTGAACTGAATCTGTTGTCCACAGGTCTCTACCTGCGAGCAAGTGCAGATAGAGCTCCTCTCTTCTCTGGACTGAAGACAGAGGGGCTTCCAGCCAAATTTGACTGGAGGGACAAAGCAGTGGTGGCACCGGTCCAGAACCAACAAGCCGTAAGGTTTACACAGATAGATGATGGATATACTGTATAGGTAGTAACTGTAGGTACAGGGACACAAATTGGGTTACATTCAGACAAATGAATGTCCATCTTTTATCAAATAATTGTATCATTAAAAAATAAAGAAATCAGATGATGTCCTAACTAACAGGTGGGTAATAGACAACCCAAATATGTATAAGGGTTCTCATAATAGGCACAAGTCCTCAGAAGTTATTCAGTCAAAATGAAGATGTTGGTCCTTGACTTGTTTTCCTTGCTTTCCATTTCTTACTAGATATACAGTTTGTGATATCTGATGAGAAATATTTCCAAGCCTCAGCTGTAGAGATGAATATCCATTCTCAGTGTATGTGCACTGGAAGCTTCAAGGGTTCACATCACATAGTTTGATTGGCTTCCAAACCTCTTTTGATATCACAAAATCATGATTGGACGTGTACATCTCAAACAGCTTTAAGATGAGCACAAGGAAACTTTCCCCCTTCAGGTGGTGAATGTGAAAACAGCCCTCTAGTGTCAAACTCAGCACATGCATCATTCTGCACAGAGAAGGTCAAACATCCAAGTGAGGTAATGGTAAGCAAACCACATTTTTGAGTGGAGAGGGACTTTTATAATGGTCAAGGAAAAGCACTAGGAAAATGATAAACTAAGCCATTAAGTGTGACCTTTGCTAAGAGAGCAGAGTGAACCTGGGGACACAGACAGGGAGAGCGTTAGTGAGATGGAGCTGTTGCTTGTCCTCTCTGAAGGTTCACTTTCTGCTCCTTTTGTCCTTTATCTCTTTAGTCAGTCAATTTGCCGTCGGGGATGATATTTTCACTGCAAAACTGTTGTCATAAGGGAGAGACATAGGCCGTACAGGTTAAAGCCAACACGATAACATATGTTTTTTTACACTCTCGAAATCCAGGTAAGGCTTACCACTCCAGGGAGACTACATGACCACACTCACACACAGTTTTCTTTGTCTTCGGCTCTGTGTGTGGACCTGCCTGGGCACAACAGATAGATAGATAGATGGATAGACAGAAAATAAAATGCAGTACCATGCACAAAGACATAAAATATCAAGTCACTCACATCTCATAAATTCTTCTTGATCCAGTTTTCCCTTATCTTGATTCCAATTTTATGACTCAAGCACATTTCATAGCTTTAAGGGAGAGAGCAGATGGTCCTAATATTTTATATACTCAGCACATACTTATCTCCAGTCCAAGCAATAATGACTGATTTTGGTTTCAGTATTGATTTTAAGCCATGGAACCACATTGAGCAACAAAATATTGGATTGTTACACAGAGAACTCAGGTTTTCATCACATTTATGGGAATTTATGCTGAGCAAGTGAACTGAGCGTAGTCTGATGCTGTTTGGAGAATGAGATTGCCTGTGCAATTGTTATACAGGACAAAATGCACTCTCACATAATGAAATACTGTATATTTTCTCTCAAGAAAGCAGTGTAATCTATATCAGATGTGAGGTATAAGAGCAACTTTTGCTATCAAAATATCTCAAATGATCCTCAACCTTAAAGCTTAATACATTAACTGAAGCAGAAATTAAGATTTTCCTCAAGACACAGTACACCTGAGGTGTTTCTGTCAGTAGATGGCAGCAGAAAACAATTAGTTACTGTTCAGTCAGACTGGACAGATCAGATCATCTCATCAACATGTACAACATCCACACTTGCTGTAGGCTCCTGATCGAAAGGCCCTTAAAAATACTGGATTTGATTCCAAATGCCATAAGGTATTTTGGAACCGTTCTTTACCCACAGTAGAGATGGCAGAAATGGCAGAGACCATCATTCAACAGAAATTAAGTCTTTATCATGCTGAAGTGTCCGTTATCGAGACATTGTCCTTGTTGATGGGGATAAGCAATATGACAATTCGTCCTTCTGGGTATAAGGTATAACATAATTATCATAATATAGAGTTTAGTTCCAGTCCTGGATTTTTCAACCTTTCCTTTGTAGTTTTGTTTTTCCTAATTACTGTCATTTTTACCTTTGCAGTGTGGGAGTTGTTGGGCATTTAGTGTGGTTGGTGCCATGCAGTCAGTCCATGCTATAGGTGGCTCGCCGCTGGCACAACTTAGTGTGCAGCAGGTTCTGGACTGCTCCTTCCAAAACCACGGCTGCAATGGAGGCTCCCCATTCAGGGCTCTGACTTGGTTAAAGCAAGTATGTTGACATTTGGTCTTTAACAGATGCTTCCAAAATGGTGTACAGTGATTACAAAGGTAGAATAAACCTCAACTCCCAATACTTCTTATGGACAAGACATGGACTGAATATTTCTGTGTCCATAAAGTGACTGTTTATGAAGGAGGAGACCTGTGGGAAGATGAATCCATGCTATTTTACATTTTAGTCTTTTAAAATAAAGTAATATTGTCATGCATTTTAATTAGAGAGATGTTGTATGTAGTGGCAGTAAGCAAAATAAGATAGCTGTCTATAGTCAAACATAAATTAGGAAACTGCCTGTGCCAAGATCCCTTATAAACAAGATGAATGGATATTTTGTATTCAGAGAACACGCTCACTGAGAAACTATTTTCTTTCTAGACCAGAGTGAAATTGGTGCCTCAGTCAGAGTATTCCTACAAGGCCGAGACAGGAATCTGCCATTTTTTCTCTCAGTCACATGCTGGTGTTGCTGTGAAGAACTTTACTGCACACGACTTCAGGTAAAAGACACATTTTTGCTAGTTGTCTATAAGCAATAAAGGCTAAAAATTAACAATGCTATATTTACGTAAATCACATGGTATTTTAATGTGGCTTTCACAAAGTACCAAGGACAGAGGAGAGGGTCCTGCGCAATGACAGACTACAGTGTTTACTGTGTCAACACAGATTGGATTGCACAGTAGCACGAAGGTTCTTTGACTGTCCCAGAGTTAACTTGAGTTAAAGTGAATCAGATCTCCTCTATTTAATATTGAACAGGATCGTGACTCCCACTCATGCATATGTAATACCTGTTATTTTTGTTTTATTGCTGTCATAGCTAGAACCAGGATCCCCTATCAGAGATGAAGTTTTAATTGCGATGGAGTAGAGTTAACAAATTTTCCAAGACTGTTACATTTGCCAACCTAATATAAAATGTTCTCGTCTCTCTGCTCGTATTTAGTTATTTTCCTTACGTACAACTTGTATTAGATATATTCATAAAATTTGGCAATGTAATGATGTTTTTTAGATGATTCTTAAACAGAACCTACAAGTAAAACAAAGTAAAGACTCAATAATTTTCAAACCTAGTAAATACCAATACTACTAAAAAACCTCTTTATCTCAACAAATTTGCCTTTTGACCTATTTCCGCCTTCAGAAAGGTGAGAGTGCTGGATCATTGAGTACATCATGCTGGAAGTGCAGGGTGGAGACTGAGGGGTCATGGGGATGTCTTAACCTTCTGGTTAAGGGGCTCATAAGCCAGATCTTTACTGCTGCAGAGAAAAAGAAAAACCGCGTCATAAAGTTTCAACCAGACAAAATCGTGAATGGGGTGTAAAATAACTTTATTCAATATAGTTTTGGCACAGACCTAGACTCCATGGCCCATATGTCATGAGCCTGGCAGAGGAGGGTATCACAGCTATCCCCGGTGTGGAATCATCTGGTGGAAGGGCAAGATGGGTTTCAGAGGGTGCCTGCATATGTGCAACAGAGAGAATGAGGAAAATACCAATTTTATGAATGAGGAAAAGTGCAATAGCTGGCCCAGTGAAACGTGGCACTTAAGTAATAACCTCCATACATTGTTTTAGATGATAATGCCATAAAAAGCAGTGTAATCACAAGGCCAGTCTTGCTACCTCAAGAGTACATTTTTCTGTTCTTCTTCTTCAGTGGTCAAGAGGAGGCCATGATGGGTCAGCTGGTGGAGCATGGTCCCTTGGCTGCTATCGTGGATGCTGTCAGCTGGCAGGATTACCTGGGTGGAATCATCCAGCACCACTGCTCCAGCCAATGGTCTAACCATGCTGTCCTGGTTGTTGGATACAACACTACTGGTACATGCTGTCACTACACTGGCATGGGAATAAATCATAATTCAAGAAAGAAAGCAGGGAGTTTATATTTGACTTGAGCTAACACTTACCTTCTTAGGTCAAGAACGTTTTGCAGCCCTAGAGCCTGTGAAAGTAAATTAAAGCTGCACTAGGCAAGAAAGGTAAAAAATAGGCTGGTCTAAATTGGTCTTAATCACAAGTTGCTGCTGCAACAGAGCAGAGTGTCTCATCCTTCCTAATTAAGTGCTAAAACAAAAGGAGATAGAGAAAAAGTATTTTAACAAGCCGTTAAGCTTATTATTGAGCCCCAAAATTATATTATTATTATATGAAGTATATAAAATTTTCATATCTGTTGCATGTTTCGAGTGAAACAGTCTATTCAGTCTTGTTAGAAGATATCAGTGCTAATTTCTAGAAAATCCTTGAAAGAAGTAGAACTGCCTTGGACAGATGTCATTATCTCACGCCACTGGTGACATGCTGTATTTCTGTAGTTTGAAGAAAATCAAGAATGAAAAGCAGAATATGAAACTTTTAGTATTTAGAGTGTATAGATTTGACATTATTTTGTCCCTTTGGTCCCACTTGGTACACGGTGATCAGTGAGTAGCTGGGTCAGTAAACATCTTTTGTTTGCACTCCTTTACATCATGGTACATGATTTCTAAGTATAAAAGTTCTGACAGTTACCTCTTAAAGCTTTGTGTCCCAGGTTTAAAACACAAAAGATGTTTTAATGTTTGTGAAAGCTTGAAATTTGAAGATACAAGGTGTTACCTTAACAGCAGTTATATCATCAGAATGTTATCACAGCTACCTCACTGTTTATTTCTTGACATACTGTAGTTCACACACATCAGTATTTTAAATATTTCACACAAACTTTTTTGTGGGTATTACACAAGAATATGAGTGATTATGTAACAGTCAAAAGTGGTTGCAGCTGCAGTACACACATGCATGCACACAAACCTAGTGCTCCTTTACCCTGTAAATAATTAAATCTTGAAATACATGTTATCTGTCTTAGGGGATATTCCATACTGGATTGTGCAGAACTCCTGGGGAACCACATGGGGGAATGAGGGTTATGTTTATATAAAAATCGGTGGAAACGTTTGTGGTAAATATGATCTTTGCCTCTTGTCGTTTTCTGTTTATATTTCCTTTTACTTTGGTGTCTGTATGTTGCTGTGCCCACTATCCCCTCAGGAAGTAATACAACTTCTTTTTTTCTCTTCCCAGGTATTGCAGATTCTGTGGCTGCAGTTTTTCTTTGATGAGATGTGTGTATTTTTGACTGCGTGCGTTCACTGCTGCCAAAATTTAAATCATCGGTTTGCCATCAAGTGTCACTTTAAATAAATGTTTTTTATTGAAATGTCACCAAGTTACATCACTAAAACAAAATAAATCACTTTATATGCTGATAAATGTTGGATCGTACCTGAGCGATCAACACACACAACACTGCAAAACTGTAATAATAAGAATAGATGCACTGTACAAAAAATCTTATTAAATACATAAGGAAGATACATATTATAGGTGATATTGCTCATAAATGTATCTATACAGAGATCACATCAATCACTGCACAAATACATGAAATTAATTTAACACCATACAGCGTACTATACAAAACACATTATTGACATTATGTACACATTCCATGGTTCATATATTATAGTTTCACATTTATGCTGTGCAAATTGTTCTATTTTAGATGTTGACATCGATTGTTTGTACAGAGGTTTAATGTCATTTTATGTACTCTTACTCACACCTACCACATCCCAATAGTCTGAAAAGGCTCCCTCTCCGACACCTTCCCCATGCTGACATGAATGATAATGCATTAATAAAAACCCATCATCACCACTAGTTTGATCACTGCTCTCACTGATCCATTTGCTTTCAGGTCAGTCACAGTGAATTTACATGATTTTATTGAGAAAACATCTGAGCAAATCTTATCAAGGAGCCATCTGCTATACTTTGTGACCAGTCAGGATTAGAGTAAAATAGCCTAATTTGGCTATTTGATTTATTCAGAGTCAGAGTCACAAGTTTCTGAGGTTTGAACCTCGGTGCTGCAGCCTGATAAACTAACTAATGAACTCGTAATTAGCTTTTCTGTTCTTGACTAACATCATTGCACGATATATGGCATATTTTAGTGTTACTTACATGAAAAACAGATCTTTTTCATCTTGCTTGACATTAACATCAAAATGAACAAATTCTGTTTTTTTTTACTTTATAATCTAGAAAAGTAGATATTTTAAAAATCCAAAACTGTAATACCGTCATGGTATCAAATGTCTCTCCATAATGGATATTTTAGTGGTTTACATTGTCAACCATGTTAAATGATCCATCCCTGCACCATATTTCACTCCAACATATTTTTCAACTGGGAAAACACCCACTAAATTAAGCTGCAAGATGTCTAAAAAATGCCATCTTAGTATTTCTGAAGAGTTTCCATCAACCTGATGTCATGCATATCTGAGCTCACAAGATTGAAACATTGTGCGCCCTCTCAACGAAATGCGTGTTTCTTTGCATATTTTGATGGTCACTTATTCACCTACACACCAGTCACTGAAACTTTTCATCTGTGCAAAGGATCTGCTGTTGTGAGGTCAGTTACAGTGAAGGAAAGGAAGCCAGGACTGAGACTGAGAGACGCCCCCTAGTCTGAGTCTTCACTGCTGCAGTAGGAGCTGTCGCAGCATTCGGCCATGTAGAGGAACGTGTGAACGGTTGGATTTAGCTTGGGCACCCAGTGGCGGGGCACCAGGAACGTTGCCAGATTGAACAGATCCACAAACACTTTGTAGCGGTCACTAAAAGGAAAAAGAAAATTTATTAAATATTTGTATCATGTAGTCTTAGAATGTAATTGAGCATCTGTTACAAATTGCGCTTTCTGAAGGACAAAAGCTAACTCAAACTGCGGCTAAAATTTGATGGATACCGAATAAAGAACTTGTGTCGTAGCTCCTTTTGAAATTAACTATTAAGTGTAGTTTGTGCATGTCAGGATGAAGTGGCCATATGGCAGGTCAATTTAGATAAGCACAGAGTAGCGGTGTTCTGTCCTTATCTAAATTAACTCTGAAGTGTTCAAGATACCTGCAGTGTAAAGTGTTTAATTAGTAGGTTAAAGTTTGTAGCATACAATACCTGACAGTAGATCTCAGGTAGTGGTAGCCAGATGAGCCCCCTGTGCCGGCTTTGCTGCCAATCATACGATGCACCATGCATACATGATTGTCTAAAACAAAAAATAGACATATCCTTTGTGATATGAGCGATGTTTTGGCTCTGCATGTTTCATTTGAGCTGTAAATTGTGTAGACATAAGCGAGACATAGTGAATAAAATATTTATTCCGTGGGAATAGGTTGTTGGATTGATCGGCAGGCAAAGAGGATGTTACACGATTCTTCTGCTCGAACTAACTTTAGCTCTGTAAACTGTTGGTCAAGCTCTGTTCTTTAGCAAAATATTAAAGCATTGGTTTGTTGTTTCTGTTCTTGTTCACTGGTGAGCATATACTGCAACTGACATGGATGCTACAGTACTTACATCTCCATTTTGTCATGAGGGTGTCAATGTCCATGAGGGATGTGAGCAGCTGGAAGGGAACCTGGAACCTCGGCTCTTCCCTAGAAGGTAAAAGAAGACTTTAGTATTTGAGGATACCTTGTACAGATGTTCAAGTGGTGTATGGGTGGTGTTCATAGCAGTCGTCAAACGAGAGGGACTATCAGCTACTCACTATCCACAATGCAGTTAACATCTTTTATCCAGCAGTTTCACATTAATTATCACCATCCACTGGCTGTCACGTGGCTGTTGACTCCTAGGTAGCCTTAATGAGTCTCAAAAGCCTGGTTGCCACACCTTTCGGTAAAACTGACAAAGACTCTCAGATGAGTGTTGGAACATTCTCAAGACTGCACGACAAGTCCAACTGCTTGTGTTTTACAACAGTTATAGCTATCACATGACCTGGATGGCTGACAGGGTTTCAGAAAAGGGCTTATGTTTGGTGGGAAGAATAAATGGGTAACCTTGCCTCAGGAACTAACGCTAAACATGTTGAAAGCCCGGCTGTCCCAGTGAAGCCGTGGTCAACAGTAGAAGACTGTGTGTATACTGTGCAGCGCGATGGTGTAGGAGTGTATAACTATATGAATCTGAAGCAGACGTAACACAGATGCACTGTCAGCAGCATTAGACAATTAAAGGTGAGGGAATGCTGTAAAAACCACATACCTGTAGAAGTAGATCATCAGGGCACCTTGGAGAGCCTTGTAAGAGAGCCGCCTCTCGCCTTGTGAGCAAAATTGAAAATATATTACTTTTAGAGTAAAACTAATTGTCTTTATTTAGTTTTGTGAGAGTAGAGCCTAAGTGTTGCAGTTCACAAAGTAATACAAGGCATTGATACAATGTTGATTCAAATGTAGACCACAAACAGATATGAAAAGCATTGACAAACACTTTATTATGACATTTGATTAATCAGTTGGATTTTTCAATTCATAGAAAGCACTCACCTTTGCTAAGGAGATGGTCATGACGCTTTTCATCAAACAGAGAAGTGAACAGCTCTTTCTGTTTGACCAGCTCAGCCGTCAGTTCCTCCTTCTCCTCAGAATCTGGCATTTTCTTTAAAAAACAAACAAACAACAACACGTAAATAAAAATACAGTCTCTGTCAATCATCTGTGCACTCCAGGGGGAGCAAAGAAAGTTTGTTCTGAAAGCTGGAGTCATCTCTTACCTCGATTTTCTCCTTCTCCTGATTCAACCCATCAAATATATTGATTTCCAGCCTTTCCCAGAAATTGAATCCATCCGCCTCCAAGCCAGGAGTTCTCTCCAGCCACTCCTGAGAAGAACAGCCCAAGGTGTCATGACATTTATACCCTATTCAGCAGCAGATGGGCTTATCCAGAGCAAGGTACGGCAAACAGAATGTTGACAAAAATGCAGATACAATAGAAGAAAGATAATAGAATAAAATGATGCATACTTTCATTAACTCTTCATTAAGTTTAAAAATCACCGAGCATGTGCAGGTGTTTGGTGGTTGTAAGATGTACCTCGACTAGTTTCAACAGTGTTGGCTCCTGTTCAGTGGTGAGCAGCATCTCACTGTCATGACCCTTGAAATTGTCCCTGTAATGGCGTCTGTTGTACGGAACCCGCTGGTTGTCCGGGACCCCGATTTTGTTCTCCAAGAGCCGAAACTGAAGGCTTTGAAATCCAGAGGCTGGAGACAGGTATTCCCTACACACACACACACACACACACACACACACACACACACATACATACACAAGTAAGCAAACATGCACACAACACAGACAGAGTGCACTATTGTGGAGGAGTGCATCATATTAAATTTTTAGAGGTGAAGGAGAGAGGGCCAGAAGTTATTTATAAGCTTACCTAAAGTCAAAAAAGTCCAAGGCTGTCATTGTTTCCAAAACCGCAAACTGGTCGACCAACAGTCTGAAGATCATTACAATCCTGTGGATGCGAGTGTTGACTTTGAGCATATTGCGTTCATCTCTCACCTGGAGAAATAGTAAAATATTTAAGGAAATAATTACTAATCATAGTAAAGCTTGTAAGTACATATCATGACACGGGAAAACATATCTCATTATTGAAATAATTAAGAGTTTTAGATATTTTGCGTCATTATTTCATCAACCTCATGTGTCTCTTCCAGGGGGAAAAAAAAGTCATAAATTACAACTGCTTCAATTTTAATTGAGAACCTCAGCCAGGGTGAGTCACAAAATGTCTTTCTTATTTTTATAATTTTTATATTTATATAATTTATATTTCTTGTTTCTCATTTTTTTCCTGACTGAACTCCAAAGCCAGATTAACTGAATAAGACAAATCATTCCTATTGAATATGACTTCCTTTTAAACAGGCACTGTGAGATCTGACTATCCCAGTCTTCTCTATGATGATGATCATAATGATTTGTACTATTCAATTTATTTAAATTGTTGTACTTTGTCATTTCATATTTTGATTCAAACAGAATCACATAACCTCTGTAAGATTCTTTCACCCCAGAAATGTGACTTACGTGTCCACTGATGAAGATCTCTCGCACTGAGTCAAGTTCAAACAAAATTTGTTTGAACCACAGTTCATAGGCTGAAATAAAACACAAACAGGTTGAGCAACATTTTAGTATAATATTACAATGTAAACAAATAGGTCAGTAAGCAGCCAGGGCTAATTACACTGCAAAAAACACTCATTTTAACAAGTTACTCTCTTGTATTCAGCCTTACAAATTTAAAAGTAAAAAAATCTGTTTTTGGTTGAAATCAATTTACTTTGTGATGTTTTTGGATTCCGGGTAAACATATTTCTTTAAAAAAATGATTAACCTTTAAGATAAAAATATTTTTATACAAGATTAAAACAACAATGTTATTTCTGTGAAACAAGCAGAAGAAATGCTTTTAAATACTACAAAGCTTAAAGTAGTTTTACCTTGATGGGTGACAATGAAGAGGTGCTCATCATGGATCTTATTACCCTTGACTTCACTCTGCAGCACCTGGGCTGAGACTATTTTGTCGAGCTGAAAGACGTGAAGCTTGTCTTAAACACACGAATTTCAAAACAAACGCAAATTCCAGAACCCAGGCACAGAGACTGATGTGCGTGATAGGTGGTGTTTTCTACCTGCAGGTAGTCTCCATATATGATTCCTCCTTTACTGGCCTTGTTAACCCCTGCCTGAGAGGCATCCTCATCTTCTTCTGTTTTGGGAGGCTTGTTTTTGAATAACCTGCAGTGCGAAGAGAGAGAAGACCTTTTGTTACTTGGTGTTTTCCCATCATCAAGATTAGTTGTAAATTGTTAAAAGGCTGCATTTTATCAAATTTGAAATAAAGATGGGGAAAAAAATCACTGAGAGCCCTGTAAAGACAATTTGAACGTACAAATGCCTCTTCTCAAAGTATGGACATCCACTCATGACTTGTCCAAATCAGTTGCAGCAAAGATGTGTTCTTCTTCCTCGACTAATGTTTACTAAAATTGTCTTCAACACAATCCAGAGTTTTAAAGATTCACCTCATCCAATCACTCATGAGGATACGGTTGCCATCCGGCCCGCCTCTATTTGCTGCATAGAGCTGTTGTTTACCTTGAACCAGGACTACCTTCTGGACTTTGTTTGACCTGCTAAAAGAACAGTCACAGGACCCTTTTCAAATAATAAAATGAAAAACAACAAATACCAAATACATATGACTTTTATACAAATAATCAAATTAACTGGAATATCAAATATATTCAACATAAGATTTTAAATGCTCAATTATACTCGCGACCTTTATACTAATAGAACAAATAGTGTACTCAGGAAACTTCTCTGTGGACGTTGCTGTCTCGGTCATAGGGTATCTTCAGTGTTTACTGTCAAGGGTTTGCTGTTTATATCTGTATGTTTTCTCTCTTACAAATAGTGAACTTGGTTATATAAGTGTCCGGCTGAGAGGAGTGGAGTTGTTACGTATATATTGGCATCACAGACTTGATGTCCTGGCTGGCAAACCTGACATGCACTTCATTTTGCAATGAAAGTTTCCAAACAATAAATTAAATGTTAATAAGAGCAAAAATGTGGGAAAAATCAGTTTTGCTGAGAAAAGATAGGTAGAGGTTGTTTTCAACCACATCAAGAGGTTTGATTGCTGTTTGATTAATACTAAAACGTTAAAAGTGTCAGTTAAATGGACTTATGTTAATGTTAACAATGTTGCCATTATTGTAATTTCTAACCAAGAAGTCTTCTTTTGACAGTCCTTACCCACCGCGAAAGCATAAACACGGACTCACAAATATAAATTGAAGTCTTTCTATGTTAACCTCTTCCGAACTGTATCACAAAGCTCTCCTGGAATCATTGATGCTGCTCTGTTGATCATTGGACTCACCTGTAAATATTTGCAATTCGGTTAATATTTTATTCACCCCAGTGAACATCATTGGATATGTGTGGTTCCAAGGTCATTGAGAGAGTACGTGGACTATACCTAATGTGTTCTTAACGAAAGTACACTGAGCTTATGTTTGTGTTTGTTCCTGTGAATCTGACAAATCAGATATACAAACCTTTAGAGCTGGAGATTGTGACCATCCTAAGCATGTTGGAGCCGAAAATGTTGTTCCTGTAAGGCCTGTATTATCGGCTGTTGTACGCAGTTCGTGGGAAATATTTGTTTTTCACAATTCACAAATTGGCTATTGGTTAAGAATAGTCCCTCTCTACCACCTGAACCACACACCCCACAACACAGTGTCGATCACAACAAGCCAAATCTTTTTGAACAACAGTTAACCCAGTTTCATCAGTGTAAGACTCCGAATCCAGTCTCTAAATCTCTCCAAGATCATTAGCGCCCTTGTTTTTCACCCACACTCTTTGTAGACTTCTGTAGTACAGTCCCAACAGCCTGTGCAACTGTCCTCAGAAGATCAGAGGGATGATAACAAGCAGCTATTTCTGAATTGGGACATGGTACAAGCCCTGCGATATAAGGACTGAACAAGAAGTGCAGAAGCAGCTCCAAAATGCTTTGTTCTGGTTCCCATTTAGCTGGGATGAATGGGATGTTAGTGGGGTGGGGTGGGGGGGATGGATGAGATGCTTGAGACGAGATGAGACCGTCAGTGTAAATCTCTGAAGCTTTAACAGACCTGTCCCATCTCACTGATAGGGCGCACGTGTCATTACGCATTATCTCCAAGGTCTGAGTGAGTCACTGATTAAAGGAAAGCAGGGATATGGCCTGTTTTTGCCTTACTGCCATGCAAAACTCCCAATGAAAGTTTAACTGTTTTTCTCTCTGTGTGCCCCTTCACCTTCAACCAGTTGTGCTTTAGGTGTGTCAAGTGTCAGTCCTGCCATCACCTACCTCTGACTTCAACTCCACATCAGTTTTAATTGTAGTCTTTTTGAACTCTCAAACCATCATTTTAAGAGCTTCAACAACAATTAACTCCAAACATAATCCATGTATTTATCAAAAAAAGAACAGAAAAATCTGACAAAAGGTAACGAAATGTATTAAGATCTGCACATTGCCTTTTCTGCTTGAGTTCTAGCCAGCAATAATTATTGCAGAGGAAATTATTATATTCTGTAATAATTCACCATTTTTGAACAATTATTATGGTCTCGACATAACTTGAACCCATTCTTCTAGCAATCATTAGATAACTAGATGTTTAGATAAAAATGTTTCAAGTTTCTAATGATCAAATATAATCGAAACTTTTTGCACTATTTCTGGTGGTAAAATATGTTTACAGTGTATACATATTTTAATTATCTTGCCTCTTACATAATTGTGAACATAACCTTTACAGTTATTGTATACTTTTTATTCTTTTTAGCAGCTTGCTCTGTCTCGGAATAACAAGACTATGTTTAACAGTGAAGTTGGCATAAAAGGCAAACAGCCAGAGATGTTATGTTTGATCTGAAATCATATTGTAGACTAACCATTAATAAACATTATCGGAATATTATAGAAACACTACAGTGATTTATGTAATTTGGTCACTAAAGGCGACAGTAAACTAACTACCAACATAGAAATATGACAATATTGCAGGAAAATTTGTTTTTTTTGTCAAAGTGAGTGGCAACATAAGTGGTAGAAATTGATGTATGTCTGCTGCTTATAGATGGTTACCATATCAGAAAGCCTTTTTTTTCTAATATCATCTAATTACAGTTTAGTTTCTGTCAAGATCACAAGATTGTTATTGTGTGTCCAGAAGAAAACACAGCTTGTGAAAGCTCAGAACAGAGCTTGTTCTGCTGAGATCATAAAATAATTATTCTTTGATCACAAGAAAACAAAGCCTGTCGGCCTCTCTTGACGTCTGTAGTTCAAACATTGTCCTTGTGTTTGGAGAAAATTTCAGCAGTTTGTTTCTGAATTTTGGCACCTGCGTGTACGGCAACCTCCAGATAGAAATGGTGTTTCCTTTGCAGTGAATGTACCATAAATTGGTTTATTATATTGAAGAATTTAACAAAATAATTACAAGGTTCATTGTATTACTATCACACCTAGCTTTTCTATTGTTTTTATTTTATTTATTACATCCAAATATATATTTGGTCCAGAAACCGAATGGAATAAAAAGCAGATTTCGTTTTGCTTTTGGACATTGTATACATATTGTATTTTTTATTTATTTTATCTGATATCATTTGAGACTCAGAGAAAAAAAAATCTTAGGTTTAACTCTCACAGTTAAATTCATACTTTGTATATTTTGAAATCCTGCAAAGAAATACTTACAATGATTTGAGGTAGAATTTAGATTTTCTGTCACATACCTCTAATTTAATTTACCTCTACAGGCCCTGTTGATTTTGTGTTGAAAAGAAATTCCACAAGTTGTCAGCTGAAGGTGAGTAAAAGCAATAATGATCACCTTGTGTGCATGTGAAAATCTAATAAGACTGGTTGTCAGAAAAAGTCTGGTAAAAGTCATGAAGGGACTCAACACTGAGATGAGTTTTACAAAATAAAACACAAAATATTTGTTGAAATGTATACCATCAGAGGAGGGGAATGACAATTTAAGATTTAAAATGTGTGATGCCCTTGGAGAAGCAATCCGCTACACACTGTTATTTTATTTACTAGCAGCTCATTAGAGAGCTCAATCTGTTGACTATTCCATGTGTTCATAATTATCTAATCAGCTCGATGATGCACTTGATCGCACATTTCTAATATCACATCACTGACTGCTGTATTACTACTATAAATTCAGCTTTAAATTACTGTAGCATTCCTTCCTCTCAGCTCTACGTCATATGATCTTAATTGAATTTGAGTGGAGTAGCTTTTAAAAAATTCAAAAGTGGAGTCCAAGCTTGTTTCTTAAATCCCCACATCCACCAGATTTGAACTTGCTAGATGCAAGATTTATAGTTATAGACATTGCTTCACTTCAATAGCAACCATTTGGACATAAACATGGCTTATGTCCAAAAGTCAATATCAACCCACTAAATAAATCCAAGCTGTATGACGTCAAACTCAAGCATCATATATGATGTATAACTTCCTCCCCAGTGCTGTAACGTTTGATTTTGCAATCCATATTGGAGGCGCAGTCATTTCACGTTTGCGGGTGTGATTCCATATGGCTACCTTTGTGTTACGTGCATAAAATCAGGATCAATTGAATTATGAAACATGCCACAAATTTTCCAATGCTCTGATGTGGTTATTGCATGATGCTTTTGGGGCCTTTGATGTTCTTGCAAAGTTGAGCCATCTCTTTTATGTAAGCCTTTGAAGTAGGTCTAGTTGCACTGCGTAGTGATATGCCGCACTGTTGCTCTGGCAGTGCCTACTGTGGTCACAGTGTGATACTGCAGCAGTACTGCGGATCATTTTAATATTACTGGTTTATCTATTCCATTTGATGTCTCTTTAGAATAAGATGGAGTATCCACCCCCCCCACCCCACCCCACATTAATTGAAGTTGGAGCTCAAGAAACAATATTTTCTGACCTCTCTGAAAGTACAGTGACGGCTGCTGTTATAATAAGTGTACTGCTACATGGTATGTAGATAAACAGTCAGCTGGATGACTTTGTGAACTATGCACTTTGTACCACTAGGGAGCATCAGAGGACTTTTAAGAGAATGAACGATTTGAATGCTTTATATTTGGCAGAGCTGAGTTTGTATTTGAAGATTTTTCAGCAGGGTTTTGGCGGGGTTTGAAACTCTTTGTATGGATATATCAAAACAAATGGGGGTTCGTTTAAGTTCACTGTAATTTCAGTGTGAAGGAACAATAGATGATGGCTCACAGGGGAACTTTAATAAAACATTTCATTATAGGTTGGCGGTGAAGGGGGGTGGTATACCCTAAGGGAGTCTGATGAGAACTTTGAATGTTGCTCAGCTTAAAATCTGAAATACATGCCTTCAAAGAGATGTAGCTTTGTTGAGCTCTATATGTCATAAAACATTTTTAAATTTCTGAAACCATATAAAGAATCTGGGAGGAGGTCAAAAACAACAGCATAAAACGACCACCCGTTTGGTTTGAAATGCTGTTTGAAGTTTACCATGAAAAAGAAATCACTTTCATATGAAGGGGTTGTTTTCAGAATTATGCCTTCCATCACCAGACCTCCTCCGTGCTTTGATGAAGAATACTTAACAGTGTGGGAAGCTGATCACAACCAAAGTGTATTTTTAAAAATTGAGCTATCAAATATTCACACATAATACCTAAAATCCGTTTCAATTATGATGCTGACTGAGTAGATTGTTTTTAGGCAATCTACCGTGAATTTCAGGTTAGCTACACTTCTTCAGCAACAATTTACACACTTCAGTTTGGAACAGCTTCAAGCAGCTAACTTAAAATGAATGCTGCATTTGTCTCATTTGGCTTTGTAGCTCAGAAGATGTATTTTTAATCATTAATGTACTTTGTGATTTTTATATTTTTTGGAATACTGAGGCTATGCATACATAACTATTTGGAAAGACTTTTAAGCATTGATGATATTCAAATTAGTGTCTTGACTAACCCTCCACCTAATACCACATTCCCTCCCTTCTCGTATTCATTTTAAAACAGAACAGTCGATTTGTGAGATGACAACAAAAATGCAGAACTTTGTCCAATTCTTAAAAAAACAACACACCGAAAAGAACCCCAATATCATTTTAATCCATGAGTGCATTTAACATTCAAAAAAATTATACCTACCGAGAACATGGATGTGATCTATATTTGGATCCACTGTAACCTTGTTTATGTGAGATGGGTTCATGAAATATTTGTGTTGATGAAATATTCATTGGACAGGAAGCCAGGTCAAAAGGCATTATGCCCAATAAACATTAAATTTAGTGGAAATAATAGTTGACTGCATGTTATAGATACATCACCACTTGTAAATACTTGTCACTACATGCACAGGTTTCTGTTAATTACTTAAACAGAGCATTGTGAAGAAGCCCCACATTAGCCATATTAGAAAGAACGTAACTTAAAAAAAAAGAGAACTGCATGTCTGAAAAATCAAAGAAAAAAAAATCTAAATCAGCTGGACTTTATTTGTCATGTATAAACACAAGATAAATTACTGTTAATATGACTAGTACAGACATTTATTCAGTTTCTTAAAAAAAACAACATAAAACTCTTGCATAATTTACAAAACATGGTGTCCCTGTGCTATCCAAGACACAGCTGTGCCTTTACTCCCCAACAGAGTTCTTCATACCTTTACTGTCCTTTTTTTAAAATTTTTTTTTTTACAATGAATATTGGGTATTTAAACAAGGAAACAGTTTCTTTTTTTCTGTTTAAAAACATCTCAAAGAGAATAAGACATTTTGATGTTTTTGATGTTTACAGTGCTAAATCTGGTATACATAGTGGTTGTTTGGTGAGGATATCTCTAACGTCAGAAGTCTCTGAATTTAAAAACAAACATTTGCTCAAGGACACTGCTTGCTCTAGGAGTGTGAACTATCGAGCCCCGTACTTCTAGAGAAGTGCAGATATGCATAATGTAAACATTTCCTTTTCTCTTATAATACTTTCTGTTGAACCAGACTTGTCTTTATGAAAACAAAAAAACAAACATAAAACACCTAAATTAGCTCACTGTTTCTCCAAAGACACCACTATTCCTCTGCTTCAGAGTCCAGAGTCCAAAAGGCTTGTGCAACAGAGGAACTGACCTGTAATTGCCATGTTAAGGCTTGGTGTAGTTATACATTTACTCTGTAGTCCCTAGGTCACAATGCACAGCATTGCGTTTGACCCCTTGTATTTTTTTCATTTCTTTTTTTTTT
>NTHP01000094.1:458189-480137 GCA_003416845.1 Oplegnathus fasciatus | reverse complement strand
TCTTTGGCAGAAAATGCACCTCGTATTGTTACCTTTTCCCAATTTCACTTTGCCGAAGAAAGTGGATGTTATTAGCGCTGTCTGCTAATTCTGGGTACTGCTCAATGGAGAGCACATAGTATCCATCATACCCCAAAACCTTTCCACTACTCAGAAGCTGCCTCTTCTCCCCCTCTGTCCAGGGGCGGACCCCCTCCTCGCCATCTCGCACTCGCTGCTGTTCTCTTGCCCACGCACCTGCAAGGGCACGCTGACGAGCGAGCTCAACAACCCGCGCTTTCTCCTCATCCATCGTGGATCCATAGCGGATATGAAGAGCTAGAGCACCAGCACGAATCTCCACATCTGCGAAACGCCGAGTTCGACTATCCATGACTGTGGTGGACTGGGAAACAGTCACATTGACACCATTCTCCAGAGTCTTGTGTCCACTTGTGAGGTGCAATGCTGCAAGGTCGGCATCTGGAAGGCCTGGCTTGACAAAGTAGTGTGTGTCCCGCCCTTCTATAGTGAAGTGGAGGTCTTCCAAATAGAAAGCGTTGTTAAAGATTGTTGCAACCTTGATACAGTCCTCACTGGCCACGTTGAGTGTGTGAGTGTGAACGCTGCCCTTGTAGATGGCAAACATAACGGCTCTTCCGATGGGAGACATTGCCGCTGAGAACCACAGCCAAGACTTTTCACCTCTGCGACCTCGACTGAGATGGACCTCTGGCAGCCGCTCAAATGACAAGAGAGAATGTGCTTGTCTGGTTACTTCCTGCTGGACCCCAGAGATAGACTGTAGGAAAAGTGCAGTGAAACGTTAACGCCTGAACATGGCAGAACCTGACTCTCCAGGCCATTTAGAACCAGCTACTGCTCTGCTTCAGAGACTTTTTCATCCCCGTCTAAGATAATGGTGTTTTCAAGCTGTGTTCTCAAGCCAAAAGTAGATAAATTCCCCATGACAATTTTACAGCAACACTTTTTGTGTTAATGCCTTAGACCAAAGAAGCCTATCATAAATAGCTTCAAAAGATTGTAGCAACACCAAAATATTACATAAAAGTTAGACAGTGTTAAAATGTGTTCAACTGGTGACTAAAACAAGACAGAGGAAAGTACACTTTGTGCTTATTATGCGTATTATTATGCAAATATGGCCCAATTAAAATTGATATTCTATGAAATACATAGCAATCCAATTAAGGAATGGCAGCTTCAAATACTGATGTAAAAGATAAACAATGGAAAGAATTAAGTAATTTTTTTTGTTGTCTGTCTGATACATTTTCAAAAGCATATTGTCTGTTGGCTGGAGGAGTATGGTAGTTGATCCTGTTCTGCTTATTTTGTGTTCAGTATGCATGAGAGATATTAATTTTACCCACCGGCAGATCATCCCAGCGTTGACTCTTCCTCAGTTCATAGGATGGCATGCTTAAATCAAACTTTGGGACTGGAAACCCAGGAATGGTGTTGTGAAGATGAAAGCCAAAGGTTACAAGCCAGCTGTTCACATCTGTGCGAGAAAAATAAATTAAAGACAGAAAGTTTGAAGTTACAATATGAATCTTTGCACTGTACCATACATTTGTATTTTAAAAACTATTTTTGGAAACTGATCATTTTTCAGGCAAAAATGCCAAACATTCACTGTTTCCAGCTTTTCAGTTGTGAGGATCTGCTGCCTTTCTTTGTCGTATGTAGTAAACTTAATATCTTTGGGCTTATGGCCAAAAAAAAAGGATTAAGATTTTTCACTTTTTTCTGACAGTTTATAGATAAAATGATTAATGGAGAAATTCATCCGCAGAAAAATTGATAATGGAAATAATCATTAGTTGTCATCTGTTAGTCATATATTATTAGTCATCAATAGCACCAGCAGCTTCAACTGCAATATCTCTTACCTGCAACATATTCTCTCACTTCATGGACTTTGCTGATAGGGTTGTTATTTCTGAACATGTATAAATTAAAAGGAGCTGGCTCTTTGCCAACTTTTTTCCAAGTAGAGACATCTGGAACAGTCCACCTTCCAGACATTATATCATAATCCTGCTCCCCAAAGTGCAGCAGTTTGGTCAGGGGATCATACAGTCCTCCGTGAAACCCGAGCACAAGCTGGAAATCTGGGTTTGAGTCGAAGTAGACCTCACCGTACGCTGTGTACTGGAGCTGTTTGACCAGGAGGCCGTTGCTGGTGAAGACAGCCAGAGGTGTGCCGGTGTTATCGCAGGCGATGTAGAATTCCTCCCCACTGCTGATCTCCATGGCAAACAGGTGGCCTTGGAGGTCATAGTAGAGCGAGGTGATCTCTGAACTGGAGTGGTTGTATACATGTGTAATCCTGGCTGGGTAGCTCAGGTCTGCGTAGAAGTATTGCAGGTGTTGGCCCAAGCTTGTCTTGGTGGACACTCTGCGTCCAAGTCCATCATAGCGATACTGAATTGTCCAGCCGCTGCTCTTGCTGTAGACCCGCACCAAAAGTCCTTTGGAGTTGTACTCAAAGATTTCTGCTCCCCTCTGACGGAGGAAACCATCTTCATCCATTCTGTATTGGATATCTCCAAGACGAGTGATGCGGTCTCTCAAGTCATAGCGCAGAGGAAGAAGTCTGGCACTGTTTCCTGCATTCAGCAGGTGCAGATTTCCATTAAGGTCATATGTATAGCGCCACATCACTTTGTCATTCAGGTACACAGTCTGGAGCTGGCCATCCACATCATACTCATAGCTATACTTAGTGGTGTTGGCAAAGGGGCCAATCTTGATCTCTCGCTTGGTGACTCGGCCCACATCATCATACTGGAAAGTGATCCAGTACATGAGTGAGCGGAATATCTCATACTGGATCTCCTTGATGCGTCCATGTGCATCAAAGTGCTTGGTGTAGGTCATGACTGCAGTGGATATGATCTGATTTATATCGTAGTAGATCACCCCAAACTTCCCAAACTGTTCAACCTTTCCTGAGATGTCATCAAACTGGTATAGATCGATGGGTAGTGGTGTTTCGTTGATGACGCCTTGTACGCTGGTGACACGCAGGCTGCTGTCATAGGTGTAATCAAAGCGTGCATTGACCATGCCATCCTCGCTGAAGCGGAAAATCTGCCGGTCCACCAGAGGACCCACTTGGCGATAACGGATGGAGCAGATGAAACCTTCATTCTGCAGGTTGACGGTCTTCAGCACACCTGCCGTCTCATCGTAGGTGAAGCTGACCCTTGTGCTGTCGTACAGGATCTCTGACAGTTTGTTCTGCCGGCGGTATCTGTACAGGACCCTACGGCCTGTGCCGAGGTGAGCTACTCTCAGTAGGAGGCCATCTTCGCTGTAGTCCACAGCCACTGAGGCGTTGCTCTCTGGGGGGTGATAAAGGTTCCTGTAGTAGCCCACTGAACGGATGGTCTGCATGGTGTAGCGGGCTACGCTTGGCATCGTGACAGCAGAAAGCCGGTCCAGAGAGTCGAAATCAAATATGTACTGCCGTTGACTGTGGAGCAGGAGGACCATGGACTGGAGGGAAAAGAGCAAAATAGCAAGTGTTTTCTTGAGTTGCATAATATTTATACATAATATATGTGTATCGCCAGGCGGGGTGAATGTAGGCAGAAAGAGCAGACATTTCCTGTTTGAGGTTAGGAGAAACAGGGTATATGAAAAATGCACTAGGTAGTGTTAACTATCACTGTTGTGAGACAGCAGCTACCAGTTGTGCTGCCCATTGTTTTATCTGTTAATGCAAAATAAACAGCTTTAGTTCCAAAGTTTCACAATTACTTTGATAATTATATATTGATATTGATGAAATACTATTACTAAGAACACTGGTGTACTGTAGAAGACAGTTTGTTCTTTCAAATATGTTCAACTGTTAATGATCGTCTAGTAGTCAACATACACAAGTATCTGACATAAGCAATGTTTACTTTTATCTCCTATTACCCACAGACTAGTTTAATTAATTTAAAGTATATGCAGTTTGGAGTGTGATCTGTCTTCTAAAGGTTTACCACCCTTTCTGTTAAAATGTCATGCCCAGTCATCCGTTGCTACATAGAGGTTCCCTGTGCTCCCTGAGCTCTCTGTGTTCCTTACGTCAAGAGTGTTGACATGGCCTCTCCAGGTCACGCAATGAAAGGATGCGGCCAAGAGTGGCTGAGGAAATCTCTGCATGTTTTTTTATAGATGACATCTCAGAGCAATCTTAAATACACTAGAAAACAACTAAAGGACATTTTTGTGGAAGACATTTGAAGTGATATTTTGCTTTTTGACATAAAGCAACAGCAGAATGCAAAGATCAGAAGGCCTGTCGTTTTTTTATTTTTGCATAGTACATGATATGAATGTCATAATATACTCTTTAAATCACTATGTACATAATTTACCCCCAGTGTATTCTTTATTATTTAACAAGGAAGTAGATTCCTGTATTTTCAAAAGAATACTCTAAAGCTAGGAGCTACAGCTGAAGACTACCTGAAACATACAAAGACTGGACAAATCACATGACAACTATTTCCTCAAACATTTGCATAATTTTAGTCGTGGCAGTCAGAAAGGAGCATACACTTAACAACTGAGTAAATGGAAATTGTGCTCTCGCAGGATTTCATATAAACATTGCCCGCCTATCAGTCTGTACTTACTCAGTATTTCAATTTGTACTCCTGTCTGTGAAGACTAAAAACCAGTGGGAACAGTCATTAGTGGTGGACAGTCCTGTTTTTTTTATTTGTAAGGGATCATGAACAATATTAAACATAAATATTACCGTTTGAATGTATTGTATTGTTGTGTTGTGTTGTTCATTTGCAGTCCCTTGACAGGTCAAAATTAAAACACAAACAGGACACATGATACAAAACACCATGCAGCAGTACTCAACACAGTTAGTATTCAGGTCTGTCCCCAGCTACACACACAGTGATTTAAAGAGTATACTGTTATATTGCACATGTATTGTATACTATGCAATGCTGCCAATGCATTTTAAGTCAGTTCAGCAGGAAGAGTTAAGGATACTGCTTTCAGTGCTACCTACCACACATTTTCTAGGAAAAGAAATGTTACTAAGGCAGAGATGGTCATCAGCCCTACTGTTTAATCCATTTTGGGACCTTATTTTCTTGGTTAACCCTGACATAGTGCAGAAAAGCAGTACATTTTTATATTACTATGTCTTACCTCCTCAGTTTGCCCCAGAGGTATAGCCCGTGGATGCAATCCTTCTAAATATTTTTATATAAGCTTGTAAATGATGCTCATAAATCTTAGTGTAAAATGATTACTGTGTTTGATAAGTACCTCTGCAAGAAGCAGAATTATATACATGTAGCTGGTGATTATTACAAAATAAGCCTCTTCAGGGTGACCTCTGTTTCATGTCAGGGTCTTTATTCACCCTGTAGCGATAATGACTAGCCTGCTGTATAGTACATCTTACATATTGCTTCCTCTGGTCATGTTATTTTCTCACCTGCTCCAGGTAGGTGTAACTCCATATCTTCCCATCAGCGAACACCCTGGAAACCAGGCGGCCTTGGCTATCATACTCAAGTCTCTCAGTGGTAGGACCTCTCTGCAGGGCACTGATTTGCCCACTGCTAGTGCGGCTCACATTAACCGGCAGTAGCTTACTGCTGGGCACCCAGAGCACTGGGTGGCCTGCTGTGTCGTATATAATCTTTAAGAGGAACTTCCTGTGGTCATCATAAATCTTTTCCGTCCTCAGGGTGCGATCATAATCGACAGAAAGAATGTTCCGTCCATTCACCTGTGGGAAAGATTTGATTTAAGAACGTGTTAGACAAAAAATGACAACTACTCCTACTACTGCTACTAGTAGCGATAATAATACATGACTAACAGATAACACTTATAAAAAATTATACAACCAATGTACATTGATTACACAATGGTACAATATCAAGAAATTCTTGGTTTTGATATCAGTTCTTTGTCTGGGTGGCTCTTTAAACTGTATTCAAAGGGATTTTCACTACAGTGGCACAGAGATTAACACCCCCTTCACGAGGCTCATTAAACAGAGAGACACTCTGGCAATTGTTCAGGTACACTTAAATCACAAATTTAGTGGAGACGAAAATTACTTAGAGGCAAAGTAACCACCCAAGTTAAGTTCATGAAGTACTGTAAATCATAAATTTGAGTGTCAGATTTTAAGAAGGAGGAATAAGAAAAGGTGGACGTATGTAGAGTACTAGAATATTGATAACCCTCTATATCAGGAACTGAACATCGATGCGACTCATAAATTTCAATGGAAAGGAAAAATTTCAGAAATATTTTGGTACGGTTATAATAAGGACAGTGACACAGCCATAGATATAAAATAACACCTGTCATTTTTTGGACAGTTTGATCTGATTTTTGCTCAAGTAACTGCGTGCAAGTGATCCCCGTCCGTAATAGTGTCACTGCCGTACTCTACCACTGAGGTAAGCAAGGCCACAGGAAATACCCACTTTGTATGCATGGGATGCTGATCATTTGCATGTGCCACAAGGAAGAAAAGAAAAGAAAAAAAAAAAAAATCAAACATACCCTAAGCTTGCGTCCAAACACGATAACTTTTCCTCTGGCTTGTTCTTTGCGGAAGCGCCACTCAACCAAGTTTTGCCCACTCTCCCCTGGCAAGCTCATGTTGCGTCTGGCTACAGTTGGGTTGGCAGCGCCTGCCAGGATGTGGGGCTCTGTCTGGTAGTGGGTGTCCATCCCGTTGGCATAGGTAATCCTCAGCGAGTTGTCAAAGCCCACTTGATAGCTACTTCTACATTGGTCTGTTGATAGTAAACAAAAAGTGAACAAAAAGTGCAACTTAGAACTTATAAGTAATTAAACACAGGAATTGTTATTGACAGTCTCCTGAGGTAATTATTGGTTGTACTTCATTATGCTAAGTCCTTTGTATTTCAAATTAGACCATTTTCAAATTAATAGAATGAACATGAATGATGTGCTGAAATAACTGTACCATCTGGCTCTGGCAGAGAGTAGAAACCATTTAGATACAAGGTTGATGTGTCTCCCTGACACCCCAAACCCGCACACTGAGAGAGTAATCATTTACACTGTCGTCTGTCAGACCCTGTGAGCTGTAATGATACACGACTTAAGCTTACTCAACATTGCCCTGGCGACCCCTGAAACAATGACAAATAACCGCTTACAAAATAGCTGCCTGAGACGGGGAGATGAGTGTCGTGGCCTTACCCTGAGCCAGAGTGTAGAAGGCACGAATGGTTGAGGTATTCGTGGTGATGCTGATTTCCTCCTCTGTCATGGAGCTTTCAATGTCCACCGTCAAAGCGCTGTATATGTCCGTGTACAAGTTATTCACCATTCCAGTCGGGAACGTCACATTCATTAGCCGTCCTTCACTGTCATAGCTGTTTGACAAAAAGAACATGAAATGACAAAGCACTGATATGTATGAGGGCTTTCAGTGCCACAGTGCATTCAATTATCAGCTCTTTTATACTTGTTGAGTAATAACATCAACTTCATTGTAATTAAAATGTCAAATTTTTTGCTTTTTTTAATGTTCAATTTTCAGAGCATGAGTGAAAGGGCGTCTGTATCAACCCAAGGCACAATCCAAATATTTGATATGGGAGAATGACACATCTCATCAGCTATCAGTTTTAAAAAAAAACCACAGACTTGTAATGAATTCAATTATTTGGATGATTGATGTGTCATTATAATCTCAATTGAATGCTTTGCTTTTTTAGTTATAGTGAGGATGTCATTCATGGAATAATGTGACATGACAGGGAATTACACAAGGGAGAAAAATTCAATCACTGAGAGGCCTGTTACCAAAATAATGTGATGTCATGATATAGAGTACAGGTAGCTTATTATAAAGAAATATAATCATGAGTTAAAACAAACATCCCAAACAAAATCCCATTGTAACAAGCACTTCTGTTGTTCTTCCTCTGCTAACTACAACATAATTGAACGCATGATACACATGGTTTAGTCAAGTAAAAAATAAGAAGAAAAAGTAGCATACTTTATGGATATTGAGTTATTATAGTCTAACTAGGCTATTTTACAGATCTGAGGCAAATTTTATAATTAGGTTTCAATTAAATGTGCACCCTAAAGCAGTTTGCAGGTAAGTACGGTTACCAATTATAGAGTAAACTTGTACTGAGCTGTGAGACAAGGGAGCACACACACAGAGTTACACACATGCAAGTACACACATAGCAAACATTTTTTGTCTTTGTACCTCATGACTTGAGGTTTTAGTTTTAGAATTAAAAAAAAGGAATATACATACTTGTGTCAAACGCAGTTCAGTAGTAGGTGACAAGCTCAAACAAAAGTTTAAGTGTTTAAGTGTTTAAGTGTTTAATAAATCCTAAACCTGCAAGGCTGTTACTGCCTCCTCATCTGCGAGACGCAGGGAATACTTTTCTTTTATTACTAAACAGTACATTGTCTGCCAGAATGCAAAGTGCATTTGTTTACATAATTTGTATTAGTATGCAAGAAGTAGGTGGCGTGTTTTAATTTGTGCCATGGGCAGGTTCCAGATGTAGAAGGCCTAAATGAATTGCAACTTTGGCAAGTGATGTAAAGATTTCTACAGGATGATCTCACCAATCTCCGTTATACTTACTCATAGAAAGTTGTCCAGCCAATCTCTGATGTCTTTGTAGCCAGCAGGCCATTGTTACCATGGTAAGTAAGAAGCACTAGCTCCTGGCCCTGCGCTGTAAGCGTTTTCAGTCCGCCATTGGTGCCCATGGTCAGCCAGATCACCTGGTTGTCAGGGGCGACGATGCGCACCGGCGTGCGGTTAGGATCTCTACGGATTCTCAGAGTGTTGCCACTGCTGTCAGTAACAGCTGTGATGTCATTCTCTGTGCTATAGCTGAAAGTATATTTCAAGTCGCCAGTGAGCAGGCTAGCAGTGTGTTGGTGGGTGCCATTGCTGTCAAACACATACAGCTCTTGGGCATCAGGGGAAGCCACCTCATATGTACTGGCACTCGAAGTCACAGTTGGCCCATTTCTAGAGATGGCCCTGATACGGATGTTGCCCAGGTCTGCCACATAGAGTGTTCCATCTGGAGCTGCCACTAAAGAAGATGGAGCATTGAGCCTTGCGTCTTTGGCATAGCCGTCCCCTGTCTGGTAACAGTCGCAGTTGGCATCATTCTTGCAATCGCAGTCGGAGGGAGACCCGGCCAAATGCGTTATCTCACCATCCACAGAAACCTTTCGGATCCTGCTCATCTTTCTTTCATCCGTCTCCGCTATGTAGATGGCCCCATGGTAAGATACGGTGATGCAAACAGCAGATTCTAGAGGGGTTAACTGCGCCCTTTGACCACCGGCAACACCACGCTCCAGTCCAGCCAATGGGCAGTGGATAGGTCGGCCAGCTGCAATGCTCACTTGACCGTTCTCTGTGATGCGCAGCACAATATTGTTGTCCAGGACATACAGTGAGTTGTCCATGGGGCTAACTGCTAGGTCTGTGGGCCACTCCAGAATCACCTGAAATACAGAACATAATTAGATTATTGTCTGTTTTTTCCCATAAGATCAACATTATTACACAGTTGAAATAAAAGGTAATAGCTGCTTACTCAAAGTAACCATGACACGTATTTGATTTAAATAAATATCCATTTTGCTAGTCCTTTTTTCCGATTAATAAAATGCAGCAGTGACTGAAGCGTAAGCCCAGTTCTTGGGCTCATGAACAACAAAGCGCCTTCCAAATTTTCATGACGGGATTGTCTGAAATCAGCAAGCACTGAAAAAACAACAACAATGTAGTGATGTTGTGACATCACAACATTACATTGTTTAGTGACTGTTGTGTATACAGTAGGCTGATATCCAGAATGATTTAAGCTGTGAGTAAGCTATAAACAGACAAAGTCTTGCTCTTTCAAGCTATCGAGTGTTCCACTAGCCTCAGACAGACGACGTATTTCCTCATAGAAGATTATTTTTATTCGTCTTTCTCTAGGTGACATACATATTGAGTTGATGATTAAGACATTGGCAGGTGCGGTAATCAAACATGACATTTTAGTTGCAGGGTAGTCCCTCTTTCATTTATGCTAGTTTGTCAAACTTAGAATATGTCATTTCAATAGGCCAGAAGGAAAAAACAAATATTTCTCATACCTTTGGAAGACATAGTAAAGCTGCCAAAATAACCCAGAACGTGCACTTCACATTTTCCTGCAACCATTTGTGGTGTACTAGCTAGTGCTGCAACCTGAGAGAGGAGCTCCCCATTGGACGATTAATGAAGTGTATCAAATTATCATCAATATCAATAAATAAGTAAAAAAATATTTCACACATGAAAAAAATGATAGCAGTATAAACCACATCTTGGAAAAATAACAAGTAGATATTATAATCCAGAGCTTTAACCCTGGCCAACCATTACAGTCTGCTTGTCAGAAATGTGTCAGTGAATAAAAAGCTTATTTGTAAACAGCACAAATGACTGGCCTGGCCTTCAAATACATAACTGTGTCATTAAAACTGTCAAAACGCTCCTGAATTGTGCTTTTCCACGGGGTGATTAATAATAAAACACACTGCCTTTAAGGCTGCCACTAGTTAAACTGCACTGAGCCAATTCAGTAGCTGGGATGCCTGAGGATCATACCGTCTCGCCAAAACCATGTCTTTATTGGCTCAAACCAAATGACTTGGTTAATTAGCAAAAAGTGACAAGCTTAATCCTTTGTCTTCATGTTCTCTTATGTTCTCACCCCTTCATGTTCACCACCCACACACACAAACACAGATTGCTTTCTCTTCTGTTTGCATTAAAAATGTTATGCTGTCAAAAGCACCCTTTAATATTCTCCCTCGCTCTTATTTCTGTTAATGCATTTCTATTGTTATCTAACCTCTCAATAGGACATAAGCATATTTGTGATTTGCTGTCGGGGTCATTTGGTTTTGGACTGTTGCAGTCCTTCCTATCTACTTTTGAAGTGTTTTGTTTGTATTGTTGTACTCTCTTTCTTTTTGTAAGCTGATCTGCATTAGAACATCAGAAATCTAATTAAAATGTAAATTGGTTCGTTAAAAAACAAACCAAAAAAAACACTGTTATGTCTGGTGCACACATGTAAGAGGTGGGAGAACCTGATCCTGCGGCAATTTCATTCTCAACAGCCAATACACTTAAGAATTCACTTTCTGCAGGAACAGGATATAGACGCTGTGAACGCATCCATTTTCATATGATAAAAGCCTTTTTTTATTTATTTTCATTATTCATCAAAACTCTACAGGAGTGATATGAGGAGAGATATTAATGTTTCAGTGCAAGGAGCTGCGTTTCTACTTTGCAAGAAGTGTCATGGTATTGTAATGCTATAACCTATTGTGTTAGGGGGCTGCTTTTATGTCACCTCATTCACAGGGAGTCGGTAAATTTTGTTGGACAAAGGCGGCCATCGTCAGGTGCTGCTAAAGAAAAGGTTTTATGTGCGATGAACTGGCTGCCGAGTGCTGCTTCATTATCATGTATGGTGTAAAGTGTCCTCAATCCTGAGTATTTCTAGTGGAACACTAAACACTAATTCAGCTCCAGCCACATCAAAACAAGCCCCCCAAACTGAGCAATTATTCTTCCCTCCATATCATCTGCCGTGACCTGAAAACTCATCTCTTCAATAAACACTTCATGTCTCCACTTCCTGCCTAAATCACATCTTCCTCCTTGCACATATTTTCCTCCTGTACTTTCAGAGAAAATGCTCTGCTCTTGTCGAGTTGAAAGCAAAAAAGGCATTTTCTTCATCTCTGTTTTTTCTTCAAGCACCTTATAATGCTGGTGTTCTAGGAATTGGAGCTTATTCCACTAATGTCACAGTATGTTTCTCTGGATAAGATCTGTCAGTTAAATGCCTATTTTATATTTAACATTTATTTAACCAGGAAATTCTCATTGAGATTAAAATTCTCTTTTTTAAGATTGTCCCGGCCGAGACAGGCAGCAATAACAATAACAGACTAACATCAAAAAGCAGATAACAGAAAATATCTCACATGATCAGAATTAAACAAAAATGGGATTACCATTTATAACCATAAATGAAATTGCAAATAAGAATCAGTGAAAAGATCACATCTTTGAAACACACTGAAGAGGCACTTTAAAAACAACAAGGTTGATCTGAAAGTGTCAATATACATAAGTAAGAATAATCTGATGCTATCAAATTACACGAAAACATCCCAATTCTAACATTCTCCCAAATAGCAGCCAGAGGAGAGAGCATACCGTTTCTGCTGCAATGATTTAAATTCCCAGAAAGAGTTTTTTGCAATTTTAAATTTAATTGCAGAAGGTACCCGACAGAAGGAGCAGCATGCCAAAAAGCTCTTTTACATAGCTCAGTGAAGAGTTTGGGAACTGTTAATGATAACATAGATGATGAGGTAAATTTCAAAAAATGCCCCTGCATGTCTCGCTCTCACTCGAAAACCAGTTGCCCAAAAAGATCATCATTCATGAAAAGATGACTTATACCGCATATGTAAAATATATGCAGTTATATAACACTGCATATCAATGATGAGTCATGGGTGAGCAAACTGAAAGAGGGTTAGGGGGGTGGGGGCACAAGGTGGCGCTGTGACATGCTCTGTGTGAGCACACAGGCAGGCAGGGTGAACTACTGTCTGGCACTTGTGTGTACAAGTCACCTGATTGATGTCCATGCTGTTGTCACAGGTCAGAGGGCGAGCCGATGTCAGGTCGTTGGACCCAAGGAAAGTGGAGATGATGCCGTTCTGGTCCACTTTTCTGATTGTGGTGCCGTCAACAAAATAAATCAGGCCATTCTTGTCCACGGCGATGCCTGTTGACATCAGGTAAGAAGGGGGAAAAGGAAAAAGGAGGAGAAAGGAAAAAAAAGACTTGTGATGAAAACATGGTAGATATGCGGCATCTCTGCTTGCATGACTCAGTGGACAGAACACGATGGATACATGTGTCAAGCTTGCCTTCCCATTATTCAGGTCACTGCAAAAAGCACAGCCATCAATAATTCACGGGCTGCTTTTCTGGTATTAAATAATTTCACAGGCAGAAGTGGGAAAGGCTGTATTCATACGGTATATATGCACTTGCCGCATCTTATAACCCTCCTCTCTAAAAAAGGACCTCAGGAGGTGGGGGTGTCAATGAGTGGTGAGTTTGGGAGATTTTTTGACATCGGCAATCATCAACAATCTGCACACCATTTGAGGAATGAATGAGCAAGGGAGCGGAAATGACAGCTTTCGGCCAATTTTAGATGAAAGGGGTGAAAGACAGGCAGTTGCCATGGTGACAACTGTGGACTAAATTGTCTCAATGATTGAGTGTCAGCTCAGAGTTGTAAGTTGCAGTCGAGCCAGTGTGGAGTTGCAATAACCATTTGTCCCAAACTGGGAAAATACATTAACGGGCCATGCCAGCCTCCACATCGCTCTGTGTGTCAACGTGCTGCTTAATAGAGACCACCACCTATGGGAATTCAATCATACCTCACATGCAGGGAGACTATTTTTCATTCTCCCGATTGGTTTTAACACACTGTGGTTTTGAGTTTAATTCTAAAGACTGAGTGACGCTGATCTCAGAGACATGTATGTATAGGGGAAGATTGTTCTTTAGTTTTTGGAGGATTTAAAATGCTTTGAATAAGCTTCAGCTTCAGTTTTACCTCCAGAGTGTGATTTCTTTTTTTCAATGAAGTCTTTAAAAGCTTCTATGGAAGGTGAGTGGTTTGGTTTGACCTGTGGCTAGGTCTGCACAAGATTGCTTTCTGCTAAAACATTGACGAGCCGAGGGAGCCCACGGTGAATCCTTGGGAGCTGGCTAGTTGACAGTCTGAGATTCTCAGACAGATGAAAAGTGTCACATTTGAGCAGAGTTCACCAAATGTCTGAGAGGAGAAAAAAATGGAGCCATCTGCTGTTTCTTCTCTGGTCTCGGCTTCCACCCACTCCATCATTAGAGTCGCTCCCTCAGATTGCCTTCACTCAAGCCTTTATCACCCAGCTGAAGCTGAGCTATTGCAGTTGGCATTCAGAGCGGGCAACAACTAGCGCAAAACAATTCATCTTAGCCTTTTCATCCAGAAGAATTTATGGGAAAGTGAGCAGTCCAACCACAAATGGCACGAATGGCCATGTGCTATTTGAATGTGGACAACTGGCTGTGCGCAGCGGGTATCAACTCGTGGATAGCTGTCACCTAACTCTTTGAAGACTGAGACTTTCACAAGAGCTGTTTCAGAAAAAGTTTTGAAGAATCAAGTATAAATTTTAAAGGATATTTACAGGACTATCCAATTACGCAAAATAAATTATGCATTATATTTCTGGAGGTTAAAACAACAATAACTTCAGTACACAGCCTTAATTTACAGAGTTTTTTTTTTTTCCACAGTTGACAATCCTGCTTACTTTTACTTCCACACACAACCCGAAACTAAAATTCATCCATTAAAATCAGTAGGTCCAGAGTTGGCACAGACCTCAATGGTGCACATAAATTTAAATTTAGCAGTTGCCACTCCTGACTGAGAAACCCATCACTGTGTCCCGCCCCTCAATTTGAGTACAACATCTTCATTAGTTTTAAACGATACCTTTGGGTCCAGTGAGCGAGGCCTCTGGAGCTTTGCCTCCATCACCACAGTGGTTCTCATCAAAGGGCAGACAGTGCTCTCCAGTTCCTGCCACCACCTCTGCGTTCGACTGCAGATCCTTGGTCCCGGTTAAGGTTTTTGGTCTGTAGATCCTCCGAGAGTTTGTGTCTGACACGTACAGCTGGCCAGTTACTGGATCAGTTGCCAGGTAGTACCGGTGTGCCGGGTTGTTACTGCATTCAAGACAATAACTCAGTTATATACTATTTACTGTTCTCTCAGTTTGCAGACACTGAGGGTTTTTCTTTAAATGCCCTTCTTACAATGCAGCCAAATAGTCCTTTAATGCTGCTAATTTACTCCTAAAATGTGGTCTAATGCAATACTCTCAGGAAAATACCTGAAACAACCTGTAAACCCCAACGGACCCCTGATGAAATTTAGCCTGATTTTCCCTCTAAATAAAACATTCAGAGTCAAGAATATTATTGAGTTGATTCCATTATACCTCTCCACAGAGCAAACATTGTTTTCAGTATTCATTAGATTGTTGTTGTGTGGATAGAAAACACGTCTAAGAAAATAACCTCAGAACATTCAAGGGAATGTAAAAAGGTGTATTGTTTAAATACTAATAGCAAGTCCTGCGTACTATTATACAGTGTTGATCGACTTTTCAGTGTTGTTATATTTATGTTTGTGCTTTGCCTGCCCAGGGACAATAGATGAAAATTAGCCTTTCTGGCTATCTCTGGCATATTTTCATGTCATTAGTGGCATTAATATGCACTGTCCCTGTTAAACAAAATAATGAAGTAAAGTAAAAGTAATGGAATTAGGGAAACTTCTTCCTCATGTGTTTCTTTTAAATTGCATTAAAAGAGATGATTAAAAGAGAGCTTGCCAATGTTCAGGTTATGTTCTTGGCATTTAAGTTGTCATTAAGAATGTTATTTTCTAAAACACACCGTAAATGGCTAATTGAGTAACTGCTTTTATAGTCCAGTTGCAGATTCAAATCTACACCTTATTATCAACTTAGAATTTGTGGCAACACTGTCATGCATGTGGAAAATTAAACGAAGAAGGCAATGCAGTCTATTTTTAATGTTGTGAAAAACTGTGTGAAGAATTTCCACAGCAGGAAAAAAGGGTAGAGCGTTGGTGAATGAAAAATAAAAGGGAGAAAGTGAGACAGAGAAGGTTGAAAAGATGGAAGTCAGACAGAATTGAACAGGATACCACTGCAGTGGGCTTCCAGTTTACAAAGCAGAAATGACAACTTGTGTGCCAGATCGTTTCATTTGTTATTACTCCCCTGTGGGGAAAAGCCTTTGGAAATTACAGAAATGACTGGCTTATGTTAACAAAGTGCAATAACTAATGGCATTGCTTCTGGGTCTGCTTATTTCCGTCCTTTTAACTGCCTCATAATGGATCCTTTTTTGATTCAGAGAACAAATGTGTCAAGGATTAGGAATTACATGAAGGACACACATGATTGAGTGATATTTAGACTTGTAGAAGGCCAATTAAATTATCATTTTCTGTTACCGTCCCTTTAAACTAATTCAAGATACTGAAAAACTATTGAATTAACCTTTTCTATTAAGGCAGAGTTGATACATAGCAGGTGCTTAAGTGTCATTAAAGAGCTAAAAACAGAGGCAGTTAACATGAAAAATAGCATGCTTTACAGTGCAGTCGTAAACATAGCTTCTCTGGTTGTACTCCAGCTTAATGGTAGCTCAGTCAATACTGGTTGGCTTTGAAAGTGGGATAATGTGACGGCAAAATAAATGTGGCAATGAAACATCTTTGTAAAATGATGAAGATGGAGTCATAAAATCTGACAGCTATTATGAGTCAAAGTAAATGCCCAAAATAGGTGGCTGCTATCAAGTTCCTATAAAGAATTCAGCAAGACGTACATTAGTAACCCTTTCTTTTACGGTCAACCCTCAGGGGGTGGACATAATAAATGAAACACCTGTATGACATTATGTAGTCCAATATAACAGCCCTGCAATAAATAATACCTTTGTGAAGCTTCTGATGTTAAGACAGATGTATGGTAAGTTTTACGGCTTTATTATATGTGGTCTTGTATCTAATATTTTGTTTACCACTTCAGTACAAAAAAAACACCTCAAACTATGACCACAAACATTTTGGCAGTCTCAACAAAAATTAAACTGCCACCAGAACACCAGATCAGGTGGTGACTGAGGCTTTTTCAAGTCACATGCACTGACAGTGATGAGTGGTGGTCATCTATCCTACATTATCAGAGCTACACGGACCTTTGGAGGAAAATCAAAACAAGGTTTATTCTGGTGACTGATAACAAGTCATGTCGCACTTCAATGCACTGGAAAGCTTTATTTATCTTCTTTGGTGGTCACGTAGAGCTTACAAAGCTTACAAGGAAATACTCGGGTACAGACATTGATCAAAACTGTACTGCATCTGATCTGAGCAGCTAGAATTAGATGAAGGGAAGACGATGCATCCTGTAGTAAAACATGAAGGAAGAAACGGCTTCTGCTTTCAGCAGACGAATCAGAGAAATCAGTTTAGATTTGAAATCCATACAAAAGTCACATATTCATATCACATAATACTGTTGTCACACCAGAGACAGCCAGATTAACAAATTTACTCCAGTTTACTCTGTGTAGCACCTCTGGTGCGTATGGTCCAGTTAATCAACGGGACAACCTCATTTCCACCAATGTGCATCTTCACTGGATCTGATGCTGTTGTCTTAATCATGAATACAAAGCAGTTGTGTAAGCCCCTCTGGATAAGAGCATCTGCCTAACGCCATCACTATAAATGTAATTATAAGCTTCACAATGGTACTGTTTATTGTTATTGTGTTGGACTGGTTTACACAATGTACATAAGTGTTGATTGTATATATATATATTTCCTTTTTATATTTATGTCTTAAAATACTTTAAATATGTAAAGAGCTGCAGTGTATGTTGTAGGCATTTCGTCAATAGTCACATTGCACAAATTCCGACAGACTGTGCACTCCTCCTCTTGTTTAGATGTAATCAAGCTATAATTGGTTTGTTATAATTACACATGGTAATCACTGGTGCTAAAGGCGACTGTAAAAGAAAGACTTATCCATATACTTAAAAAGAGGATGATACAGATGATGATGTACAAAGAATACTAAAGCAACATGCACTAAGATAATACACCTACCTGTGTCTAAAGTCTTTGTTTCTATGACAGGGTACAGAGGAAGCAGGAAAAGAGGAAAAAGAATCAAGACAATGATATTGATAAATCTTACAGGGATACTTTAACTTCTCATTTTGAAGGTTATTTGCCCAATCAGACGGTTTTCTTGTCACAGGAATGACTTATAAGCTTGACTTCACTTTTTCACTAAAAAGCCTTTTTATTCAAACTGTTCTTATTCTAAAAGTGCCATCAAGGACTCACAATTTAGCAAAAAATGCAAAGCCCTTTGTTTCCCCTCACAGTATCTAGTGAGGAAAAAACAAACAGCTGAAAGTCTGAAAGTCAAAGTATCCCCTTGAAGAATCAACGCAGCCACTAGAGAAAGTCGCAGGCAATGACAGCCCGTTTGGCAGAAAGTGGAGAGGCGGGACTGTGGCCGAGAGTTATAACCCACAGAGAGGAAAATATGCACTCCTATCTTCATAAAGCCCCATCTTGCATTACCACTGCTTTTCTCAATTTGACCACTCATATCGAAATATTGATTCTGCCACTTGTTACATTGGCCACTGAAGCCAGAATCTAAATACAGACTTTACGCTAACAGCAGTTGAAAGAGGTTCAGGGAATCCCATATGGAGTATTTGGACTCAACAACAAGAATGCATCATACAGTATATACCACAAACTGAAACCACTTTGGACTTTAAAGGTTTGGAGCATCAAATACAAAATAAGCAAATATTCTGCAAGCAATGAAGATGTGGTAAGAAACTTTCGTATATTGTATATTATGAAAACACTTTTCCTACTGTACTCTTTGAAATATGCACTGCAGCTGCCATCTACTGTAATGTGAACTTAAATTTTCCTTAGTGTGTCTTTTATGTCAGACTAAATTTAATTTGGCAAACACGGTCTTCATAGTAGCGTTTTGTGTTTCTCTCCTTCTAAACAGTAAAATAGTTGCTTGACGACACAAACCATTTCTTAAACCATTATTTATCTAGGAAAGGGTTGCTGAGCATGCATTCTCCTCTACAGCAGCACGCCGCTTCCCATTCATACTGTTACACACTTCCCCGCATTAGAGAGCTGCCTTGTAGTTGCTGATCATAGAGAGTTTTTCCAATCACTTCTCCCTCTTACATTTTCGATTGTTGGTCAACATCCATCCTTGTAATCTTAACATTAACCTATAAACCACTTGATGTCTAACTACCCGCCAACAGAGTGGTGACCTATGTCCTTTAAAGGCAGTTTTCATATGTTTGTCATGTATGTGTCTCGTGAAGGATGATGGCCCAATGTACATTTAATCAACATCTGCCACTTTGAAATAAGCCAACTGGCCGAATCAGAGTCATTGCAGAGAGAAGCCAACTTGGCATGAGGGCGTAAATCATCCCAATTACACACTGAAGACAGGATGTCTTTCCTAATTATGGAGATGGATAGGGAAAAGATTTCAAATTTCTATGGGTAGGGGAAAGATGTGTGTGACTGAAAGTCTGTCCACCATGCCATTTTAGTTTCCCTCTCCACACTGAGGACTAAATATAGAAATGTTAAGTGGGATCCAAAATCTTCAACTATCCATGTTTTTCAACATATTTTTTAATTTTTTACAGGTCAGCTACAGTATGTTTTTATTTGTTCTTGTTGAACTTGAGTAGGAAAATTTGATAACACAAAACACTATTTATCTTTTGTCCCTTCATCTTGACTTTATACAAATTCCTTCATACAAATTCAAAGGTTAACACTTAACCCTTGGAATTTGTACCATTTGATGAAGGGACAGAGGCAAACAGAGTCAACAGGTTGCACAATAAATGTTTTAATTCATTTTAAATCAGCAAACTAGGTGCAACATGCTCTTAAAAAAAACCCAACAACGAGGCCTTGATCTTACCTGAGCTCCATGATACTTGTGACATTGCCAGATGGGTAAATGCGTCGGATGTAGTTGAAATCTCCGACGTACAGACTTCCATCGATGCCCCATGCCAGAGCCACCGGCGCCAACAGCTTGTTGCCTTGGGCCTGTCCGTTACAGCTGGGGCACGAGATGCTTCTGCGACGCCCATTTCCCATGACAGTGGAGATCACAGGGGGCTGGAGAGAGATGAACTGGTTCTCCCCACTGCCTTTGTAAAGAATGCCTGGGAAACAAAACAGCATGTGTTTGTGAATGTATGATTGGTGTTTATCACTGATAGCAGATACTGGACTCATTATTTATCCTTTATTTAAGCAGGAAGTCTCCAGAGATACATCTCTTTTATAAGACAGACCTGGCCAAAATTAAATATACAAGAAAGGAAACACTCGCTTGGCTTCGCATACAGACTGGAAGCAAGAGGAAACAGCTAGCCTGACTCTGTCTAAAGTTCAAAATGATGCCTACCTGATAACGTTGTGTCTTGTTTGTTTAATCCGTACACAAACAGACACAAAAATGACAAGTTGTGGTTTCAGTTATCTGCTGTAACTATTTCTTTCCCTCTGCTTCCAGTCTTTATGCTAAGCCAGGCTTATCCCCGCCTGGTTCTAGCTCCACACTTAACACTGAACTGGAATAGATCTTCTCACTGAACTTGTGGCAAGAAATAGAATGAATATATTTCCCAAAATGTTGTACTATTCCTGTCACCAACAAGAAACGGAAGAAACAGAAGCCTTGCCTATTTAAATTAATACTAAAAATGAAAAATGTGTGGTTTGTTTATTACACAATATAGGGGTGTTTAATTATGTTTTCATCATTTTTTACTTGACCATAATCCAACGTTCTGTTCACAAATGCAGCTATGACAGCATCAAAGTATTGTAGATCTTATGTCCATTTCAGAGGTATGAAAAGCTTTTTAAGGTTGCCCTCAGGACACGTCACTAATATGTTTTTCATAGAAGTGAAGAAATTATGCTTTAAATTTATTTTGTTTATGTTATGAGTGAAGATCAGACAATGATCTGATTTAAATACAGTAGTGCAGCGAGTGGAGGAGCACACAGGCAACCAACTGGCCATCAATCCAGCTGATGTACCGTATTACTTCAGTCCCTTGTTTTATTATAGAACCGCTTCAGTGGGTTTCTGAAAACCTTCCACAAAGCTCAAGTCAATTTTATGTAAAATAATGTTCTTTAAACTTGACAGGGAGCCGCTTTTCCCAAGTCACAGAGAGATGGTAAACATAAATACGGTGCAGTGTACCTCCCCCCTCATAACGGTGCATACATTTCACTGAGGACTCACCAAATTTGGTGAGTCACTACAGATTAATATTTTAACAAGGAGCAGATATAACTGGCTTTTTAGGGGGGGGTTCTGATATAGTGGGACTCTCTTCAAAGGGGAAAACACATCAAAGGGAAGAAGTGCATGCTGGAAGCCCTTAATTATTCACATCCAACAACTTGTTTGAATTCACACTGCCTCTGTCCTAATTAGTGGATCTATGACACCACTGAATGGCCACATAATGTCGTTCTCCCACAGCGTTATCCCGTAAGCCATCGTAAACCCTCGATGTATGTGAAATGGAGCGTGCGGCCATGCTGCTTGTCCCTTCACTGATTAGTTCCTTTCATTGATTTAATTGATTGAAGGGCAAATTCAAATGAAGGCACGGTCCGGTGAGACTCTTGACAGGACGATCTGACCAATCCGTCTTTTGTATCCGAGAGCATTATACATGAGCCTCTAACAAAGACAAATAGGTCCGGGGGACGGCTTTATGCGTGACGCCATCAAACGCGCGACCTTGGGACTTTAATTGAACTGTGATCCATGTGTCTGCTCACTGAATGAAACACACAGTGTGATGAAAACTCTGACTGAGCTGAAAGGTTGATGCTGCACCCAGAAACATAGCTACAAATAACAAATAAGCTATGTAGTCTGACTGGAATTTTAATGTCTGTTTGCGTAATAGCTCCTTAACATTCTCGGGAAAGACAAAGACGTTTCTAATATCCAGGAGCCTAATGCAGTGTGTAGGACATGGATCAGTTGCAGCAGTACAGCAGTCTCACAGTTTGGCTGACGTTCAGCTTTGAAAAAAAAAAAAAA
>NTHP01000094.1:380297-458134 GCA_003416845.1 Oplegnathus fasciatus | reverse complement strand
GAATTAATGGTGAGGTCATTTTGGCAAGCCGCCGTGGTCCTCTCTATTTACACTTCCATCACAGTTTACTGTACACACAACTCTTACCATAGGCTATTAGACAGTGTAATGGAATGGATTAAATACACTAATCAATCATCAGCTACCCCCCACGATCACTCCACACTTAATATGGACGCTATACTCTTTCACTTTCATTTCTCCACATGTACACAACTTCTACTGCTCGTATGTGATTCAGCTTAGAGTGAGTGAGCAGATTAAGGTTCAGTTTTCTTCCCTCAAGGACACTTGGTCATGACACATTACTGCTGATGATTGTTGCAAGGATCGAGCTTGTGACGCCTCAGCTGGAGTGCTGCACTGATGGGAATTTGGCTTCTGACTATCCATTGCCCCAGGCTGAAGAGGGGGACTCCTACAGTGTCCGGACTAAGATGGCTTTGGAGTCAGTCAGTGTATTTCTAAATATTTTTTACTTTTATTTCACTCTATCCTCATTTTGAAGCAGACTTTGGGTGAGATCTATAGAACTGAACAAGACTTAAAAAATAAGATACAGCTACTGTTGTTATGTGAGACAAGCAGAAATACAATTTATACAATTTGGCAAGTTTATACAAGTTTTGTTTTTCTGCTCAGACTGAAACAAACTAGTGCTCCCTCGACAGATTTTGCAGAGGAGACTTCAAGTCAAAGTATAAGTATGGCAGCTGAATGGATCAACCATTAGGGATGTGTCTGCTCATTGATTAGCAAACGAATGTGTGGAGGCGTGTTTGAGTTTTGGATAGAAGTTGGTGAAAGAGAAAAATCACTGTTTCTCTTGGCATAGTGAGAAAAGGCTTTTCAGAAAGTCTGAGAATCTGTTGTCTCTCTTGATCCAAGATCACTCCAATGCTGCTCCATCCAACAAGCTCACAGCCCATAACATAATGTAACTGCACGTCACGCAGCTTTTACCACATTATTAAACACTCAGACACAGTACGACTCTGACAGTAACATGGAATTTGCCAAATGATAACGGAAAGATGTTGAAAACAATCCGAAATATGATGAGCGTGAGCATGAGTGTAGAGACGTGAATCAAACACGAAGGCCGTTTTCTATCATAGAAAATAAAGCAGAAAATAGAAAACTAGAAGAGGAGTCATCACAAAAATATTTGAGCAAGGAGAGAACATTGCTGTTGCTCTGCTTTATTCACATACTCTGCCTACCTCTGGTATATAAAACTGAGAATTCCTCACTACACTGTCCCAAAGCCACATTTCCACCTCCGCTGAATAGGCGTATTCACTCATTGATGACCGTTTTTTTCAACTGACTCCTTTCTTAGAATCATTACAGAGAGTAATAATCTGTTTGATAAAAGGCTAATTTGAGTCATGTAGTGGGAACGAATGCTTTAATGCCAACATCACAGCCTCCAAGATGATTAATGGTACAAATGCAGGGCCGAGTCTCCATACCTGATAAAAAACTGGAGCGCCCTGAGCAATGTCACCTTGGTGACACAGAGACAGTACAGAGATTGGTAGGGGAGGAGCGGGAGTGTGTCTTAATTGCCCCCTGTCCTTCTTTGTTCTCCTTTGCACTGTGTCATTCGCTAAGATACCACCCAGGCTCCCACTGATTCGCCACGATAGAGGCTAAAAGTGGGCAGGAAACCTCTCAGTGCTTCAAATGCAGCATGTGCGTGAGCTGTACAGTAAGTACAATCCGAGATACTGAGTTGCTGAACTCTGGCTGTGTCCAATAAGAATCAGCTTTGTTACCCTAGATAGAGACAAGCTGCAGATTGAGGGTAAGGCATATCCACTTGTGATGAAGAAAGGAGGGGCAGGAAGACATGACTAAAGCACAGACACCAGCAATTTGCCTTATCTAGTCTGACAGGCTCTGAGAGTGGAGGCAGGAGAGGGAGACGTCTTTTTCTCGGGTCTTTTGCCACAAACGATGAGAGAAAAAGTCCTCAGATGTTCGAAGTGGTGCAAAAATGAAGCAGTAGTCACAGCAAAGAGCGATAGCACATGTCTGGGGCTAAACCGCTGTGCAGCTGCAGAGAACCACCGCTTGCTAACATGTTGGGTGAGGACATTAGTCAAGGTTTACAGCATTAAAGAATCAATACTGGAGCAGCAATGAAGGCAAACACTGATATTTGGATTCATCTTCGTGCCGACCGAGGATATCGAACTGCATTCCTTGCCCAAAAACCCACGTGGGCCATAAATCTCAAATGTCAAAAAGTGGCTGAATGCAAGACTGAATAATTCAGTTTGGATTGAGAAAATGCAAGGGGATAAAACTAGGTGCCTACTCGCAACCTCTGTGGTAAAAAATTCATACGTGTGAGGGCAAAGACAGATAGGATTAGAGATAGGGCTATGATACTTTGATGTGAACACAGTATAAAGTAGCATACCAAAGTCGCTAACAAAAACATTTCACAGTCTTAAAAGAGCTCACTGTCTTTGGGGTGAGCTAATAGGATTGTGGCATGAAACCCTTTTGGCAAATTGATTAAGCTCCTGTCAGACAGGGGTAAATGAGACAGAAACAACACAAGTTTGCTAAACTATTTTTGAATCTTTTAAATTTAGTCAGACTTTGCAATTTATTTTTAGGGCGGTGCTGTAATAGGACAAGTGAAAAGTGTGAAAAAGCCTTGGGGAGGCTGCAGCATTTACTGCATAAGAAAAACTCGACACCATCTGGTTGTTGTTTTATTTCTGTCATCACCATTTTCACGTACAAGTACAATCCTGCACATGATGATTTTTCATGCACAGTAACATCCAATTTTCTGATAACTCCAGACACACAGCACAGCTCAGTCTAATAAAGGATGCAGCATATATTAGCATATCACACGTGCTGCACCTATCTGTTGATCACAAATGCATCTCACAACAACTCCAACTGTGATGCTGCCACAGTGAAGGCTTTGGAGATGGGTGTGCTATACTTTGAGACAGGTGGGATGAAACGCAACGCACCAGCAGCAGTCAAGCTGGAGGCATATTTCAGTGTTCTTTTGCACACTTCACAAACTTCACGTTCTGGATGGCTTGACAGATTGGGTACGGCAATGGGCCCCTGTGTCTGTTCTTTTAATGTTCAACAAAGTAGCAGGACAAAGTAGCATCAAGGTTTGAACAAAGTAAAGGAAGACTCAGTTTCAGAAACTGGTTCTATGACATGTTTTCCACAACCGCATCCGACAAAAGACAGTTTGTGCAGTCTCTGAGATGTGAGTAGTACATGCAGAATACATGGATGATATTATCGTGCAAACCCACTGAGCATCGTGGGATGAATAGTGTTGCCACTGCCAATTGTGGGTGTGCATGTAAGATGCTATAAAAGACTATATTCAAGAGGTAGGCATAGAGTTACACAAACATTCCTCCTTAAAAATATCTGGTAACAGAAATAACCTCTGAGGTGTACTTAAAGTTCGATGGACCGGGCCAAAGAGACAGTGGCTAAAGCCAGATTTATACTTTTGTGTCGGGCGGTTGCAGAGGATATGTCAGGAGGCTCCGTAGCTCCACCAGAGCTCATGTAAACCTCCTCATAAATGTAACTACACATCCGGGCTGTGGAGATACCGCACAGAGACCACAAGAACTGTGATTGGTCAGCTTGGGCTTGTGTTTTCTCCTATGTGTTTCTTGCCAGTGGAGATTAAGAGAATACACAAAGCAATTCAAATTCAGTATCAGCACTGTGAATGAATATAAAAGCGGTAGTCCATTTTGTCATGCACAATTAGCCACACATACACTTTAATGGTGTGTTGTTAAACCAGTGAACCTCATTAACCTCTTCAACCTCACTGGACCTACTGGTGGTGCCTTATAAACTACTACTATTTATTCACTCACTGAAGTGATAATATATACCATTTTAATCATGATAGGTTGTCTTATTTAGGAACCAAGCCTTTGTAGAACTTTGAGCATCAGGCATTGCACTTGAAAGAAAATAACAGAAATTTCATTTTAAAGTGATTTATCCATCTATTGCACATAATCTAAATGACACAAGTGACACACTCATCACTGGCAACTTCATAGTGATGCACACTAAAGTGATGATAGCTGCTGATGGCCGACCTGTTGCCTTATAAAAAGCTCACCTAAGGCTAAATTTGTACATTTCTGGTGCTTTTTGAAGAATTGACTTTATTTCTGCTTTATTTCTGCACAGCAAAGGGGAGCGAATCAGAAAAGAGTGATACTCCTACCTGTTAGGTGAAAAGTACAACCTCTGGCTGAGTGAGTGTAGGCGTACAATACAACTCTGAAGAGTGGAATCGAGTGCAAAGGCATCTAGGCAATGCTAGATGTTTTGTAGGGGTGTCAATGCTGATATCATTGAATATCAGGTCATACTGTCCCCTCTTGACGGTAACATAAAGGAACATTTCATCTTAAAATTAGATCCTGCACCACAAGAGGAGAAGTTCTTAAATTTGCACTTTCTATCTCTATCTCTACATTTAAATGAAAAGTTATGTTAAAAGGTTTATCTTCCTCCGAGTGATGAATTTTGGTTTCTTTTCTTCGGCACAACGACCTCTAAAAACTATTTTTTGACCTGATGATGGCTTAAATAGGGCAGAAGTTCAAAAGACACTATTTCAGAACAGTTCAGTCTGCATGCAAACATATCACGCTGTATTTCCCAAAGCCAAACTGACCCACACGCGACAAACATACCTGCCTGAATCTGTGATGTCACTGTCTAGAAATGTAAAACTGAGAAGGGATAGACGGAGAACAACTGGTCCACATCTACAAATTATATCAGCTGTAACAGTTGCACTGCTTTATGCTTTCTCTGCCTGAATAATGGAAATAAAGTTCAATCAGAAGAAAAAAATCAATCATAACCATGCTGGGCTCCTCAGCAGAGATGCTATCGCTTTAGGAAACATCAAAGAAAGTCCCAGACTCTGTGGCTCAGATGCAATAATGTGGCTAGAACCAGGAAAACCATTACAACAGGTGTAATTACCAGTTTCTCAGATGCATTTGTTGTTCACACAAGGTCTAACATATTCTGTTAGTTGCCAGTGAAGCAGAAGAAATCCTATATTTGTTACTGTATGCTATTTGGAAGTCTGATCTGGTGATACCTACACTACCTATCTATCCATCCATGACTTTGCAAATGCAAGTGATTAAGCAAGTTTTAATGGATGAGTAAATTGGATTAAAAGAAGACTGCATTAAAAATGAGCAGAGACACACTTTAAATGCCTGCAAAAAAAAACAAACATGAAAAAAAAACCCGAAAAACAACAATAATCTAAATCTCCAGTCACAAACTCCAATCTGACAGTGTGAGACTAAGGACTCTGCTGAAGGCCACGACTGTAACCTTGACTATTTTCAAGATGAAAGGGACACAAATTGTGTTGGACAACTGGAACAACGATTGTGAGCCGGAGTGGGTTTAATGTCAAAACAGCGGCCTGGCAAACTGACAATGCACACTACGCCTGAGGCCTACTTCTGATGATTGCAGTCTTATTACTGCCTGCACAGTTGTAAAATAGCACTGAATTCTCCAGATTATAGAGTGTGACCTCCTGGTACTGTAACCCAGCAATGCCTCAGTCCTGTATGTATATCTGATAGTTGTATTATGTGTGTTTCACTTTCTCATGTCTCTGCACCAGCACGACAAAGACAAACTCATGTCCACTTATTGTACTTGGCAATTAAAGCGATTCTGATTGATGACAGAGCAAGAAATTAATGTAGTTTATTGAATTAATGCGAGAATTAAACACGACGCCTGTTCATCAAAAGCGTGAGCCTTCATGAGCAGCAAAAGGCCGCCTTCTTCCTAAAATAGCTGAGTAGTGTGGAATTGCATCGAGCCCGGCACCCTGGTGACTTAGTCACTGATTTATTCTGTCATTACTGTGAATGATCGGCCCTTCAAAACTCTCCTCTATTATCTGCAGATGGGATGACGAACCATATTTCATTTTGATTCAAGTATTTATTGCGGTGATTCAGGGTAAAGACCACCTGCGTGTAACCCTAAGAGGCCACCTATCTCTGCCCCACATGCACACACAAACACATATACTGTATATATGAGCATTTCTTACCACTCTGAATGTCCAATATGTGGTGTTTGTCTAACATCCACCCTCCCATGTTGGAGGCATCCAGTTCATAGCCTTGTAACACCGCCGTCCTCTTCTCCCAGAGCACCACATCGAGGCAGGACTCGTATTCATATCCCACTGACACTGAAAGTAATGATGGCAGATGCCTATGGTGAGCAAGGTTGCAACCTCCTTACCTGACACTTATGGCAGCAATGAGGCTTGTAGCCTATAAGACATTCAGCACACGTTGTGGCTGTTTTCTGTATTTGCTGGTTCTGCCTTCTCTTTGACTATGTCATTTTCTCCAGCTGGGATGATTTTAGAAGACCCGTGGGGTTTCTGTGTCTCACCTGCACAGTTTGTATTTTATGCGCTCTCCTCTCATTTGTCTGTTTTATCTTGTGTAAATGCAAATAAACCACGACGTGAAATAGCATGTAAAGTGGCATGAATTATTTAAACAATAAAGGCTCAGATGGAGCACATTATAGTAAATATCATAAACGCTGTAATATGGTTGCAGCCGTAAGCCACGAGTGAATCCTGTTGATTGTCAGGGCAGTAAGATTTTTTCTCTGCAATATATAAGCTGGAGTGCTCCAATATTCATCCTTCTTAACAAAATCCCTCACACTTTTTCAGACTTTGTAAAGTTTTTCTGCAAAACATTAAGATGCAAGTGTTACTGCATGTAGTTCTATAAGAGCCAGACAAAATTAACCCTCAAGATGACACTTTTCTTATTTAAAAAAATCATAATTAAGCTATTCTGTTATGTATGATCCAATCAAAAGATTTTGTTATTATTTGTCATTAGTTTTTATTGTGACTATTGACTCCTTGCTAGGTTTTTTTTCAGGCCACTGCCTCATAGGCAATATTTTAGTCAGAGCACTGCTGCTGAAATATCATACATGCAAAACAAAGAAGTCAGCAAAAGAGCAGTGGCCTTCAAAAATGCAGCACTGGGGGATTTCAGGATTTCACACCACCTGCTAAATCTTTATTGCACATGGTAACAAAAGCAGTCCCTGGCTAAATAATCCTCAATTTAAAAATAATAAAATCAATCTTCAAAAGTTCAACCAAGGTTCATTGCCTGAAGGTAGGGCGAGTATCCAACAGTGAACCTATGCTTACAAAACATCTTCAGTCGGCAGCTTCACAGCGGGTACTCACCCACAGCCTCTGCCAGGCCAAAGACCTTCTGATTGTAGGCGTCTGTTTTATCCCAGATGAAGGTGTACGAGAGGTCGGGGAAGGCAGGGAAAGACTTCTGGAACTGACGGCCCATGACGGCCACCATCAGGTGGACCTTCATCAGGCCAAAGGGGAGACGGTCCTGGGTCAGGAGCACCTTGAGGATGGGCTTGTAGCCAGCTGCCCTGGAGCTCAGGTAGACCAGGTTGAGGTCACTGCCTGGTATGGCCACTTGCTCATGAAGGACCTATGATTTTAATTAGCAGTCAGACTAGTGCCAAATACACAATGTGAAGTATAGACTTAAGTAACAGGGGCAACAGGAGTTCACTGGTATTTAATGTAAAGGATGACTCTAATTATACATGGTACATAATACTGATGTGATGTAATATATAATAGTATAATGTATTACACTTTCTACATTGAGGTCCACTGTTATCAGTTTAGAACAATCAGCCACAAAAGAGAAAATGTGTTTGTTGCCAGGGTTATACAGACATACAGGCTAATCATGTTATATTCTATACAGTACAGTTAAACATTATGAATTTATGTTGAGCAGCCAAAATATTAAAAATAAGTTCTTACTTAAACCAAACCACAGAGTACATCAGTCTATATGCAAATTGAGCAAACTCCATGGGTAATTAATGAATTCTTCATTATTTGAGTCAGTGAGAAAAAATACTTTTACTTGAACACAACAACTCTAATAATTCATACTCTCTCTTTGTTGTAGTCCCAGTTCATGACCAGGTTTCACCTCAGACTGCCACTATGCTCCTGCTGAAGCATGTCCAAATTCTGATTTTTTTCCCCCCCTCAAATGTAACACAGATCCATTTTTTTTTCCTAATCAGTTTTAACAGCAAAAGCTGCAGAGTCACATTTTGCATTTAGGGATTTCGACTCTGATTTGAGCCAAATGGATACAAACCAAATCCTGAGGCATGTAACCTCCATGTGATGTGCCCTCAGAATTTATCAGCATTACTGTGAGACAATTTATGGCTTAGTATTTGGGGAGACGCCTCAATTCAATCAAAGCTCAAAGGCAAACTCAGAGGCAAATCTGACTGTGTTTAAAATAAGCGAGAGAAGCCATGGTAAAAGTAAGATAACAGCATTATCGTTACTCTGTGTTTGTGTATTTTCAACGCTGCTGCTTGTAATGTTGGGATCAAACATGGGTCAAATTATTAATGTCATTCAAAAGAATCAGATATGAGCATGAATTTGGAATTGACCATAAAAGCCCTGTAATGTGATCTCCCTAGGTCGAATCTGTGACAGCAGTCTCACCTGGGTCTCGGGGATGATGGGACTGTCCTCCGGGGAGGTCTTGTACAGAGTGGAGAGGGGAGTAGCCAGGATGAGGGGGTTGGGCCTGATCAGGCCAGTAAGGTAGCAGCTGGGGATGTCGTTCTCTTCCCGCTTCATCACCACTGTGTCCATCACGTGGAACACGTTCCAGGGCAGCCACACTGTGCGGTACAGCGTGGGGAACGGGGCGCGCTCGTAACTCAGCGTCAAAGAAGCACCGCCGTTGGCCAAGAGGTCAAACCTTAACACAATATCAAGAAACCAAAAACCGTCACCGATTGGATAAACTGTCCAACCTTATCCCTATGCATGACTCCAACCCCTATTTCCAATCCGATGGGACCAGTAGCAAGAATGAAACAAGACTTGTGGAAACAGCTAAGCAGGGTTGAACCTGCTCACAGCCTGGAGGGGAGACTGCATGAAAAATATACAGTGTGAGATAGGCTGGGATCATTGTTTTATTCCCCCACCCTAAGGCCTAACCGGCATCTTTTAAATATTTTTTATGTGATATTTTATCATTGGAGGAGTTTTTTATTGAGTTTAACTTCTGCCCGTACACCATGAACCACATCCTTGGGATGTAGTCTGACCTTCTCTTAACACAATAATATAAAACCAAAAACCATCACTGGTTGGATGAACTGTATTATTAGCAATAAAAAGACTGTATTTAGTACTAAATGCAGAAACTTCAAGTTTATCACAGCGTAGGTTTTCTTTCCATAGTTTTGGCCATCTTTTTGTTGTTTGATTTTTAATTATTTATTGTGGTATGCACAGTTTCTTATAAGCATTCATCCAGAAGAACTGCTGTAATCAGAAGGACATGTTACTAAAATGTGTAACATCACATAATGAGCAATGAAACATGAAATGGACTTTGTCGTCAATCTCATCTAAATCACGTAACAAAGTCAACCTGCCTCTACAGCTAATGGTGGTGTTCCTGATCAGATCTGTGCACACAGAGATCTCTTGACTTTTGGTTATATTCTGTTTTACATAAGGCTCTACACTGTAGTTGTTTTTCACCAGGCAGTATGATCATAATTTAGGTTTGTACCAAACATCAACAATCTGTTTTTAAAAAATAAATATACAAAATGAAGATTTCATCTCGATAATCCAAGCGTGTCCACGCAAAATGTCCCAATTAAAGATCTCTCCAGGGAGCCGGTGTTCAGGCATATTCACAAGTCTGTTCCAAAGTCCAATCATCTCACATTTATGTCTGATATAAAGGTAAAAATGCCTCATTGCACACACACAGGAAAACTGTGTACGCACAAAACTGCGGTAAGCCTGGTAGGACTTTATATGAGTGCCTTGGCTTTCTTCCATTGAGCTCTATTATTGTACATCTTTAACTATAATGTTTTTAATTTTGCAAAGACAAAGATAAGGTCAAAGTCGAACCTGCAAGTGACTGCAAGTGATGGGGATACGTTTGAATCCCGTCTTATCTTCTCACTACTCAGGTTTCATGCTACATCTCACTTCTTTTTAGAAATTGTTAGCAAATGTTATTACTGATGATAGCCAGAACTATGAAAATTGGGCCTCAGGTTGCAATAAACTGGAATTCCCCTTTAAGTGCAAAGTAGCAAAGTAAATATTTATTTCAGGACTTTACTTCAGCCTGATGAAGCTTTTTCAATGGAAGAGAGAACTTTTCCTTATCAAGTGAATTCCCTCTGTACAGCCTCCATATATTATTATCATTCACTGAATCTAATTTATGACTTTTGTTTAACCAGGCATGGTGTAAGAAGACACTTTATGGTTGAATTTGGTCTGGAGTCTTGAGTCTTGGGAGTTTTCGCTGGTGAACTGGTTTTAATTAGTACGACATTACTCAGGGAAAAGTTACTGGTTTGGAAATGAAGGGCGAGTCTTTGAAGTGCTGCTCTATATATTCGGCGAGCTCCACTACCCAGGGGGTAAAGCATCTGTGTGGTGACATTGCATGCATTCACATGCACAAAGACACACACTCTCACATTCAAATGCTTATGCACGCCTCTCATGCACGCACCCACACCCAAAGTGACACACACGCACACACATACGCCAACAGCCAAGCTGTGCAGCTGACCTAAAACAGCTTCCTTCTCGAGCTCTCTCCACTTTGGGCAGTGGGGAGCTCACAGCTGCAAGAGGCCAGGCTTTGATGCTGCCCCCCCTTCTTAACACACTGAGCGGATCTGTTGGCTAACCAAGTGTGATTATCCCCGACCATTTATCACGCTCCTTGTCAGAAGAGTTACAGGGCGGAATATCTGAAGAAATCAGCTAATCCTCAACTATCTGGGGACCCAAGGATTGTGCTTCATAACAACAGCTGTACAATTCTCTGCCACTCATAAGCCTTTTATTCCACACTGGCAACACATAAACACAGCCTCTATCTGCTGAATTTGAATGAAGTCCTGGTTCGCTATCTCCAACGACCATCTGCAAAATAAAGCTCCTACCTGAGGTGAACCCTTCCTGTAAAATATGTGACATACGTTTGTCTTGTATGTATTTGCACGCCCATTATTAAGGACCCGTCTGCGGTAACAGCAGGAGAAGGTCAGACAGTAATCCCATGTTTTACTACACCGCGGGCAGATTGATTCTACCCTTGCTGATTCAATGCATTTTAAACAGCCCGGTTCAAAATGGCCTCCACCACTGTGACATTTGCATGAGGAATTGTTCTAGGGCACAATGTGCTGCTGTTTCAATTTGTTTTGAGCGCTTTTTGGGTAACTGCCAGGACGACTCTCCCACTGTTGGGACGTTTTTTTCTGCATTTTTCCGTACTGGTCTGGGGACAGCAGTCCATGCCGCAAATAAACTGTTGCAAGGGCAAAGGTTGATCCTAAGGGCTGAGCTAACTACAAGAGAGTGCACGTGCTTATTTGGGAATATAAATCAGTGTTGATAAATGCAGATGGATTGCTGTGTGTCCGTGCATGCTGCACCTACTGATGCGTGTGTGCACAGAGAGTCTCCCTTACATGCCATCTTGCCGTGTGATGGTGTAGCCGTACTCCGGGTAGTGCAGAAAAGACACGTTGACTCCAATCAGCGGCGTCCCGTCTCCCGTGAGGACCTGACCCCGGATGACTGATGCCAGGCTGTGCGGGCAAACAAACACAGAAAGGGCTGAGTAAACAAACAATGCCAGCCGGCGTCAACACGCGGCCACGGCATCAACGTTGCTAACAACTGTCATCCCTTTGCCAGCGGAACCAGCAGGGAGGTATGATTTACTGACCGTTAGGAACAAACACATGTCAGTGGTTGTTATTCATGAAAATGCCACCTTACAGAGCAACTCTCCGTTTGTGTTTACTGCTTTTAAAAGCCCATAATTGAGCAGGATGAGGTTTTCAAGATATCGAGCACTGTTAAGATTTTGCAGCATCTTGCACATATATTGCAGCATTTATATTCCACGAGGACACAGAGATGGATGCAGTTGTTTCTCATACTTAAGCCCTATTTTCATTAAAAGTATTATTAGTCAGACAAAATGCAACACACGAAGCCAACTCTTAGGGCAATTCAATTTGTGAGGCCAACGCAGAACATAGTGGGCATCAAAGCAAAGAGTGGAAAACACACAGCACATTATCTATCCAACAAGATTAACAGTTAAATTATCAGTCTACTAAGTAAAGTCAACTTAGCAAATGAAGTGTACAATATACCCAGCAGTAGGCATATCAAATGAGATTCATAAGTGAAATATTCAGTGTTGTTATCACTCTGACCTCGCTGAGTTAAGAATTTCCCCTAAATTGTATTTTCAAGAGGGTGTGATCCAAGCGTGATTATTCTTGCAAGCACTTTTCTAAAAAGAGCCTAGTGTCATACCAGAGTCTTCTTCTCGCTAGCGTGATAAATGTCTGTGGTAATACTTGTGATGAAAGATAATATATCAACAAGAATTGTGTTAGAACAAGCTCTTCAACTCGGTTACAGATATCCTCTTGATGTGAGAAGTTCGACGGCTGACGTGTCAAGAGCCACTTTAGAGGAATTCAGAACAACAAAATGCAATGCTGGAGGCAAACTGTCACAGAGAAAAAAAAAAGAAAAGGGGGTTTGAAAAAAGAATACAAAAGAATCGCCACAGCAGTTTAGATTGGTGAAGTCATGAATAGTGAAGAGAAGAAAAAAAACGCAATTTGAATACAAAAATTACAAAATGTTCAGGAGGGAAAAGTCAAAATGTGAAGGTTTTTGTTGGTTTGAAGTCTATGGAGGCAAATACTTGCTGCGATTTTTAAGGAATAAATGTAGGAGAGGTTTTTGGAACAAAGATCCTCTTATCCACCAGTAGTTTTACGCACACTCACACCTGGTGGCTGCCTTATATAACCCACCTCCTACTGCTGGCCAAAGAGCAGTGCCACCGGAGCAGGTGGGGGGGTTAAATGCTTCACTTAAGGGCACCTCTATGGTAGTTAGTGTAGCATGGGAGAGCATTACTCATTCACTTTGCCCACCCAGATTTTTCCTGCTGGCAAATGGATTTGCTTCTGGTCAAAAGGCTCTCCACCTCCAGCATCCCCTCTCCTGCTTTCCGCTAAAAAACTGTATTTTCTTTGGCATTTTTTGCTTCATAAATCACAGACATGGAAGGTTCATACATGATTAAAGCCTCAGATATCCTCTGCGATTATTCAACGTGACTGCAGGGCCTTCAGGTACCACTTGCCTAACACTGCTTCTTGTTCGTATATTCTTAAGTGTGAAGTAATTTGTTAAGTCAGTCCTTTGTTTGAAGCTAAGAAGGGGAGACAATGCGATATTTCTCCATCAACATTTAATCATTTCCTACTTCTCAACCATAGAGCAGAATTTTAAAAGTGTTCCCTCTGCATTTGTCACTGGTGGGCAAAAGATGTCTCATTTCGCCACTTTATCTCCGGGTCATTACGTATATGAGACAGGGATGATCAACAGCTTTAGCCTCTCTTATTTCCCTCCCGCTCCACGCCTGGCACAACCATCTCCCATCCTTTATTTACCGGCTCGGGGAACAAGGCCACTTAAGAGCCCCGGCGAAGGTTCACTCTTTCTTTCCTGTGTCTCTATTAATCTTTTGAGACGCAGACGGATGCTGCGAGAGCCGAACCCCCAAACAAACGCCAAGTCACACCACCTGCTGAAATCCCAGAAATGAATCATATAATTCATGTATTCTTATCTGTCAATGTCTCACACTGGCTGTAGAAAAACACCATCTGAAAACCCAATGGGAGACTTGTGTGGGGACATGCGATACGGCTGGGGGACTAGTGGGGAGGAAAAAAAACACTAAACCACAACACATGTTTTATTCTCTGTGCTATATGAGGAACAAGTTTACTGCCGAGTTCTGAAACCTGACCGCACGCTGAAATCTGCTCTCTTTCTCTTGGCTTACACAATGGCCTTTTAAAAAATAGAAGGAGAGGAGTGACCTCTAACTGTTTCCCATCCCTGTACCGTTAGACATCAGATACTCTACGACTAGGCATAACAGTCACCGCTGCTGTTGGAAGTCTTGATGCTGTTCTGGCATTGTTCCAGTGCTTCAGAGACTTTTTTATAATGTATACTCTGCAAAGGCTGTCAATAAATTATTCACCCTGTAACCTCAAATGAATGTTTGAAAAAATATGGGTCTCCAAACAAACTCTGTCACTACTAAATTCTACTTCATTATCCAACTCTTTCAAAAAAAAGTATTTCATGTGTGCAGCTGATAAGATACAGTAAAAAAAAAAGGTAATTCATTTTGTCAAATTTAGTGGTATGCATGTTTGCAGAGCCTCTAAAATGCACACTGATGTTTTTGACTATAAAACTAACTTCTACAAGGAGATAAAAAGGCAAATGAGTATTTTGAGCAAGAGAGCTAATGCCACTGCCAGACATGAAATCGACAGTAAGCTGAAGACAATGAGGATGAGGATTACTGAGAACCCGGCTGGGAGGAGGGGGGGGGATTGCCTCATTCTATATTTTCAGTAAAGCATGCTATTTACATAAGGATTACTTTAAACTATTGGAGGAAATATTCCCAAAGCCTTCTGCACACAGTTGGCAATCATTTTCCTCTCCATCAGTCACAAAACAAACTCTACTCATGATTCTGAACAGATGTGGGAGTGCACTGAGGTTTTGGTGAAAAATATAACTCCTCAGTTTACACACTGATGTGGCACAGCAGTCCATTCATTGAGGTGAGGTATTCTCTTCCTTTGTATCAAACTTTTTTCAGCAGTGTCTTTACCTTCAATAAACACCTTAAACTTTAATTCCTGCAAGAAGCTGAAGAAAATGTGTTGTCACATTGCAAAGGTGTCACAATGACTGAAAAGATTCCAGTAGAATTAGAGGGTCACAGATTTATTTATGTCCATCAATGTCAAAAATGTCTTTGAAAGACACTCTGTAAGTAGCTACTGTGGTTTTGGAATCTAGAAGCATATGGAAAGGAAAATAAGAGATGATAAAAACAAGACTAAGAGTCTACAGCCGCACTAGCAGTTCTGTGAGGCTTTACTTAGGCACAGCAGTGCTTTGAGCTAACGTCAGCGTGCTAATATGCTCACAAGCTGGTGTATAATATTTACCATGTGCACAATCTTAGTTTAGCATGTGAGCATGCTAACATCTGCTAATTGGCACTGAGCACAGAGTACAGTTGATGCTGATGGGAATGTCAGTTTTGCAAGTATTTAGTCATAAACCAAAGTATTGGACAAAATGAAATTTTGACCCGATTATAGAGCAAGATGGGAAGTTAAGGGATAAAGTTCATCATGAGGGGAACGTGAATCATGTCAGGATATTTCACTGAAAACCAAACCTGTCAACCTGCTAGTGGCGCTAGATGAAAAGTCAGGGGATCTCCAAAAGTCCTAAGTTCTCCTCTTACTTGTGTGATTTTCTTTATACATATTTTTAGAGCAGTGTTGGAGGGAGCCTGAGATTTAAGAATTTCATTGCCAACGACTGCTTCCATGTAATTGTTGTGCATATGACAAATAAAGATCTTGAATCTTGAAAGTCAGTAGGATTCATCCTCTGGGGACCATAATTGTCAGGACAAAGTTTCATGGCAATCCATCACATAGTTGTTGAGATATTTCAGTCTGGATCAAAGTGGTGGACCGACCAACAGATCAACACTGCCATCCATAGAGCCATGCTGCTAGAATGGCTAAAAAGTAACCTTACAAGTCCTCTACCGTCCAACAAATTTATGAATTGTGAAACTAAAGAAAGCCTAAAAACCACCATGTAAGTGGAAAATGTATCAAAATGGGTTTTATATAATACCAACAACAGGTGTAATTTCTATAAAATGTGCACCCTCTAATAACGTATAAACCAAAATACATTTACCCTTGTTTGATGTTAAAGTGCAGAATGCCATTAACTTGTTGGCTCCGTGCAGACTCTCTGTGATGGGACCGATTTAATGTGGTTTTCTGTTGGAAAACAGTTTCTAGAAAAAAAACCTTTCAAGCAAATATCAAAGGGGAGTCTATGTAAGTGTGCTGGTCTTAGATATTCAAATATACTGTGTGATGGGCGGCCCGCTGATGATCAAAAAAATTAGGTTTCTAATAAAAGATATACATAAATGTGCAGTGAAAACGGTCTCTTCAGTGAAATGTTTGCTGTGCTTTCCTTTCCAATTGGAAAACCACATGGTCCTGTTATCTTGGTGTAAGAAACCTAATCCTTATATTTTCACTCATAAGCGCTGTTTTTAGCAAGGAACAAGCTCACTCTTGAGCTACTTAATCTTGACTGGTAACATAAATAAACGCTTGTGGCAGCGACACCACTGTAAACACACTTGTCACTGTGACTGCAAAGACAAAGAGATGTGGGATTCTTTGACGTTTTGGAGTGGCTGCACAAACACAGGTGTCTCTCCCAACTGGTAATGAGACAGCAAACAGCTAACGTGATCCAAATAATTAAAGAGCTGTCAGTAATTCATTAAGTTGCTTACCTGCTGTTGAACGGGTTATCCCAGGGTACCACGTGACTGCCGCTGGGACCAATCAAAAAACTGACGCGATCATAAAAGCCCTTGGATGTGGGCTGGGTGGCTGAACTCTGGCCCTGGCCGGCAATGGCAACGGGGTCAGGCGAGCCGCGACAGTAGGTCTGACCCTGGCAGGAGATTTGAGTGCAGCAGTCTGGGTCCATGCAGTCGACGAGCCCATCTGGAAAACAGGAGGGACAGTCGAGACAGGGAGGGAAAGCTTTGTTGACCTGGATGCATTAAGAAACGTGTGAGCATCTCCATTCTTGTGTTGAGCTCTAGTGCACACAGATGACTTCCAACGTGAACTTAAATTCATTAAAGCGACAGCAGAGATCCTGAGCTGACATGAAAGTGTGAACTATTTCAAAGTATGTCACCTAATATGAACCTCAAAAGTTCTGGGCTTGTTCATCAGGCTAAGGAGCAGTTTATTAGCTCCAGAGTATTAATATATAGTCTCAACTACTCCTTATAATTGATCTACTGTATATTTTAAAGCATGCTGTTTAACAATCTGTTCTGCTACTACATTTGCATATTCTTTCTAGTGATGTTTTATGTATGATTGATTTGTTTTGTTTGTTTGCACTGTCACCGAGGAGCCACATCAAAGCCAATTTTATGTCTTGCACAATAAGAGATACAGACACAAGCTTTTCTGAAGCTAAAAGACTATTTGTACGAGGCTTTTACTTCTTCCTACCTCCCTCGTTATCCTTGCCATCCGAGCAGAGCGTTTCGGTCGCTACATCGCATCCCAGCCCTCTCCATCCTGACTGGCAGATGCAGTGCCAGACGTTCTGATCGAGGACGCACCTCCCGTTGTTGTTGCACAGCCCGGGGCAGCCGTCTGTCAACACATCATGTACGTGTCAAACAACCGAGCAAGTCAGAACAAAGAAATCAGGAGGGGGGGGCGAGAAGACAAGAGCGAAGGGGGCATTTAGAGTGGACAGGGGCAGAGGAGGGACAAAAATGATAAGAGACAGTATTGAGTGAACATACAGTACGATACACCTCTGACAGGACCGGGGATGTGGGGGAGGGTGTGAGGAGTTACTGTCGTTTCACATGAGTTTCAGGAGCATGTACAGCTACACTGGAAAATGAAATGTATGGGATGAAAGAGGGAAACCTGCTGAGCTGTTTGCTTACTGTTAAAAGGCCAATGGGAGGCACTGTGAATGCATGTTGAGTCAAATCCTCATGGCAGTTTGAGTTTGTTTTTGTGTTTAAATCAAAGTTTGAATGATTCTTTATGCGCTCAAGAGAGTTGTATTTTGGTTGAATTCTCATAGTGTCATTCTCAAATCAAGGGAGGTTATTTTTTGTATTTCAATCAAGATTTAAAGGATTTTTTTTGTGAGTTCAGAGTTGCACAAATCCCATTTAAGAGGCTGCAAGTCAGTGGCTGTCTTGGAAGTCCATTGCTTTCGCCTGCAAATAATTAAAGTAGGAATAGCCCATTGCAGATGTTAGAAACACTCATGTGAAGTAACAGCAACATCAAAGGGAAAGGGAAGTATATATGTAAATAGGAGAAGAAGTGTGGGAAGGAGGGGGAGGATCTAGAGTCTCTACATTAACAGAAAACAGAGCACTTGCTGCCAGATCGCATTCCTTCTAGTGGAGGGTGAAGACAGGGAGCCGAAACATGACTAAACCACACCAGTTTTGGGCGTTTAATCTGGCAGACACAGGGAATTAAGACAGGGGGGGAGAGGGGACCGTGGAGTCTGTGTGAGACTGGTTAAGACGGACAGGAGATGAGGAAACATATCGGGGGAGCAGGATCACAGCAGAAACATTATGATCGACTCGGACATAGAACAGGTGTATATACGCCGTGCTAGGAAAGACAGAGAGCAGGGAGGGATTGTTCGTGACAATCTCCCTTGGGGGGGTAGTGGTTCAATTTACCTTTATATCCTATCTTGACTGCTCCTATTACACAACCGAGGAAAGGGAAACATTTGGAAAAGAAAATTACTTATCTCTGTGGTGGCAGAGAGCTAAGACTGACAAACACATTTACTTATTGTAACTTACAGGGAGCACAAAAAGTGGAAACGGTTGGTGGCATAAAGCTGATGTACCTGCCAACTTGGTTTAAATATTTGGAAAAGAAGCTCTGCAGGTAGTTTTTGCCCAAGATTATTGTCGTCTTCGCCACATTTTAGCTTCTGCTCTAATTTCAATCTCTCGACCGTGTATGTAAATCACAGTCGTTATGTGATTGAGCTGAATCACTTGCACTAAGCATGAGTGACAGGATATGACTGGAAAGCTGCGAGCTCACCTTTTTTTTTTTTTTTTNTTTTTTAACAGAGTTCACATTTTTTTAAGCAAAATAAAGGTGTTCAGCTGGATCAGAAAAAAACATCTTTCATGAAGAGTATAATTCTCAAGCAAAGTGAAAAGTGTTTTTTACCTGATACTCTGGAATCCAGGGCTATACATGTAAGCCAAGAGGGAGTTGGAGAGAGACAGATAGGTAGGTAGGCAGACAGGCATACAGACATAAAATAGAAAAGAGAACGGATATAAGTAGGAGTTAGGCAAAGTAGAAGAAATGTAAGAAATGCAAATAGAAAAAACAAGTAGGAAATTGGTTTGAGAGCGAGAGACAAAAGAGACAGAAGCTGCAGATTTAGTAGAGGACAGTAGATTCACAAGTTTAGCTACAGTAAGGGGAGACATCCAGTATCTGACAAACTTAGAGTGTGGATATTAATTAAAGCAGCAAGTGATTAATCAGAATTATAGATGCTTCCATGGTCAAAATCACCACATTTTTCTGTAAAAGCGCCTTAGATGGTGACTACAGTTCACAAGCAACATAAATGAATTCAGCATCGTAAGCTCAGTAAAATATGCATTGTTAAAACTCTCCATCTGCTTTGCTTCGCCAAAGCAAGACAGGCTAACACAAAGAAGAACACACTGTTTCTCTTGATATCCGAGTGTTGTAACACTCTTTGTTTTCAGACTATATGAGCCAGTTTCATCTGGGCCTGCTTCTAAACATTTTACTGTCTGCTTGTCAGGAGGTATGTCGTCTCACCCTCAGTCTAATATGAACGCATCATGAAGCAGCATACTAAACTTCTTTTTTTTTTTTCATTCTTTCAATTTTGCCGTCATCTCCACTTCAGTGATTTCAACAACTGCACGGCAATAGACCAGCAGTACACTAAGACAAATCAAAAACACCTTAGTGGTAAACTGCATTGCTGAGAAAGCAGTGACAATGGGTTAAGCCTTGCATATAAAACAGGATCTAGATGCTTGTGACAAAAGAATGGCCAAGGAAGTCCTCTATTCAAGCTCTGGCCATGTAATGTGATTAAAAGGCGCTTTGTGCAAATGGCAGTTATTCAGGGTTTGAAAGACAAAATAAGCTGCCGGTTCTCCAAGAAAAGGTAACGCACTGCCTATTCATCCCGGCTGCACCCAAAGCTAGGAGTTACTTTCCTGACGGGAGCCTTAAACAGGAGGAAAGAAAGAGAAAATGGCTGGTGCACATTCGGCCCCGAGGAGGGAAAGATTAATAAGATCAGGAATGTGACCCCTCCAACAACTCCCTCACTGCAATCTCCTCTCCCCCAGAGATGGATCCGTGATGTGGACCGGGGATTGCAGATGAGAGGACTTGTAAATACATAATTAGGGTTCAATAGTTTGGAGTGCCACATCTTTGTTTCACAGGGAATATCTCGTCATTGAGAGGTTGGAGATGGCACTTGGGGGAATGCTGTTTGACGCGGCGTGTCAGGGTTTAACTGCAGGACCTTTGACAGGGGGTAAGGTGTCGAGGAAGTTTGAGTTAAAGGTCAATAGGAAGTGACATCTCAGAACTCATTATCCTCATTAATGCCAGGTGAAGCACTGCCATTTCAGAAAAATGATATTCCAAAGAGGCCTACCCGTGGCTTTTCGGCTCCCTAAATACCTGCCCTTGACTCGCTAATACAGGAGCATCACTTCAGCAGTCTAAAAGGTGGAATATCTAAATGGATGATAGAGAAATTACAAAGTTGATGTGAGGTGTTGCAAAAAGAAAGAGAGAGGAAAAGTGAAGGACTGTTGGCCAAAACCAAGGATATGTCAGGTTTCCTCATTTCTTTTCAATGGGAGAGATGCTTAACAGTTTAAAAAATTGCAATATTATTATATAAATTCATTTTTGTTTAGATGCTCTGTATTGCCACAATTGAATATTGGTTTAAGTCGTATCCAATTAAATAAAACCTTGACATTTGTCACAATGTCTAATGTTACAGTAGGTAGCTCTGGCTAAGAAAAGCCTGCTGCTGAACAGGAGGTGATGCTTCCAGAAGCAGCAACTGGCATTTGCTTGCAAAAAAAACACAGAAAAACTGAACTGTTAATATGTTTAGTAATAGTCACCATGGCTAGTACTTATGTAAAAGTAGCAATACCACAACATAAATATTTAATTACAAGTAAAAGTCCTGGAATTAAAATTTTAGTAAGTAAAAGTACAAAGTATCACCAGCAATATGTACTAAAAGTATTATAAAGTTATCACATAGTAAATGTATGCACAATGGCCCTTTAAGAGTGTTATGTTATTATACGTATTATTCAATTGTTATCATTGATGAAATAAAATGTAAATTGTTTTATTCTTGCATCTGGTTGAGATGGAGGTCGCTCTAATCTATAAAAATTCAACATATTTTATAAGCTGATCATATGATTTAGATATAAAATATTGACATGAGTAATTGGAGTACAATATTTCCCTCTGAAATCTGTTGGAGGAAAAAAATGGAAATACTCTGGGTACAAGTATCTCAAAATTAAGTACAGTGCTTGAGTAAATGTTCCCAGTTACTTTCCACCAACAACTGTGGCTGAAAAACAGAAAAATCCAAAGATGAAGATCCTGGCCATAATGTTTCATTGTGTGATCTCTGGGAACTGAACTGCAAGAAACACAGCAGTTTACTTCTAAGCACTGAAAATATCATCAAAAAGCACTTTGTGTCATGCAAAGGTACTTGTTTGAAGTGGGTGGGCAGCAACGGAAGTGTGTCATGATCTGTGTCTTTCCAACAGACGCTTGAAACTGCACCGAAAATACTGACATTCACACTCCAAAGTTGCCCTTTTAAACCTGCCCATAAATGAATTTCCTCTGTAGTCCGTGCCCTTCTGTCAAGTGTGTGTAGGTGTACAGTACTGCATGTGTCATCGTGGCTCACCTATGGTGCAGTGTTCACCCGTCCAGCCCTGGTGGCAGTCACACTTGCCCTCTCGGCAGACTCCGTGGTCGATGCAGCGTGGGTGACAGTCCCTCTGCTCACATTCTGGTCCTGTCCAGCCTTCCTCGCAGTGACACACACCGCTGATGCACGAGCCGTGGGGACCACAGTCCACCACGCACACCTCTGTTGCAAAAGAAAAAGCCATGGAGACATGTAGCTTCTGTTCTGTGAAAAGGCCCTTTTTTCTTCTGCACTGGTGTATTTTTGTATACTGTGTAGATGCGTCTGCTGCTGCTGAAAAATGAAAAGTGTTGGCTCCATCGGTTAAAGTGGGCCAATAAGTTTAACTGTAAACAAGACATGTTTTCAACACTATTCCTGAAGAATGTGTTACAGAGAATCCTGAAATTGTAATGGCAAATGCAATGTCTGATAATATTTTATTTAAAGAGACTCAAAATTACTGCCATCTATTAAAGGAAATTTTAAGAAGCATTATTCTATATGAGAAAATATCAGGACTTCATCGATTTCTCTTGCTTTATGGATCCCAATATACTAGCTGTGTACACAATTCTTTTTTAAATGTGTATAAAGCAGGACACGTAGTTACGACATGTCAGAGCACTGAAACAGAATCACCAATCAACTTTTATTTGGCTGCCACTTTGCCAAAATACACAATGAATAGTTGAGAAAGAAAAAAAAAAGATAAATCTTCTTCTAGAAAGTATGAAATGAATCTTGATATATAGTGTTATTACTTTTATGGGTTCAGGCGGTAATAAAGTCCCTTAAATTGTCAGTGCTTGACATTTAATCTGTAAAACCACGTTCTCCACAATACAGCACAGCAACACAGTATAGTCAGCCTGCATTAAAACCAATTCAAACCTAATGAGTGCATGTTAGAGGGCACATTGAATAGATAAAACGTATAGAAACTTAATAGAACACCAAAAAGAAACGTGCATCTATTTTATGTGAAATGCACTCAGTAACTAATTCTGGAGGACTTTCATTAGCTTATCATCAAACGGGTCCAATCAGTGCAGCGACCACTTTTTTCCATCTGAAATGACATCAAAGCTTATCACACAATATATTAGTATTTCTGAATAATTGCAGTGGAATAATAGAAAAGACATTTTTTCCATGCCTATGCAAGAGCAACACAGGTTATTGTCATTTTTGGTTCTGCAGCCACTTTAAGTCATTTTTTATCAAAGACTGCAGTAATTTCATAGGCCACTTTATTTCTCCATGAGTGCAGACGGCCAAAAAATGAAACGAAACCTGTCATCACTCAAAAAGGATAAAGTCAGAGCACATGAAGAGTAAAGCACAGCAATTATTTGTGAATTTGAAAACTTCCAAAACAACCACTTTTCAAGTTTTACATATTCTGGAAGCTCATTTGCATGGAGTCTTGGCAGACTGAGGCGGGGGTTATGGATTTAAGCAAGTTCTTATGTCTGGACTCAGAGACGTTAGATCAACATGTTTTCTTCGAGTACGGAGCATCGGAAACAGCAGAGCAGCTGTTATGAATCCGTGTTATCGTCAGAAATTCAAATGATTGACTCCATGGGTGGTAAGTAAGTCAGTGTGCACCAGGCTAAAGCTAACGCTCAACAAGCTGTGGCTGCTCTTGTGAGAGAATAAGAAATGTTCATTTACTGGCACCAAGAGCTTCTATCAAAGCTTTTGAGCAGAAGAGCCATAAAGCTTTCCACTGTGACAATAGCCGTCAGTGTGCTACAGGAAAGTAGCTCAAGTACGTCCTCAAATTTTAAGAGACTAGATGCTCCAGGAAATTTATATAGCCCCATAACCTAAAAGTTTGTGACTTTTTAAAAACTTGGTATAGGCTGCAGGGAAAGCAAATTAGCCATCATTCTGCCGCCCAAAATGGAACAAGTCAGATTAAATATCTACGCATTTTGTTCGCATTTTGTTCATGTATTTTTATTATTCTTTTAAGCCAATCTACCCTCACTGCTTTACCCACACCCCCTTTAACTGAAGCTGTTTTAGCTGTGTGTTTCCAGCTTTCTGAATAGAGTTTTTCTTCGATTGAGAGACCTTGGATGGTTCTGATTAAGTCGAGCCGACACTGTAGAATATTAAGCATGCCTCTGGAGGGGAGTCATTCGATTCCAAAGGGATACCTCCTTCCCATAGAATCTATGCAATCAATTTTTCATTAGTGCAAAAGTGTTTATCTGCCTTTAACATGCCCCTGACTCGAGCTGGATAGGGGTTGTGGGCGGTCGATTCATGCTACTTACTTGTTAATTAAAGTTTATTTAATTGAAGAAGAACCGCAGCATTAATTAAGAAGGAATCCTCCACCCACCCAGGTGGGTAAACTCCCTAACTTTTGGACAGCACTGAGGCCAGCCTTGTCAGGTCTATTATTGACAGGCCTAGGATATCTTGCTGAGTGAGAGGATTGTGTCTGGAAATTTGAAAACACTAACAGAATAACAAATTACCTTTCTTTTAAAAAGAAAATAAAGTGAGACACAAAAGAAAAAAAAAATCCCTGTTCCCCAAAACAATCATTCTTTCTTCTTGGGCACCGACCAAACCGGTTGCATGCTGCTTCAAAAGGTCTGAACACCCATCTATCACCTCAAACGCACCACCCAGCCTCCTTATGACTTCATTTCCAATTGAAATTCAGCCAGAAATTCAAAAGCCTTTTACACTGACAGAAACAAACTGCAACTTCTGCTTTTAATTGTTGGACTCAGTATGGCCATTGTGTTTCTCTCTTGGTTCAACGCACAGAGAATGAGTCTATTCTGAGGGGGGAAACAGCGCATAAATCACCTGAAGCTCATGCACAGATAACAGATGGGAGGGGCCAGCCTTTGAACTAACATGTCACCTACCTGTGTCGAAAGGAAAACCCTCTGAATACAAAGCTGGTAACAAATGAAGAAGCTCTGCTGCGAGCAGATGGGAATTCACGATAGTCTCCTCTCCTCTAAAAAAAACAAACAAACCTGAAACTGCTATAAAATACACTGCCATTTTTTGGAAAAGGTTCTGAACGAATCTATAAGTCTATTTTAAAACAACACACATTTGTGTTAAATTTAAAAAGGAACATATGCTTGGTTTACACAAGAGTAACGCGTGGAGCCAAAGCTTTGTTGGTAACATATGCTCCGTTTCAAACCAACACATGCTACAAGTGTTGATTACCAAACTTTAAGGTTGTGATCACACCCACAGTTTGATTTATTTTATCCAAAACATAATGAAGCAGTTGCATTTTTGTAATTTGTTCATTTAGGTTCAAACCACCAAACTGCAAGCAAATCAAAACGTCTAACAATTGTCAAAAGGGTTTGTGCGTGGCTTGAACTCAATTTAAGCAAAATCACAGACTTGGTTTTTTAATCTAACTTCTCTGGTGAACATACTGTTGTAAAGAACACAACATGCATGAACTAAATCTGAGCAGCAGTCCAGGCTGAGCTTTGCCCTCAGTGCTTTCTTTTGTTATCCAACACTTTTCAAGCATGAGTGACTCCTGGCTATCAGATGTCAACATCTGTCTCCTCATACCCGTGAAAGCTTTTGTTTTGGGTTTGTTTCCTGTAGTCGGTTCAGGTTACTTTCTTACTCCAACTTGGGGAAGAGGAGACTTTTTGAGGCATTTCAGCGTGTTTGTGTTGCGCAAAAGATTGAATGTTGTTGTTCTTACACGGATAGATTAATCAAATAGCTTTAAAAATACAGAGTTTGTATCAATAGCTCTAAACGCACTTGTTGTGAACACATCGTCATCATCACAAGACTACTTGCTTTTCACTGTGGCTTTTGTGTATTAGTGAAAATATATACTGTCTCCTATAATTTCGCCCCATCACACCAAAGTAAAAACTTTCCTGAAGGTGATATAGGAGAGATGTAACGTAGAGCTCATAAAACACAGCGCTGACAGTACTGTAACATGTATTCATAGCTCATGAGATGAAAAACTTCAGTCAGTCAGGCTCCCATTCATCATCTTTGGAGCAAATACAGACTTTTCAATTAATAATTTTGTTTCCTTCATGTGTACCTATGGGGGAAAGCTGAAAGATACTGATTTGACTGTGTATATTATTCAAAGAGTTTCATTTCAAAGTGTGACATATTAATTTAAGAAAACAAATTGTTCTCTGATGTTCACTAAATGATATTTCAAAAACAGAGACGATTCATTACCTAAAATTGTGATTTTCAAATATCATTAAAGATTAAATCATATATCACTTTTTTTCCCCTCATATGTAGTTTTTTTGTGGATTCCAAAGCTGAATAACCTTATACTTTAACTTTCTTAATAAGACGCCCACATGTAGACATAATGTACTGTATGAGACAGATCTTTTATTTCAGCCTACAGCCTGTTAATAACGGCTTGTACATCTGCTGTTGTGGACACCTGGTGTCTGCAGTGTCTGCGCACAGCAAGCGGGAGTTTGTTCGAAATAACTACAGGAAGAACTTGGTGCCAAATACTTGTTAGAGAAACTCAAATACTATCCATAAGAACAGTAAAAAAAAAGAAAAAAAAACACTTTACAGAACTGACAGCACTGTTTGCAAGGATTTGTTAGTACAGCACAAATAACACTGCACCAATGGCACCAATAAAAGAACGGAAAAAAGAAGACCTTGCAGATTACAGCTCTAATTAGATTAATATGCCTTTTAATTCTTTTAAAGCCAGTGTGTAGACTTTGAAAACTTTGGCCTCAGTGGGAGTATCAAAAAAGAAAAAAAGACAAAGATATTGTCACATTTTTCTATAAACAAGAACTTATGCCATCAGAATACTGAAACTGAAGCAATTAGTTGATTAATCGATTAGTCAATGGAAAGAACATTAATTTGCACCTATTATGATAATCAATTAATTGTTTGGGTAATTTTTTCAATTAAAAAGCCAAATATTACTTAGTTCCAGCTACTCAAATGTTTGTTGCTTTTCTTTGTCATATATGACTGTTAATTTAATATATTTGGGTTTGAGTTTGGGACAAAATAAGCAATCTGAAGATGTCAACTCGGGCTTCAGGAAAGCACAATGAGAATTTTTCACTATTTTTTTGACATTTCAAAGACCAAAATATTAATCGAGAAAATTATTGGCAGATTAATCGATAATGGAAGTAATTGTCAGTGGCAGCCCTAAGTCTCACAAAAAGGCAACACAAAATAGCTTTAAGTGATGAAAGAAAGTGAAACGTGTTCTGACCTATGGAGCAGTCGGCCCCTGTCCAGTTGGCCTCGCAGATGCACGTTCCCGAGTCGGTGTTGAAGGTGCCGTGACTGGAGCACTGCTCTGGACAAGTGCTCTTCAGGATCTCGCAGCTGATCCCTCCCCAGCCTGGGTTACAGTGGCACTCACCATGATGACAGGCTCCGTGACCAGAGCACATCGGGTCCACACAGTCCACTGAGGGCGACAGCGATGTTAGTTTACCACTTCTAGACAGGATATCAAACTTACTTATTTATCCCGGCCACTTTGACTCTGCTACCAGCCAAAATCATTTTTGTGCGAGTGAGTGGAAGTGCTCCAGTGCCAGATGATGGCTGGTGAGCCACAGCTGAACATTTTGCAGTGTTTAGTGGTGGCTGGTAGTAATTTTCCACCCTATATTCAACTAGCTCCTCTACGATATATTATAGGGTACTTCCAATATACTGACAGCATAATTATGCTCCATTATAGGCACTAGGAAAAGGAGCACAATTAGTGTCTAGACAGATATAATCAATTACTATTAACAATTTGCAGATCAACTTGTGGATCTAGGTTAATAATTGGCAATTATGACCAATATAATCAACCCATTACTAACAAGGGATCATTTGCAACAACGTGCTTGTGCTTCCTCTGGAGCTGATTGCTCTGTGCATTTCCACATCTACTTAGACACAGATATCGATCATTTACGTGAACCTATTCATCACACCGGAGCCCTTACATGCAAGCTTGGAACTACAAATGGTATCTTCTCTCGTCTGTGTTTCCTTCCCATATTGCTTTACTTCAAACAAAACCGCAATATAGTCATTTAGTGAGCTCAATATCTTTTTACGTGTAAGGTCAACCGCACATGTAAATCTGAGCTGATAATTGTCTTTTGTCTGCATGGGGATCAATAATGTTAAATGCACTGAAGTGAAGGGGGAGGTGGAAAAGGTTGACAAGATAGAAGAAGAGCTCTTTCTCAATAAATGGAGGAACAGATGCCATTGACTGATCGATTTGAACAGGTGTCTTCAACTGTGGAGCATTCCAATAGGTGACTGCATCAACGGGCACCGCACAATCTGTTCCAGCTTGTACCCTCATGTGGTCTAAACACTAAGAGGGAGTTAATTTATACACACACTATCAATAACAACATCCAAAGCATTATCTGCTCGGTGGAGTTGAAAACACCGATTGTTTCACCAATGGACTGTGTCGATTCCCCCGGAGCTTCACACAGAAATATGCTGCATCTACTAGCTGCTTCCAATCCAATGGGAAGAACCTTTTTTTTCCCCCAATTTACCCTGTTCGCAGTTGGTTCCTTTGTGGCCGGTGTTGCACACACAGTTGCCCGCCACGCACAACCCGTGTCCACCGCACTGAGGATCGATACACTGGGAGGCAGGAACGTCACACTCAGTGCCCTTCCAGCCACTGTAGCACTGACAGCGCCCCCTGGTGTACTGGCCATTGCCGCTGCACAGAACCGGGCAGGCAGCTGAGGAAAGACAACAGATTTAAATAATTCATCCCCAAATGTCAAAATGTGTTTCTAAATCTCAAACATATCAGTGGCATTTTTGTACCGACATTTCTCGTTACTTATCGGCTGCCATATACGCGTATATCTGCTATAAGCTAATATTCGGCAAATTATCAGCCCAGACAATTTATCAATCTAGCTGTACGAGACACCATTTGTGAAGCTGTACGAGACTCTGTGATATTTTTTTCAATGCTTTAAGCACTATAAACAAAATTCCATTAACCGTCATTGCTTTGGGGTGGCAGCAGAAACAGACACTTGATCAAATAAAACCTCAACAATCTGCATAGCTGGATACCGCTAGAGATTAAGGGAGAACAATTTTTATATTTTAAAGATGGGGTAACTGGCCCATGTGCTGAATGGACAGAATAAGAGTAATATATGAGCTTAATGATTACCTCTGGAACAGTACGGCCCTATGAATCCTGGGAAGCAGTGACAGGATCCCGCCACACACTCTCCGTTCCCGTAACAGTTGTGTGTGCACTCCGTGACAGATTCTGTGGGTACAGCAGTGAGAAAGTCCAACTATTAATAACTCATCAGATTGTCATATTAGAGCAAATCTAAAATTCCTCCTTAATATAACATTTGAAAGAAATACTACGAGACAACCAGGATACTAACTTTCCTTTTTTTCCCCTGCATGAATCTAGGCTTTCTAGGCCTCCCTTATCTGCAGTCCTCGTATCAGGCATGGCATACATTTACAGCTATTTGTCCATGTCCCACTAAGGTCTAAGCCTCCATAACATGTGTACTGCAGCCCGACTGTTCCCGACTAAGCCATGTTAAGTAAAAGCCACACAGGCATTTTAAATTAGACCAAATAATTCCATTTCCTTGACACATTTTCCTTTCCTCCTGTCTCCTCCACCGCCTCATCCTCCCCCCTCAACCCCTTGAATGACTGATCATGCCCACACAAGCCATACAATCTCCTGAGTGTTTACAGCTCAAATCCTCTCTCAGTTGAAGTTAATCTGACATATCCTACAGACAGATCTTGTGTTCATTCAACAGACCATCGCTCATAAAGGGCACCCCCAAAAGACTAGGACCCTCATTTTGATCGGCGTTAAGAGGGCAAACTTTTTTCTTATTGCTCTGGCTTGTATTGGATGTTCATTGAGCCAGTGTCGGACCCAAGCAATTTTGACCTCACACATCAATACCTTCGTATTTGTAGGGCCGGATCAATGGAACTCCCCAAAGGAAATAGAAAAAGAAAAACGTTAACTCAACCTTAGTGTTTTTCCTACCTCAAAACCCACAAGGAAATTTCACAGACTTCAGAACACTGAAGAGGTTGTTAGGAGGGATAGATCAATGCCGTGTATGGTCTCGTATTATAGTGTTGAGCACAATAATCCACTACCCTCCGATGAAAACCTAGATCTGCCTCCTAGGTGGCTCAAAGTTTGAAAAGCTCAGCTTGTTCGTGTGGTAGCCAGAATTTCCAACAACTTTACTGTTTGTCCATGCAGGCGCAGCTGTTTAAGGAAATTAAAGTCTTCCAAACATGTCATTACACATCATTTCAATCACACTCATCAGCCATTGCAGCAGATGTGTGTCCTCGTACCCTGGATGATGGTGTTATAGGACACTGCCTCCACGTTCCGTCCGTCATTATAAAACGCCAGGTGCCACACCCCTGAGTCCAGGTACTGGATGAATCCGGCTTGGTGGACAGCGACCGAATGATCCAGCCGGTTCCTTGTCTCTGGTTCGCTTGGAGTCCGATGCTCTTTGGCGATAAGTCGGCTGCCGTCCAATAGCTCCACAAAGTCATACTGCAAAACAACACCCAGAACAGATTCAGACAGATGCAGATGATTGTTATTTTAATGTTGGTCTAATTAAATCAGGCAGTAAAAAGGCGAGAGAGTTCAAGAAGTTTCTATTTTCTTCTATTGGATGCTTTGTATGCAGCTCCTCAAGTGATTTCCCTAACAGTCTGGGAGGAACTCTTCAAAGTCGTAATGCGAGACACAACCAGAACAGGTCTGTGTACACAGCAAATATTCGAGTATAATAAATGTTGATTTTTCGGTGACAGTTATTTGGAGTTGATAGATGTTGTTTGGAGGGTTGTTTGTATACTGATAGAGCTGATATGGCTCTGGGGCAAATGCTCAAAAATATTCCAAAAATATATTGTTAACTCTGATGGGAGTGCACTTAAAGACACTCTGGCAATGTGTTTATTATAATCTGTTAAATTAACATTGATAATGTACTGTGTAGATGCAGACACTTAAAATTCAGAGTTATTCACTGCTAGTGCACCTGCAGCAAATACAAATAAAGGGATACACTAAGCAGGAAAGGTTCTTCAGTGACATTTACAAACAATTTTATTTATCTTATTCTAATTAAAGTCAATACATCATTGGTACACTTGATCGACAGACTGTGAAAACTGTTACTAATGCTTGATGTGTTTTAATTGATTTATTGTTTGTTTTTTATATATGTACCCAGGACTCCCTGGAAATCAGTATAGATACTGTGTGGATTATCCTGGTAAAATGAATTGAATTGAACTGAACTGAATATATCATATCTACAGTTAATTAAAAGCAAATATGTCCTTGTTGGCAAGGTCAGAATTTTTCCCTAGAAACTAGCGGATGTACAGTATACAGTAGAGTGCAGCATACACAGTACATACACAGTATATAGAAAAATAAATATAACACAGTATATACCACAGGTTTGTTTTTCTTTCCTATACGTTTGGAATGCAGTTAAACAGTCTCTTTTTTTTTTTCAAACAAACATTGATTTACGGGGTAAACAAGGAGTAACGAGTCATTCCTGCCAAGTGAAACGAGTAAAGCGGCGCATCTGCTCTCACTGCACCTGCTCAACACCTGAACCTCATTTTGACTGAAGCTGTAGGGTTCAGAGCACTGCAGCAGAAAACAGTGTAACACATACCAGCAATCCCCAAACAGGCTATAGGCTGCAGAGGAGCACAGCAGATGCAGACAGATCCCCTGGCTAAAGCAGTTGTTAGCAACACAGATGTACTGAGCCTATAGTGAAGACTCTGGGTGGAAAGGAGTCTGTGGGCTGCTTAGGAGTGTGATGCATACAGATTGGCACTGTAGCTGGTTTTCAGAAGAGCTTGGATTTAAATCCAATGATGAAGCTGTTTGCAGAGAGCTTTGATGAACTGTAAAGCCATTGATTTTTTGACTAACACACAATTGACATGATTTTTTGATTTAAATTTCAGACTCATACGTTTTTAAATATCGTTTTAATACCAGATTTTTAAAAAGAAGTAGTTTAAAGTGATGGTTACCTAAATGAAATGTTTTCCCCCATCAAAATGTTCTGTTTCCTGCAGCAGGAGGACCCCGTACACTGCAGTTGACAATAATCACTGTGCTCACATGGTAAGAACTGCTCTAAACATGTGTCCAGTATCAGAGAGAAATCGGGGAAAAAGCCAAATACCTAATTTTGTTGCAGATCAGCAAGAGTCCTGCCCCCAAAATCAGAAAATATGGGAAAATGTTGTTTTTAATATTTTTTTTCTCATAAAAAATTAAAGCTGGAAATAGGAAATGAGCCCTATAAATAGGTCATAATACTGTACTACCAATTCCATTTTGTTTTTAAAGCTGCATTTTTTATGGTAGCATTCCATCAAATGACTGTGTAATATGAGAATTTTTATCCGAAACCCAATTTCAACCTAAACCTGCAGCTCTAATGAGCTTTTTTGCTAGCTCACTGTATTGGTTTCATGGCCCGCAATGAAATCAAAACAACCCTTCACCAACCAAGCAGAAAGCTGTTTTCAGCAAAAAAGTGATGATAAACCACTATATACTACCTGCCCAGCACCAAATGGCAGACAGACAAAGTTAACAACTAGCTGGTAACATCTAGCCACTAAGGAGCCAGATATTTTTTCTCAAGAGTTGTTGGAGACCAAACCAAAGCTAAAAGAAGAGTAAATATTGGTCTTACATTGATCAGAGGCCTGTACTACAAAGCGAGTTCAACATACCCCAGGGTATCTTTTCATTATCTGGCTTCACTTAACCTAACAAAGGCAATCCCGGTAAGCCATCCTACGACGCAAATACGACGTAAATCAACCCAGGGTTTCCCAATCTAGCCATGAGCGCATTCATATAAAAGATGGACAAGTCTACTGGCAGCAGAGCGGCATGTTTTGCAAATGAAGAGCAAACTATAATGTTAGACAAATAAGAAGAAGTTAAATAATCCAGGCTAAAAGCAACACAGTTGCAGCTGCCAAATGCAGGAAGGACAGCTGGCAAAAAATCGCAGACTGTGTGAATGCGTAAGTTAATAGGCTTATAATATCACTGCCCCATCATTAGGGCACAAGTAGATCTGACTACAATTACATTTGTGTATTCCATTAAATTAATGTGTTGCTTTGATGTATTATTATGGCGTGTATGACAATTCTAGCCTTATTCTTTCAGCTGCAACCCGGCAGTGTCAAACGGCCTTGTGAGCAAATAAAAAATAAATATAAAAACATAATTCAAAGCAGTAAGTAGGCTTAATTTCAAGTAATAAGTACAAGTACAAGGCTATAGTGCTTCCATCAGTCTCTGTTGTAGGATGATATCGGTATACAAAAGCACAATGAAATGGCTTTGACATTTGACAGCCAACAGGAAAAAAAAAAGACCTGAGCAAAGCAATGCAAGGCAATGCATACCAACCCGCTCTCTGCAGGACTGTAAGCGCACAACTCCAACGTGTCGCACTGGCAACATACGGCTCAGGAAGTTTGTTAAGTTCGTTAGTGCATTTGCGCTTCTTATCTATCATCTTGTTATGGAGTTCTTCTCTGTCTTGTGGCTGAAAATTAACTAATGCAGCTTTAAATCAGTATGTGAACAACATCCAGCCTCAGAGAAACACAATGGACTTCCAAATTGTTGAAAGTAGGGGACAAGGAAATACATTAAAACAGGATTTAGAGCTCAGGAATGTGACAAACATGGACCCAAGCAACCTTTCAGTTGACTTGCAAACGACAGGAAAGAGAGCATTAAGCGAGGGGCAGGTGAAGTCAACACTGTGATTTAAACCCCTTTGAGTAGGGCAGGGGGGGCAGGGGAGGGATATTAACCTGGCGGAAGTTGACTTCTTTGTGTTGTTGGCTTGAGGGGAAAGTAATAAAACAGTTCATCCCATGAGCCCTAAACCTCCTGGCCAAGTGCATACATCTCGATTAGCCGGTGTGAAAGCCCCCCAACTCATCTCAATCCAACAATACCAGTGAATAACAGGCAAGAGACCAAGCGTGGAGAGACCGCTGGATGCCCCACGGACAGAGGAGGAACGCTCAGAGCCTGTAAATTCTTCAGCCTTTAGATAGAGTGAACTTAGTCTGGCACTTGATAACAACTCAGAGCAAATTCTTCAGAAAAAACCTACAAAAGTTTGTTTTTTGTAACTTGTTTGGTTTGAATCAGCACAGACAGACACTCAATAGCAGATGGAAGAAGTCTATATGTGAGAAAGGTGGAAAGGCTGTTGCACTTAAATGTTGTCTTGTCTTCCAAGCTGTGAATACGATGAACAGTCAATATCTCTCATTGGGGTCTTTCATGCTCAGTTAAGTAAATGCATTGATTTCTGCCCCTGGTCCCTGAACAGTATGTAATTTAGAGGTGGCCACAATGGACACAGTGTCCAGCATTGATGAGCTTGAGTGTCTGTGCAACAATTTCCCGAGACATAAAAGTAGTGTCTTGTTAATTAGTACCCTTTGGTCTTTGGTTTTGTTGGGCTTCCTTTTTTCACCTTGAAAGTGCAATCCAGCTCACCTGTTGTCACTTGCATCGGACTTTCTTCCACCAAAGAGTGGCCTTAACTGTCTACACTTGAGTGAAGCCCATCTTTACTAAGAGAGAATGTCAAGAAGGTGAAGCTAAGAGCTTTTGCAGTCAAGTGTGGTGGAAAATAGCCATTGTCTGAGTGCTTCCATCACCATCACCAGACATTGGACATTTGGATGCCCAGAAATGTCATTCAAGTGACACATCAGACATTTTGGAAACACTTCAATTTGCAAATGGCAGACATTTAGTGGAAGTGAAAGACGTGCTTGCCCACACACAGGCTAATCGAATCTGAGAGGAGAAAACTGAAACTAAAATAGTGCCCAGTACTAATTTGCAAATGTATACATGTCTAGAATTTAAATAAGGGACTGATAAGGGCAGATAAAGAACCCTATTAAATAATATGTATTTACATTGTTTGATGCAGTTTTGATTCCACTTTGAAACAGAGACACAGTGAAATGGCCTCTTTACATCCTTAAAGCTGCTTTAATCAATTTTTTATATTAGCAATTGATCACATGGCTATGTTTAATGTGAAAGGGGTCGCTTGTAGTGATTAACCCACAGAGAAATATTTGTTATTAGCTCTTCAGTTTCCCTCCGCTCTATGGAGCATTTCATCCTCTTTTAGTTGACTGGTTTCACAGCCTGCAACTTCACTGTTTTAGTTCAGTCTCACTGCTCTCACCAGGGTCATTTCCAGGCTCGACAGGGAGCTGTTGCTAGCGAAAAAGCACTGTACACTACCTGCCCAGCACCAAATGGCAGACAGACAAAGTTAGCGACTAGCTGGTGAAGATATTGGAGCATTTAGCGGCTAAAGAGCTGGATATTTCCCTCAGGAGTTGGTGGAGACCAAAATAGAGCTAAATAGGTATATTGGACTTCCATGTAACACATTCACCATCACATCATGATAAATATGTCAATGTTGTGTTTACGGCTTTTAGCGCCCCAAAACTGGCCAAACAAATAAATAAATAATACAGGTTTAAAGGCAACATTTTTACACCTCCTTAATATGATGTAATTCTTGTTGAAACAGGGAGCTGGGCAGGACATAATGCAGATTAAGATCATTTTTAAGAATAAACCAGTGTGGAATATCAGGAGGGGCAAATGGTGGAATTACAAAAAAAATTGTGGATGGCTTTATTGGTTAGATTTCATATTTACACCCTCTAGTGCAAGATGAGGTCACCATAAAAGTGAGACTATGTAACTTTTGTAAACGGTGGCCACTGTGGCCACAAGTGATTACTACAGGTAAATGACACATTGAGTTTCCCTTCATTTCCAAAAATTCTTGTTTTAGTGTTGTAATAAAACATTGAAATGTTCATCTGTGACGTGCTAAAGTGTATTCTAACAGTAGCACAAGTAGCGACCAAAGTCTTAAAGCCAGTGAATTGACTCAGTAATGTCAGTTAGAAAGCAATAGCTATCTAAATTTGCTTACTTTAGCTAATATTATCCACTGTAAGCTACTGGTCATGCCAGAACAGTAAGGCTGTAGCAGCACAACCCCTGAGCGGTTTAAAGATGCATTTTATTTCTTATGAGTTCAACTTTTCATTTGTAAGGAAAAGAAGACGTCATTTTTCTTTAAAGCAGTTACATAGTTGTGCTTTAAAGAGTAACAAGGTGTCAGTTTCAGTGTCTTTAATCTCAAAGAGATTAACCTGATTTTACTTTACCTGAGTGTGAGATGGCGCAAGACCCTTTCGTCCATAGACTCCAATCAGTGCGTTCTTCTGTACCGAGATGTTGAACTTGAGGAAGCGTGGTTGTTCCATGCTTACTTGAGAACGCCAGAACACCCCTGGTGGGACACTCTGACCCGCCCTCTTCCCTATGTCAACCTGTCCGGTATCGATGGAGTTGTTCTCCTGATGAAGCACGCTAGTCCTTCCTAGAAGACAGAAACAACCCCCCCCCACCCAGATTATGTAAAGTGTTACACAATCAAAATAGCACAGTTAAGGTGATATGGTATAAATCAGTCATCACAGAGCCTTTCATGCCATCAGCTAAAATCTTCAAACGCACATCTAAAATACAATCTTGGTTTTCGTGTATGTCTTTGATCTCTGGATATCAGTAAATATTGCATTCTATATTTTGCTTTCCGGTGTAATCTTATTCAAGCAGGGATTTAACAATAAGATAGTCACATCTTTTCCAAATGAGCAGTGACCAAGCAAGACAGGATGAAAAGTAATGATTCCCCGTGGTCCATGATGCGCTACTCACAGAAAAAAAATGACCCGATATAATTGGCCTTTATAAGACTTTAACAGGGTGCATCTCCCATTTTGTCACTGGTCCTGGTGACTCATAGAGTAAGGCTTCATCTCAGATAAGGTCTAAATGGAATCTGTCAGATATACTGAGTACTACCTTGCCAGAGCAATAACAGCAAATCAAAACAATTTTGCAAATGATGTCCTTAAACCGTGTCCTTACAGCGCCAAAGATGGAGAGATGGCCAGTTTTAATATGACTCATGCTCACATGAAAAACTGTAGTCTGTAAGGTGCTATTACAAGAACAGATTTCATTGTTAAGAAGAAAAATCTGTAAAGCGTTTTCAAGTCCTCGCCACCTAAAGCTCTATTATAGAGGGAACGCAGCTGTGCTCTTTACAATTTACTGTGGCAATGGCTTTTAACTTGTTAGGTGGGTGATGCAGAGTTGTCCTGCAACATAATAACAACTCAACCTTTGCTCCTGCATCTCGTAAGAAGTGTTCCAGTGTGTGGACCTGTGTATACTGTAGCTGTGAGCGGCCTGTTCGTGCCAGACATCTATTATTTGCATCCCTCAGTGTTGTGTGTGTAATGAGGCCATTGCCTGTCACTTTAGCTTCAGTCAAAGTGAAGACTGGAAGCCAAGTTTACCTCTGGGGAGAATAATAGCCGGCTATTGATTGCCTTTAAACAGTCCAAAACCTGCCTCATGCTATCTTAATTAGCAGTACTTATGAGGATTTAAATCTAGCCGAGTTTAAACAATTGAGCTTTTGCCTGGCCTACTCAACTCAATTAATGCTTTCGTGGCCATGCATTCTAAATACCTCAGTGTGCTTAAAGATTAATTTGGCGGCTTTTGCTGTAAAGGTGAGTTGAGATCGTCTGCCTGCTTGTTGTTGAATACATAATAGTCCAAGATTATGAATAGGCAGTACAAAGTTCTCTGGAATCAGTCAATTAATATTCAGAGGGTGAAAGATCTCAGTAAACTTTAAAGGCTGACTGGGCATCAAGAACCAAACATTTCACCCATGTCATTCATGAGGCCAAATGGTTTGCTGTTGCAATTTGTCGTTCTTATGCGCCATTTGAACCTTTACTTGATTTAATTATTCTGTATTTTGGTGTTTTAAAGATCCTTTAACCTTTTTTTTTTAAATCCGCATTTCAATTCAATTCGCATTTTCTTAATTTCTGACCAGTTGAGAGTATTTGCACATTTTCTTCGTCCAAGTGGTCAACAACCTGCTTTTGCCAAGCTATCAATTTGTTGAGTTTATTATTTTTATTTCTGAAAAGGAAAACTTAATTTTTATATCACAATATATATTCAAAAAGCAATGCCAATAACCTCGACCAAAATAAATATCTAAGATACTGAGAAACCAACAAAAGAATAAACAGTATTAATGTTGTGCATTAATACTGTAAAGGCTTATTTGAATGTTAATTATTCATTCAGATGTCAGTCTTTAATTTCCTCACCGTCAGCAGCCAGAGCTGTCACTATGCTCGACTGAGTGGGCCCTGTCTTCCCAACTCCTCCGTTTTCAAAAGCCGGCTGGTTGTCCAACTCTTGGAGCTGCCAATTGAGGCCGAAAAGGTGCATTGCTGTGAAATACACAAAAAAGCTGCGTGGGCTTGTAGAAATGGATAAACAAATAAGCAAATACTCGCACAAAAACAATCAAGCCACTTAAGCACAAAAGACCTGTGGGAGAGCACAATGGATGGATCCAATGCAGGCGGAAAAAAAACAACAGTTTAACTTCCAACATTTCAGTTCGCATTTTGTTTTTTGAGGCTGCTCTGCCATGGGTGGCTTTTGTGTAAACACAGCACTGATAGAGGCCAGACAAAGTCATTTCGATCAATACTTAGGAACCCTGTTGCTCTAGCATGTTTCCTTTGGGAGCACTGTTCATTAAAGTACCAGGGTGTCTCCACACAAACAGCTGTATCAAGAATGAAGAATTTCTATTTTGACACAAAACTTTCACTTCAGACAAGCAGGTGGGATACACTGGAACAGTCTTAAACTCTCCACGTCTAATACAAAGCGGGACGGACACGGAGATGCAGCCACATGTGTGTGAAAGAGTAAGATAGAGGAAGAGACTGAAAGACTTTTAAGAAAGTGTAAGGCAGTTTATTGAGACAGACAGTCACAGCAGGAGGAGGAAGTGAGAGGGTGAGATGCTGCAACTCTCCTCTAGTTCTCTTACATAACTAAACCGTGTCTGGCTTTCAGTCAGCCAACCTGCTTTATTGTCACAGTATTGGATGCAATCAAACTGTGTTCTTGTTGTTTTGGGAAACTGAGGTGCTTCTGTGAAGCACAGCGAGAGGGCCAATCTCCTTCAAAGTCACCAGCCAGGAAACATGCTGAGGAAGCATCTTGATTTCCGACCATTTGATCTGTGAGAGGAACTTTTCTCCAACACTCGTCGCTCGCTGGGAAGATGGATATCGACTCCAGCAAATAACTTGAGAGGTGAAAGTGGGGCCAGAGAGAATATCAAATGTGAAAGAGACCAAAAGAGAGATGGAAAACTAGTATGGACAGTGTATCAATCGGTGCTTTGTTAAGAAATAGGGCATGTGGTTTTGTTTAAAGCCTGCTGATGAATATACTTGGCACCAGTTTAGTGAGGATACACACAGCACTGTCCTTGGTAGATCAGATGAACAGGTGCTCCGTAGCCTTGAATTCCAATCAAATAATGCAGATTTAACATTGATGTTTGGCTACCCAGTACATTCAGCCAACCCTCAGTGTCAGAATTCATATCAGTTGCCGGTGAAACAAACCAGCAACATCACCAGCAACAGAAATTAATACTGACTAGTCCATCAATATTTTTGACAAGTCTGACTTTTCTAAACACTCTGAACAGACTAGTCTGACAGTACCTCCCAATGTGAAAACCTGCAAGATCGGTGCACTTTTGTTCCATTTTTGTTTCACATATTTGCTTCACTAATTCTCATTAGTGAAGCAAATATGTGCTATTGATATCATGGTTTGAAAATGTTCTGAATCGGTCTCCATCTTCAACCAGTTTCAGATCAGTCTCAGTACTGATGTACAAACTCACTGGCAGCACAGACAAAATCTGCAAGTTAACATAATTTGCCAGGAATCAGACAAATTCTCTAAATATATTCTCATTTGTCCCCAACACACAATCCAAACATAGAGAAAATTCTTCTTGGCCTAGTTAAACTGTAAAACACCAACTTCTTCAAACTGCTTCCTGTGTAAATATTTTCATTTCTTAGACTAACATGTTGGGGGCTTTAAACTGAGCAAAGGCTCCAGAATCCTTAGAAAACACTGAGTGCTGAGCTGGGTCCCAAATTGCAAAGATCAACTGAGGACACGCAGCATTAACCCGAAGTGAAGCACCCTCTGCCTGACAAAAAAAGTCACACCTACTCTTACAAAATGATTGACAGCATGAAATTAAAGCAGGTTAAGCTATTGCTTTAAGAATAAAAGGTGGCATAATTTTGATTCAGAAACCTGTATTTACAAAATTAGCATTAAGTATTCTGGAAAATGAACCTTGAGAGAAAAATGCCTCTCTAAGTTAACTGGCAGAAGACAGGACACCGCGCTTCATCAAAGGAGACAGGGGATGACAGACAGTGCTCTCAAACAACTATAAGGTGCCTTATAGCTGAACATGCAATACGCTTTTTTAATGTGCATATGTCCTTTAAGAAAACTAAGAGTCTACAGCCACGCTAGCAGCTCTGTGAGGCCTATTTGGTTTTAAACCAAAGTGTCAAAATGAAACTTTTTTTCACCACTTTGCTTATTAGTTTTCACTTTGTAAAAAAACATTTTGTACACAAAAATACAGAAAAACATTTTGTTTTTCAGGGAAACGCACAAGCAAAATTAAGTATAATCAGATAATGAGGTAACTCCATAGAAAAATAAAACACAAGAAAAAAGGAAAACCACACAAACAGCAACAAAACACAAACAAAGAAAATAAAGAAAAACAAAACAATAATAGACAAGGTGTATGTGCATGCGTGCAGTTTAGAGTAAACGAATTCTATGGCAAATGTTGAAAACAAACAATACTACAACCTCACAGCTGCTCAAGCAGATATGTAATGAAAGGTTGCCATGCCATTATTCTTAGTTCCTCGTAGAGCAAATCTTATCTTCCCTAGCTTCAAAAATTGTTGTTTATCTCTGACCCAGTGTTTAAAGGGGGGAGGGGTAGCCTGCCTCCAATTGAGTAAAATGAGTCTTCTGGCTAAAAGAGTGACATAAGTGATGCAATTTGATTGTGCCCTAGGAAGATGATAGTCCTCACATTGAATACCAAATGCTTATCTTGGATAGGGCATCAAAAATGGAGGGCCAGTAACCTGAAAGCCCTGGGCAAAATCAGAAAGTATGAGCTAGTGTTGCAGGCAAATTTTTACATCTATTACAAGAATCAACAAGCGATGGATCTTTGAGATCAAATCTTTGAGATTTGGACTTTAGACAGATGAAGTCTGTGTACCACCTTGAACTGGATCTGGCCATGCCTGGCACATATTGATGAGGAGTGTATTCTTGAGAATATATCAGAGCACTCAACATCTGTAAAGTCAAATTGAAACTTTGACCCAATAATGGCGTTAGATAAAAAGTCAGGGGATCCACTTGGGGCAATGAATATCTGCAGCATATTTCACTGCATTTCATCCAATAATAGTCAATATATTTCACTCTGAACTACAAATGTCAGCCTCGTGGTGATGCTAAAGTAAAAGTCAGAGTCTAAAAACATCTCAACTGGCTTGGTTCCTGATTGTATACCCTAGTTCATTTAACATGGCGAGTCCAGACAGCTAAACATTGTGCACTCCCGCCTCCCAGTATCACCAACTTTCCACCAGAAAGGAAAGTGTGTGTGGCGGTGGGCTCTTGTGTATCAGACACACGACAGAACCACCAAGAGCCTTCCCCTCTTCACTGCTCTTAGTGCACAGGGGCCTGAATCCCCACTTACCTCATCAACAAATTGCTTTGAGGTGAATAGCCCTCAATTTATGAATTTGCATAAGTTATTCCTGCAGCCTAGGCCAGTCCAATTAATATTTATGGGCCATGAGCAATTCTCTTCCTGAGCAAGAAGCTCGAAAAGCTAGCCTCTAATCTCTGAAGTCAAAATTTGCCCTGTGGAACACCTCCACTGACAATGAATGGGAGGTTGAATTTGTAAGTTAACAGCATGTTTGTTTGAGCTCCAACATTCACACGGTATTTAGTGTACAGAAGCACAAACACATCTACACTGGAAAACACAACATGAGCCCCAGAAAATCCTCTTGGCTGCTCTCACAACAAATTCCCCATCTTGTTCACATGATTCTTGGTGGTGTTGTTACCTGGCAAACACAGTGCTAATTATGCTACAGGTGAAAGTTGTATCTCTTCTTTGCAGGAAGAATAAATAACTATCAGCTAAGCAACCTAGGGCATCATCAATGAGTATAAAACTTCTTGAGTGTTTCCTGTTAAAATATGTAAGGGACGCCATTGTGATGGTCAAGAATAATTAGTCCATTTACCAGAGAGAGAGAGGTGGCCCATCTGGAGTCACGGTGTGCCAACAACAACTTGGAGCTCAACAGCCTCAAAATCATTGATATAAACATTATTTTATGCTGGAACCTGCCTGCGCATCTCCCCAGAAACGTCCCTGGGGAACTCCTCGAAAATAAGCCGCACAGCTCAGAGCATGGCTAAGATGTTCCTGTTTTCTGGAATAGTGTCTCCAACAACCTTTCTAACACAAGACCGACGAAGACAGGGTTTGTTTTTTTGGTCCTGTGGCAATTGAAGCAAGCTCAGCGTCTCCTTCTGTTTGTCTCTGTGGGATTTATAGAATTTCTTATTAGAATTAGATTAGTATCAGAAGCAGGCTTTTTTTTCCCCAACACAGTACTCCTCACTGATGAGTGGAGCCACCTGTATTATCCACTCTCCTCTGGTAACTGGTGTGGCCTTGTTAAAAACAGAAGTGCTCACCATGTCAACACTTTCATAAGAGCCATCACTTTAATCAACCAGCCTTCACGGAAAAATACATCAACAACCCCAAACTGATCTCCTTTTCTAATAAATTAAATTTTTGTGGTACAACGTTTCAGAGAATTAATTTCTTCCTTAATTAGAAATCTGCGAGATGCACTTTCACAAAGTAACTGACAATGCCAAATAATTCATGCTTCATTTACAGATACTTTTAATTAATATATTCTCTATATAAGTCTGACATTCAAAGGCAAATGTCAGACAAAAGAAGTATATCGTCTTCTCCTTATTAACGTTTTGATCAAACATGTTCAGTGTAGACACTGTTCGCATTTGGTTTTGTTTGTGCAGTTCAATTCAAAGTGCATTTCCAAAAACTCCACATGCTGTTTTTGCATCCAATCAGAGCATCAAAGCTGGACTCGGTCCTGATTGGCCTCCCTCTATCTGGACAATTGCTGAAACCCTTCCAATCAGGCTAGTTTGCAGAACTGGAACTGGAAAGCCTCACCTCAGCAGGTTTGTCTCATTTGAATTACAGGAGCTGCTGTTGTCGGTCAGCCAGGGTCCAGTTTAGTTTGACTGTTCTGCATGTTACTCTTCAAATGTATTCAATAAAAACATTTTATCTGAGCTATTTGTTTCTAAAACATAATTGGATATATTAATCTTAACCTGAACTACAGAAGAAAACAATATGGTACAGTAAACTTCAAACACAGTCAGATGCAGGTGTGCCTGTATTTGTCTTTGTACTAATGGGACTGTGTGAGCTGACAGTAGAAAAGTATTAAAGTATGAGTGCACATTGTAGCTATTTGAGTCATTGCACCTGGCAGGTGAATTGGCGATGGATGAAAGCGAGAGGAAGTGGTGGAAACACTTTCAGACACCTGAGGCAAGTGGCAGAGGGCTGCATCTGTTTAACTCACACACACACACACACACACACACCAAAAGAGCCGAAGCACCAGGCACACACTATGGAATCAGGCCAAAAATACAATTCCCAAACATCCGACAGGTCTACAATTAAACAAGTCGGTGATTGTTGGGATGAAAACGTTGTAAATGAATCCAATCTGCTAGAACTGTTAGTGACAACAGCTGAACAAATGACTGTCTCTGCACATTTTCCCTGTGTAAACTGAGCAGATCTGTCATGAGCACAAGTACAAATAAAAATAGCAACTGATTCCTACACACAGAGGAGCAGCTAAGTTATAAAAAGTATGTATATATCCATACTAATTTTATGATACAAGATCATGACTGACAACAAGTAACAAAACAGTTAAGTCAATAAAGGGATTGTGAATATTGATATTGATATAGCGCATTTATGACCTCTCCTCCAAGAGAGCACTCCCCTCTCTGTTCACCAATAAAACACTGGTTATAGGATCTTCCCAACAACCCCATATTTCTCCTTATACAACTGTGTCACATTTCCCCTGCCTCCAAGCTGGATGAATACTTATATATCCGCTCAGGGAGAGGGGCACAGTGTAAAGATTAAGGGCTTGGATGACAAGGGAGGGCATGAGGAGAGATGAATCTGTAACGGGTTTATTGCTGTGGTCAAGATTCTAAAGGTCAGCAAGAAGTCAGCTTTGACACACGCTGTAAAAAAAACCTTCGAAAGCCTTCTCTTAGGAAATAAGGCCCAAAGGAGGGGGAGAGGATGAGCATTAGTGTATCTTCCTGACCGAGATAAAAGCATTTCCTGTTTGACAGAATGAGCGAGTTTTGGTTCTAGTACAACAAAGGCTTTGTGGACCAAGGTCTTCTTTAAAGCTCAAGTGTTTGCGACGGTTTCCTTTTTTATAAGAGTTCTGCTTCTCAACTTGTGTTTCATTTTGACGTTGCCATCTGTGCTGGCCATTTGAACCTCCCTGCCTGTGTTTTAACAGGAACCCCCGAGGACATAAATTGGCTGTCGTTCTATGAACTGGGGATCAGAAGTGCGGTGATGATGCACAGCCCTCTGTCAAAAGGAAACAGACAGGAATGTCTTGTTGGAAACTGTACTGGGGCCATGTCTGCATATCTGACTGAGGGCCCAGTCAGACAGACGCTACTGAATCATATCAGGACATCTGCAATTTCTGCAAAAAGGAGAAGGCAGTGAAATAGAAATACTCCTGGCAGAGATGAAACTTCTTACAGATTAAGAGGCATGCCGGCTTCATTCACTCCAGGCAGCCTGTCTATCATTGGTTCTGTTTGACCGAATGACACGTCTAAAGATTGTCTAATGCCACCGCAGATAATGGAGTCATGTTTTCTCTTCCTAGAACTGAAAGAAATACGTCGCTTCTGGCACAAAAACTACTGGTTTTCATGTATACGGGTGACAGCTTGTGCTGCACCTTCACATCAGACAACAACAACAACAAGTATTCAGTGACAACATTTATGCCAAAGCTTCAGTGTGTAGTTAATTTTGTCTGACTAGATGGTTGATTTGTTTCAAATGCACACTTTTAAGATGTAAACATTCCCTACTGTGGGCATCTAATAGCGTTAACTTGCACAAGATTGGCTCTACACAAAGAGTCACGTATCATCTCCTTGATAAAATGCCAGGCCTGGATATTTAGGCAGATTTTTTACCTGAATTGCCCCTCCAGAGAATCAAGGGGAAAGTTCTGGTCTAAGCCCACAGTTGGTACAGATGTTCAGCGTAAAATATCTGGTAGTGTGAGCAGTTTACAGACAGGATTTTCACCTCCTGAACTGCTTCCACACACGATCAGGGACTGAACCTTCTAAGAGGACCAACGTGATGTGGAAAAGAGAGAACTTTCTTAATTGCTACCATGGAGCTGGAGTAGCCTGCATGTTTGAAGGGCAGCTGTATGTAAAAGGCTAGTAGGACTGTGGCCTTGAACAGATGAGGTAAAGGTGTTGTCAAGCATACAGATTAAGATTTTGGGAGTACGTGTGGGTAAAAGCAAGACGGTAAGAGTGTGATTGAGACAGAAAGAAAGACATAAGCAGAGCAGCTTTAAAATGTTTCGGGGTAGGTCCAAATCAAGCATCAGCTCCTTGACAGCAACTCATAAGTCTTCACGAACAATTTGTAAATCAAGATGAAACTTTCAGGTCTGATATTGACCATTAAAATGGAATGGTTTATGGCTTTGACATTTTCCTTTCAAAGCTGTTTTAATTGTGTTTTTTTTTCCATTCCTGGGACCAAGTCCTTGCAACGCAAAGGTCTAGTAATTAAATATGTGAGGACTGACTGTTATTTGTTATTGTTACAGAGTTCTGTCAGAGTTTCAAATCAAAATGTGAGCCTTGAATGTTAATAATGCTTTCCAGTCTCAAATGTCAAGTCAAGACTTCAGGAAGTCAAGTCAAGTCATTTTTTGTGACTTACTATAAGTCTGACTCTGGAAATGTGTGTGTGTGTGTGTTTAAAAGAGACAAAACATGCTGGTGCGTAGCTCTCATTAATATGATAATCTTAATAATGTCTCATAATCTGTCATGCACTGTTTTTTTCGAATGTTGTAATTTGGCTTTGTTTGTGATTTGAGAACAGATGATCAGTGAAAAATCTCCTCATGTATGTGATGCAGCTAGATTTCAAAATCAGATCTCAGCCTTACCTATGCAGTAGCAGAGAATGATGGACAGAACCACAGCTATCCCCACAGCAATCAGGGCAGTGCACTTCCAGGAGCAATGTTTAGGTGACTTCTTGAACTTGAAAGCCCCTCTGGACAGGCTGTTTCTGGGCAAAGGGCGCGCAGGTGTGGAATAAACTGTCCCCGTTGCCATGGTGTAACCAGGGGCTGCTGCGCCAAAGAAAGGTGTCGTTCCTGTGCCCGTTTTAAAAAGAAAGTGCCTGCAGCGGGGGAAAAGAAATAAATGAAGAGAAAAGGGTATTGTACAAATAGCTGTAAAATAAGTGATAGTTCAAAATAGCATCCCAAAAGTAAAAGTCCTGATCTCTGCAACTGTGCCCATTTTCGTCAAAATGTTCTTTAGCTGGATAAAAGACCCCAGTTTGTTCCTGTCCCCGATTTGCCCTCAATAGCTCAAAGCGAGTTCAAATTAAATTAAAATAGCCAAAAAATCATCAAAATACAGTATACCCTTCAATACCAGTAACCCCCATGTGTATCTCACTGCAAGAGGAACTGGGTTATATTCTAATATTCAGTATAATCCTGACATTGGAAGAGGTGAACAAAAAGTACCTCATAAAAACAATCATCTCCCACTTGCCCTTTTACAACTGGGCCTTTGCTAATAGCCCATTATACCTGGGGTAATTAAGAGGGTTTAATCAAATGCACTACGGAGTGATCGTCCTATTAACTTTTAAACCCCACGTGAAAAGCTCTTAAGTAAATGAATTAAGCCTTGTTGCCACTCTTGCCACTACTTAGAGATTAATACCCAAATGCCTCCAGGCTTATGGGGACGGCCAGGGAAATTGGACAGATTGACCATGCATTGCAAATGCTCTTCTAATCCAGAACTGTAGAATCTGTCCATTTTTAATTTAAATAAAATACATTTAAAACAAATCGTCAAGGGGTATTTACTATATTGTAGGTTAAGTACTCTTGATAATAGATAACTCTAAATTAAAGTCCTAAATTCTTCACCAGGATTACTTCAGGAGTTGAACAAATGCTTGATTGTAAAACATGATTTGTGCTATTTCATAATACTGATATCAAATTTTAATAAAGTATTTGCACAACACAACCTTTATTGTTCAGTTGAGGGTCACTCTGCTCGAGTCATCTCCTTGACACTCACCGTTACGCACAAAATAACACCTGAGAATACCTGCCCAGCACCACCACGGTAATATCTTTTCAACTGGAACGGTTCTGGTTAAGTGTCTTGCTCAAGAGCACCACAACATGGGGTAAATAAACTGCTAAAAGTGATAAAAATTCACTTCCTTGTCCAGATTTAATCTCCCGCGATCTGCTTTTACCAAAATAAAAGTTAAAAGCTCTTCCCAAACTCTATAAGAGGTTGAGGTCAAGGTGTTTCAAACAACCACTAAAAACAATAGAACAAACATTCACAAAGTAATCTAGCAATAAAATACAGACTGCCAATGAAGCGGTAAACAAATACTTGCATAAAAGTTAAATTAAAGTCACATAAATGCCACTTCAAACGAACAAATGTGTACGAGATCATGAAAAAGTTACATTTTGGAGAGTAAGGGCCAGAGAAAGCACGGTTGCATCCTCTACTTAATGCTAAAAGTGTTACACAACGTTTTACAGTCTTTTATGTGTTCTATAGATCCCAGGAGGAGCGGGTTTCCGTGGTAACCGCTAATTTAAATACACCAATAAACTGGTAAAGCAGTGTTTGCTCATCAATTATTTGTGCTGCATCTGTGCAGTCTCCTTGTAAGTTTTGTAAAGGCTTTTTTAATCCTGACTGTGAATCTGTACTAAAAGAGCCTGAGAACGGCTAATTGGTGCATAATCTGAGCTGAGCAGCTAAAGACCGAAAATCCATGTAGTGACACACAGTTTCCCTGATTATCTGATAGGAACGGTGGGTCAACATGCTTTAGAGGAAGCTAAAATAGTTTCATTAACTATAATATTCTTTTAATTGGACTAAATGTTGTTTCTGAGTACCTTCCCCTCTTAGTGGTCCAAGGCATAGTACGGGAAGTTAATCAGATATTTGTAAAACATTTTTGAAACAGACTTGTTTTACAAAGGACACATCATAAACCTACACCATAATGCATTGCTCATATTTCAGCCCTGCCGCTGATATTTCAGCTACTTCCTGTCTCCTATGAGGATATCTCTGGGCCAAAACCTTCTCAGATCAATTCTTGACTAAAAGAACAAATGTCAGATTTGGATCGCCTGGCTCCTCGATGCTCAGATTGACACGTGCGGACACGGACAGACAGGGATTCCATTTAAAGGTTACAGCGTGTCACTGCTGGAATGACAATGCATCGGTTGTCTGCAACCTGGAGAAGTTCAGATTCTTCAATCTGGAACAATCTGTGCTATAGCTGCGGCAGACTCTGTAATATGCAGTTGAGTATGAATTGAGGTCAAAACTTGCACGACGTCAGAGGCGGCAGACGTGTAGTCAGACACACAGGCAAATAGACACCGCTATCTGGGGAGTTAAGTGTAAGTGGATGCAATCTGATGAGGCAGACAGAAAGGGACGTGGACGTGTGAGTTCATGTAAGTGTGTCTGTGTGTGTGTTCGTGGGGGAGGTGTGTGTACTCTATTTGAGGGAGGTGACTACCTGCAGAGATGATGCAGAGACAGTTTTGACTGCAAATAAAGGTCTCAAATCTACCTGTGCTCTTACTTATGCAAAGATATGAGTACACAATGTTGTTATGGCCTCCAAGTCAAAAGACACCTGATCTAAAAACATCGAAGGCACATCTGTAGTACAGTGCTACAGAGCCTTTGGTAACAAAGAAAACTGTTAAAGAGGGAATAATGTTGCCAACTATGTGTAAACAAATCATAAAATAGTGTTTAAATAGTGCACAGTTTAGCTGATTGAACAATCTCAATGCACACATAATTATCAGAAACATATGGCACGCCGTGGGTGGTTTAAAACGAGAATGTCAGCTATATTTCAGTCATTTATATCCCTTTTGCTTTGTACCAGAGAGAGTAGAGTGAAAATGAAAGTTGTTGAATCTGTGTGTACCAGCGTCACTGAGACAAATTCCCGCGCTGGACATTTATTTGCACTCAGCGTTTAAAGTAATTCTTGTGCTGATGTTTTTCATGTCTGCCTTTTTTTNTTTTTCTAAAGAGCAGACTGAAGGGGTCTAGAGATGAAATGCTGTTGGACATGATTAACAAACAGTGGACCGGTGTAAATGTCTGCAGCTATACACACTGGATGACCGGCTGTAATTGATTACAGCCAGTGTGATGCAACAAGGCACATTACTATGCTAATCCAGCCAGCCCTAGTGATAGCAATGTGGTGCGCTGTGAGTGAGAGAGAGAGAGAGAGAGAGAGAAGGAAAAGAGACAATCGAGGGTGTGAGACTGAGAGGGAAAGAGAGCAAATGAATGGCTGTGTGTCAGTGTGATCGCAGTGTGCTTGTGTGCACGCCCGTCTGTCCCATTGAGAAGCCTGTAACACAAAAGCAGCAGCCAGCCTGGTCTCCTCTGCTCTCACAACATTGCTTGTCATCAGGATGACATTTGAAAACATCCTTACAGAGGACAAAAGACTAAACAGTGAGTGGGTGGATTTGTCTACGACTAAGCTCCAGCTGGAGGGGTGAGAGAGCACACTAGAAACAATGCAAATCGAAGCCCTCAGAATATGTAATCTGCCTATTAGCCGTTGTTCTGTGTTAGCATTAGCATTTCAAGGTGAGAGCTGGAATAATCAGGCCGCTTTAATCCACGGCCGAAAAAAGACTACAGATGTGGCGGGCGTCGCAGCAGCTCGTTTTCACACTTGCTGCCGTCGCCGTCGCTCTCCCCCAGATCACCACCTGCCCTCTCGTCAGGGGGCCTGCTAGCAGGTGCTATTCTGGTACAGCTAGCTCTGCACCCGTGTGATGGTATTTCAGGCGAGCTCTTTTGTGCCGTCCTGCCCACGGAGATCAGCGTGGTGCCATCTTGAGTCGCTCGCTCAGAGTGCTCAGATTGTTTGCACATGGAATTTATTATATTTAACGAGTTTGATTAGGTTTGGCATAAGAAGAGCTCAGCTCTCATGTACATACATTTAAAATGGTCTTTAGAGACTAACTCTCGGCCTGAGACAGTTGCTCTGTGGCTTAATCTTGAGGGACAATTGTGGTGAGGACATGTTCCAATACAAGCCAAATGCTGTATTTCAGCAACTGCAGGTTAAAGCTGTAATGTGCAATGACTTTTTATATGAGTAACTATTTAGATTACTGTTCACTATCCATCCTCTCTTCATGAAAGCTTTTACATTCGCTGGCAAAAATCATCTGGAACAGATGCACTTCGTGTTGCCAACAGCAGCAACAGCAGCAGTTTACAGTAACCTAAAATAAGAGGAAAATGTTGCAGAACTCTGGAATCACCACAGAAATGTGTGCTTGGCACTAAAGATGTTGGCAAAATAAATGAAGAGGAAAACACACGAGAAAAAGAAAAAAATACGTCTTGAGGATTACCACTTTGTCTACACCACCATCCACTTTGGCAGGTAACCAACCATCACTGCAAGCTCCTTTCTATTCCAAAAGGCTAGTTGGCTGGTATCTTACACATGACTAATCAGTCCTGGTGCAATCCTGACACTGTGGCTGGTGTACGAAAAAAAAAAGTTAAATTTTCCTCCTCTGATGTGAAGCATGACTCATGATTTACATGTGCATCCCACACAAACAACTACACACACACAAAACCAAATCCTGCTTGGATTACCTCTGGTATTCTTTTTCGCCCCCGAGAACAATTCTAACACGTTTTCCATCAGGAAAATGTACCGTCTGTGGGACACTGTACCACATGATGATTTTAGGGCCGAGACATAATTTCATTTCACCAAAGGACTCCCTTGACACATGAATCCAATGGGGATTGACAGTACATTTATAACTGCAACGTGTGGCTGGGCAGGCCTTCAAAAGATTCATTCTGAAATGTCATAACGACTGTTCTAGCGGAATCTCATTGAATGTAAGTGAAAAAAAAATGCTGAAGTGGGCTCCAAAGGACATACATATGTAAGAGCGTCTGCATCTTATACAGTGAAGCACTTATAGAGCTTATAGCTCACGTCATAAAGGCGTCAAAAATACACATTTAACACATACAGTTCTGGTATAGTCTATTTTAAACAAAGGATTAAGTACTGCTCAAGAATAATTACTGTATATGTGCATCAGTCTCTTAAGGGACATGGAAATTCATTTTATAATGAAATTCAATGGAATACTTCTAATTGAAAAAAATCACACAAATCTGTTTCAGTGAAGCCAAGTGGCTAGTAAGGGAAACCTGAGGGTTTTATTAAACGTACTCCACACACTTTAAAGATCTGAATGTCTCTTTGAGAATAGCAATGAACAGTAAGGACTATCGCCGCTCTGTTGCCAACTAATTGAGCCCTTTACATGGAGTAGCCTTAGTGAGCATGCGAACACAAGCTGAAGTAGAGTAATTTCATAGAATTACCTGATGTGTAACACCAGCATCTCTCATGGCAACAGAAAACTGTTCATTTGAGATACTGTATAAATGTTCTTCAGAATAGCTGGATTTGGTGTCAACTTTCAATTTTACGAACAACTTTAGACTGTTGTTGTTTTTGTTATCGTGTTTACCCCATGATATATACTGTAGCTGGGTCCAAGTTGCAATACCGATTGACGATTGTTTAATTTTCATTTCTTCTGAGCTGTAAAAGAAGGCTTCATTTGTCTGCTGCATATGTTTGATCTTTTTAAACTGCGGGACTCGGAGAGCCGAAATCAAACTTGGTGTCTTAACACAGCTTTGACAGTATGATCACAGTGAGATCAGTGACTTCAGTCACTCACCATATAATAATGAGCAGTAGTTACAGTAGTAGTTACTGAGTGCAGCACTTCACTCATTTAAAAGAACACTGAAAGCTATTCACAGTGAAAGCTAGTTGGTATTGAGTCAAATTAGCACACTCGTGCTTTGAAGACCAACACTTTTATGGGAGGTTACACACACATTATTCATTACTGCTAATTGCTGGTAAAGTAGCTAATGCTGTCAAATGAGTGCTTTATTTTCAAGGAGGTCATGTCTCATGAAATATATTAACAAAGATCATAACATTGTGATTTATATGACACTTTTTTTTAATCAACCGCCTTGTACAGAATAATTACTGCCTGCACGTGTGACCACATCCATTGTGCTGCAGAAGAAATAAAATCCATGTCGATGTTGAGGATTCAAAAGAAATTCACATCCCTGCGGTACCTGAGGCCACCTACATGTGTGCCGTGCGAGGACTTTGCTGGCCTAAAACCCCCTGAAGGCAGCCTAATAAATACTTTCTGGAGCTTCTGTTTACATTTCCCAACCTGGTGGTTTTCTTGACATCTGCAATTATGTGGTGAACCGGGTCTTCCCTTTTGGCCCCGTCGGTTCGCAGCAGCCCTCTGTTCCCACCCACTGACAAGCACTTGATTTAGAGTCCACTGTGGTGATAGTGATTTATGCCTCATCTGATGATAGGTGTGCACATATTGTTTTGTCGATACGGCTAAAACACCTCAAGGTCATTGCGCGGTTAGTATTCAATCACTGCATCTTCCCCAGAAAGTGAAACTGTCACCACATATCCCAATTGATTCAGTCAGATCATAAGAGGTTGTTACTCCATGCTGCCACAGAAGAAATTCAAAGTTTACATTCATCTAAGCCTCGGAAAGGGTACGCTGTGCCAGGGAAATATCAGGCTAGAATGCAATCATCTACTCGCGGCCATTTCTGAGTCAGAGCGCAATGTACCACACTTCATTAGCCAGGATATTTTGAGCCCACTGATTAAGAGAGATGTCAGTGATGTTTCAGGAGGAAAACTTGGCAGAGGCTCTTATGACAAAGTAGTATCTTGCACAGCAAATTTTGATATAAAACACAACCCGCTTACGAAGTTCCTTGTTAAGTTACAGCCTCTTTGATTTGAACTGGCAAGCTTTCTGATATTCACATAGTTCACTCTAATCATGCGCTGTCCTTCTGAGTGTAGGTCTTTCTAATTTAGTAATCAACTCTTTAATTGTGGGTGCATACAATGAGCAAAAAAAAACAACAACTATGAACACTTGGCAACATTTTTCTCAACAAAGGAGAAACAATGGCCATATTTAACAAACTCAGCCAGAAACATATTATGCCATGCACAATTTGTGGCATGATAATTTACCCTGATGAGGAGTAGTCCTTAAAATAGGCCTAAAAATCAGCCAAACTTAAATATTTTAAATCCTGGAGTGAATTATCAATTTATTATCTACCCATGTTTGGAGGAGTGGCACTAAAAACATTAAAAAAATCATCAGATCTTGAGAATTATTGTTTACTTTATTGTTTTTTTCCCCAGCACTTTAGTCAGTGCCAATTCTCAGTATGTTCCACAGTACTGGTTACTGCCAGTTGTCTTGGGGAGGATGTAGACTATCACAAGACTCATACACACTGAGTTTCCAGCACTTCTTTTCAGCAGACAGCACGAAATGTCACTGCTGGAGTTTAACATGTGCTGAGGTTCATGATATCTAATACTGAACTTCATCCCCCCTAGATGGGTGATATTTATCTTGTGCTTTCCTGAAACCTTTGCAGGTCATACAAATGATAAAAGGTGTGGTGGACCACACGAAGCACAAGCATTAATATAAAGCTGGTAATTCATGTTTGTCAACAAAAAACAAGCTGCTGGTTCAGTCACGACTGAGTGACTCACTGTTAGCCCTGACTGAGTTTTATGCATATGGGCCGTCTGATGTCTCAAAAACACATAAACAGGCCAGTGGATTTAGGGTAATCAAAACGAGGCAAACAAGTTATCAAATTAAATTAGTAAAATATAGTTATGGCTGCTGTTTCCATCCCTGATTTTTATAAGTAAAATGTATAAAATTCAGATACAGGATAGGTCTTGAAGCAAAAGTTGCTTTAACTGAAGTGAGATTAAAATAAATATTTTAAACAGTAGCATGGCCTCTGCTCATTTATTTCACATTATTCTGTTTTCTGAGTCAGTGAAAATGGATTCATAATAACACCTGGACCTGAATTTCCCAGCTCTGTTGTAGGTCTTTGTGGGTCACTCACCTGCTCTCCAGGGCCACATTGCTGCCCAAGACCCAGCTGTCCTGCAGCTGGACGCATTCCGCCGTACTCTGCAAGTCGGCCGCCAGGCCGGCTGTGGGTGGCGGGCTCGGGCTCCTCTGGTTGGCCAGTGAGCTGCGACTCAGGGACGTGATGGACGGATGCTGCTTGTGTGGGGGTGGGGCTGGTGGCAGAGGAGGTGGGCCTTGCTGACTCGATAGATGGTCACCTGGAGTGAAGCAGGGGGAGCGACATCAGAATATTAGTTTGTGTATTCTTAATAGTTGCAAAATCAAAATTTGCCGTAATTTGTTTTGCTGATTAAAATTACAGTCAAGAGACTGGATTGCTATAAGGCAGCAGGTGGAGTATGCATCTGCCTAGTATGTAAGATATGACAGCATAAAGCCACCTAGCAGACCGAGAAAAGTAAATACAACCAAGAGCAAGACATTAAAATGAGATGCAACCACTGCAAAAAGACAGGGAATGGGATCTGCTTTTATGGCGACACACATAATAATTGTCACAAAACGCCACACGGCTGACAGTTGGGTTCTCTTAAACAGAAGGTCACTTAGAGAGGCAGCTGTTCTTTTATGGGCGCTTAACGCAATGTTTCACGTTTGATTACAGCCAGAGAAGACTCTCAAATAACTAATGACCAGAACATCCATTAGAGCTCTGAGGGAACAGGTTTTCCAATTTCACACAAAGCTGTGTAATTGGCCCCCAGAATGGCATGTGGTGATTATCTATCCATCTTCCCTGTTTAAAAAGGTAAAAACCCACAGTGCTGACAATTCTGATTTGCTCCAATGAGCCCCAAATGGGTATCGTCTTTCTTGCCTTACAGAGGCTTGGAGTAGATTGAGAACACTGGGAGTTGCGTCTTTTAGGAGCTGTTGTTTTTTCGTTGACAGCATGAATTTTTATAAAGCCTAAAGGAGTTAAATTTAGAGCATATGAACGCTGGAGGTTGGTTCTGGTGCATGATTTAACCTTTGCTTTCTCAACCATGAATAAAGACCTTGTGGACTTTGTGGCCATGGACCAAAATCTGCTCTGTGCTATCAGCTAGACAAAACAACTTCATTGAAAGGACACTAGTCATTGTTTCAAAAAGAACCTTTAATGGCCATGAAATTTTTGTCCTTGTCTATGTGCTTCCGCTTTTCACTGTGCCCTTCTCTGCATAAAACAAGCTGCTCAATGCAGGGAACTAGGGCTTGGTTCCACAGCGCTGGGAGGAAACATGTCTGCCATCCAGAGGTAGGAAATAATTTCCACCGCTTCGAGGTAAAAACCTTTAGGCTACTGTACATGCAGGCTATTGGAATGACTGAAGATTATTTCTCTCATATTCAAAGGAGGAATACATCAGAAATATACAGCAAGGAATATTGTAATAAGAATGATTACCAAGAGTAAAACTCTTCTCCATGAGTTAATTGCAGGGAGAGTGGCAGCTGTGATAAAGTTTAGCAGGGGCAGGTTGTACCAATCATTTTGGTGACTGATTACTTTCATGGATTTATTATATTTATAACAGAATACATTTTTAGAACATCTGTTTCATCTGTATAGAGACAGACAGACTGACAGAAATATAGCTAGACAGATCGACAGATAGATAGACAGATAGATGATGAAAGATGAACGGTGCAGAGCAGAATCAGGAGTGACAAGAGTGCACAGTGCTGGTGCAGAAGGCCAATCTAAAATTAATTAATTCCCGATTAGAGTTTGATCAAACCCTTTCAAATATGATCCCCTCATCACCCCACACCACCTTGTTCAAAGTCAATTCTGAATCCTAGCACATAAACTACCTGTGATCAACTGCGGTATTGGCATTTGAAAAATATAAGGCTGCCATGACTTAGTGATAATGAATACAAGACATCCCACTCATCTCCTGGGCTAGACTGTGAGCCCTATTAGAAAAGTGCTAAGTAGGCTAATAGAAATGTGGATTATCTACCAACACTGGCTGGTTTTACTTCACCTCTGGGCCTCATTCCTGTGTTTGAGCCTGCAGCAGCCACGAGCTCCACTTCACTTTCCAGCAGAGGCATTTTTCATATAATCAGCACACACGAGTGCAACAGTACAATGTCAATGAGGGGGTAAAGGGAAATGAAGCCGAGGGGACAATCAGATGGGTTCTGAAACACAGAAAATGATCTAACATGGAGGTAAGTGGAAAGTCGATGGAAAGAGAGGATTATTTTTAAAAGTAAATGTTTTGAGGAAAATCTTTTTTATACATAATTTTCATAATGCTGTTATTTCCCTTGAAAAACACAATAAACACCCCACTTTTGTAAAGTACATAAAAACTCCTGTACAAACATAATCTTATTATCACACCCACATACTGTATGCCACAGTGAATCCTAGTAAACAATCCGCCCTCACATTACGCATTACAAATAAAGATACATGACAGATATTGCACAAATCGGTATCCATTTATCTTCATGTCTACATATCGATCTATTGGCATATAGTGCAAGTCAACGTCTTGATTGCCCTTGTTTAGTTTGCAGGCTCTTCTGCTGCTTCACTGCTCGCACTGAGAGGTTGAAAATGCAGCATACTATACAGTAATTTCAAACCTATAAAAATATATGTGGCGCAGGTGCGTTATGGTTGATGGGAATAGTGCTGGTGCAGCAAGCACATATATGACTTTCAACAAGCCCAAAACACTCTCACTATCATGACTTGAATTTTGAATCAATTTCTGATGAATCAACGTGTTCAAAGTCATGCCTGAACTGTAACACTAAATGAACCGTGTTTTTAGGGGAAAGCACATGCTCAGCATAACATTCTCCAAACACAAAATCCCAAAAGCTTTCAAAGGCATGGGATTTGACATGCAGCAAATCTGACGGCATAATCCCACAATGAACTAAAGGAACACAAAACCCCATGAACTGAATTAAACCTACTGTATGCATACTTTGCAAAAAACACCCAAAGCCTTTGGGTGTAGATAAGGTCTTCCACTTGAAATGCTGTGTTTAAGTTAGCTGTAAAGCAATGAAGTGAAACCGTGAATCAGTTGTGGTTTTGAGTGACGCTAAAGAAGTAAAAGAAAAGTCTAAACTACTGAAATAACAAGTCTGAGAATACAATGTAGATTGTACAGTCGGTCTGAAAAAAAAATGTTCAAAACATGAATCCAAACAAATATTTTTGTCTTTATCCTCTGAAGCTTAAAGATGCAGTGCTTTGCAGACATTTCAAGATCCAACAGCCTTGAAAATCTGCTGCTTTAATATTTTCAATGACAAAAATCAATTAGTTTGTTTAACTCTTATAAATGTGCCATACAAATATGCCAAAGTTTACCAATTGTCCTAGATTTAGATTTGGAAGAAGCAACAGCTGTGAGAACTAATCTAAAATGGCTTCTCCCACACTTTTCTTTTCAACAAATATACCCACACACCTCTTAATATATGAGCACATACACTATACGTCTGAGGGGTAACTGCACTGGTCACTCAAATCTTTGAGAGATTACCGAACACCAAGTTATGCTCTTTTAAGTATTTAGATCTGAAACTTGAGTCCATGTGGATTTTGAGTGATTAATTATGCAAACATTTTCTCAGTTAAAAGGATGTTCTCATCCCCTTAATCTTTATCTTTGTGAGGTCAAGATCTAATGGTGCGATAGTTGCTTTTTTTTAAAGGAGACTTGTTTACGATTTCTCTGTGCAACAACCAATCAAGTAAGTGTTGACTTCGCATATCTGAATTTTTATATTAGAATTAACATTTTAATTGTGTGCTCCATTTAATACAACACTCAAAGGTTTCAATTCAAATACATTTGAAAGTCCTTGAGAAAACACATGGTGTCATGTATTCTTATGTACTCAATTTCCCTGCACACAGCAGGTGTCAGTATGTCTGAGCGGTGTAAGACTGTGCTTTCTGGTCTCCAATTTGAGGTGTGGGTTTGAATCCAATTTCTGACAAACAGTTTTACACTCAGGGCAGAGTCTCCCTATGATGAAAACCTGTAAGTGATAACCTCAATGTGAGTCCATGTAACTCAGTGGGCAAAATGTACCTCTAGCAGTGCAGTGGTTCAGTCGGCATTCTCCGTGTACTTCACTGGCAGAGTTGGAGGTTTGAAAGCCACTGGGGGAAACCATGCTAAAATATGGATTTTTGGCACTGTAGCACTTTGAATTAGATTATCCACTGCCTTGCATATGTTGGATTGTGTGCTTAAAAAAAAACAAGCACACTAAACAATGAGCCTTTAAGAAAGCTTGCTATTGTCTTCCATCAAGACACACAGGGAATTAAGCTGCCCTTTAAAGTGCAGGCTCAGTGACTGGGAAAGCAGATGAAACAGCTGTGTGGTTTATGGGGTTTTGCTTTGAAATCAGATCAAGACGGATGCCTCCTTTGCATAATTCTTCAACGTCAGCTTGTCATCATCTCCATCAGCAACATGCTTTAAAGGACCTTTGTGATTAATACTGTATGCCAGCTTGTGAAATGACAGACTCATTCCCTTCTTAATGATGCTTGCGATACCTATCAAATGATGCTGCATGAGGCCTTGTGTTTTTTACTGAAACTCTTTCTGGAGTAGATCTTTGTTTTCTTAATACTGTAATGAGTCAATGTTCAGACCACAAACCTCTAAGTCTTTACAAGAGAAAGGGGCATTGGACTGCATTAGTGAACCAAAAATCCAAGAGCAGGAAAATACCCCACCACATGCAGTTTCTTAAAAAACAGTTTTTTTCTGATATAGTAAATGATATCTAAAATAGTTTGGGCTTGTCCATTCATAGAATTTAGTCTATTTTAAATAACCACATCAGAGGCAATCACTGTCTGCAAGCTCAGTTCACATTTCACCACATTTTTCTTGAACTTTTTGATGCCACTTCTTGATAGTCGGATGTTTAGGCCTATTAGGATTCTATGTTCACTCCTCTGAAAATATCTTTTTTTGATGAAAGCATTGACAAGCCTTGAGTACTGCGCATAATGTTCGTATATTGAGTCGGGACACAATTAAAAGCCATTTTGAACTCACTAAGCTTGGCAAGCTTGGTGAAAGCCTTTTCATATTCATTGTGTAAGTACTGCAAAAGGTCTTGTGCGATTTTACTCTCCATTAAGAGACTGATTCAACTGCTAATGGAATTGAAAGGGCATTTGCTTTGATTGGCTTGCCCTTCACCAATAGGAAAATTGCAGTATGTGTGCATCACAAAAATTCTATCAAAATAGATCATAGAACTCACAGAGGCCATGGCTTTTATTCAACATTTGTTGCTACCTACAAATATTCATAATTTCATTAAAAAATGCAGCATCTCGGCTCTGCAAAGTTCGAATGTCAGAAAATACACAGTAAAATAAAAAGAGAGATCTCTAACAAAATCCCTGTTTAATTTTATATGAAATGAATAATGGATTAATTCCAGGATAAAACATGCCATTTGGACCAGGTAGGATGTTTATATATGTCAAATCAATAAATTCATTCTCATCAACGCCTAGTTTTCTATCCTCCTCAGCACAGCTCTGGCATATGGTTAAAGGCAGTGGCAGTATTCTTTAGTTGAAAAAGAGACAGCAGCTTCTCACTGTGAAACCCTGATGGTGGGGTGGGATGGAGTATGGAGGGGGTTTAAGGGGGGGGCTATACCCGGTGGAATTCGGGACCATTTGAACAACCTTGCCCTAGGTGAGTTTTGGGGATTTACTCTGCAAAGAGAGTTGGCAATTTTCAGGGGCTTGGGGTTTTGAGAAAAAAAATAAAAAGAAGAAGCTGTGTGATTTCCATCATATTTCCTGCCAGAGTACCTTCACTGCTCTCACAGCCTTGCCCACTCTTTTCCTGGCTTTCTATCTGATCAAAGACAGAAATTTCTTTTAAGCTTTCTCCCTGCAAGGGAACCAGGATGTAACCAATATTTCAAGGATTACATAATCATTGCATTATAGAAAAAGACATCATTCCATTTATCCATACATAATGTGCTCCTACACAGTCATATAGCGGGCGTTCATCAGCTCACATTTGATGCAAATCCTAGACTGCCATTCATCTAAAATGTATGATTTGTAAATACACTTACAAAGTTGAACCCCCTGAAGATGCACTGTGAATGTAAGCAGCTTCACATCACTGTTTGTCCATCTCTCTCTCTCTCTCTCTCTCTCTCTCTCTCTCTCTCTCTCTCTCTCCCCCAGACATTGCTACAGATGGCAGATCATCATACAGATGATGACTGCTTAGCAGTTCTTTCTGACAGCTCTCCGATTACATAGCAATTACACTCCTTCTCAAAAGCTGCTTTGACAATTAGCCTGCTGACAAAACACTTAGTTGTATTTATTCATGTGTGGACAGCTTTGGCTGCCTTGTTTGTCCAGAGAGATTGTGTTCACACCTAGGTAAAATGCTACAGTTTCTAACTTTGGCGCAGGCAGCGCGGTTTCTACAGTTAAGCACTGACAATATATGTATCACTGTATTTTCTTAAACCTGCAGAGCTAAAACCCGGCACAGTCCACAGGGAAGTGTGCCAGTTCTCACTTTTCGGCAATGCATTTATACTTGATTTGTGTTCCCACAGCCATTAACTTCATCAACCAGTCACCATAAGTTCATTTTCTATAGAGCTCAGCAAGCATTGATTTTAAACATGGAATAAGTACACAGAAAAGTAGATTTTTACCATTTGGTAACCATTGGCAAATATTATATTTATAGGCATCAGTCTACAAATTTATAACTGACCACATATTATGACTTCATGACTATGAATCTATACTCGACTACATAATGACAGTTTTTTAGCTACGAATAACAATACCACCTGATTCAAATCTTTGTGTCCACATGACATCACAAAGATACACACAAATTGTAAGTAACGTATATGATAAATCAACAAGTCATCAACCAAAGTGATGGAAGTCGTGTAAAAAGCCAGTCATAAATAAACAATGACACAAACCACTTTAGACCGCTGCAGAAGCACAGACAATGCCCCCATCCATGGGGCACGAGGGATCACTGAATGGTTTGATGAGTATGAAAATGATTTGAATCTTATGCTATGGCCTTTGCAGTCACTGGATCTCAACCCAATTGAACACCTATGGGAGATTTTGGACCAATGTGTTAGACAGTCTCCACCACCATCATCAAAACACCAAAAGAGGGAATATCTTTCGGAAGAATGGTGTTCATCCCTGTAGTTGAGTTCCAGAAACTTGCAGAATCAATACCAAGGCGCATTGAAGCTGTTCTGGTGGGACGTGGTGGCCCAGTACCTTACTAAGACACTTTATGTTGGTTTTTCCTTTAATTTGTCACCCATCTGTAAGTCCTCCACTTCTCAACTATGTTCACCAGCTGTCGCTAACTTTGTCTGTCTACTGTTTGGTGCTGAGCAAGTAGTGTAAAGTGGGTTTATCAGAGCTTTTTCGTTGAAAACAGCTTCCTGTGTCTGAAAGGATGTGATAAGACTGAACCTAAACAGTAAAGATATGGGCTGCAAAACCAAAACAATGAGCTGAACGATACTAAAAAGTTCAGTAGAGTTATGTGACAATTCTCTGTGGGTTAATCACTACAAGTGACCCCTTTCACATGACACATCTGATCCATTGTTAAAGTTATAATCTCGAAGATTTTCATTTCGTCCTCTTTGGTGGAACCTATGGCAATAAGCAGCAATTGCAGGTGTGTTTTTGGACCTCACGGGACGAAACGGTCCCGTTCGTTGTTTACAAACCTAGTGACTAACAAACAGACAATCTGCAATTCCTGTCTAAGAGTCTTTCAATGCTCTCCACCTTGGCAAGGCAATGCCAATGGTAACTGGTTTTTCCTAGATGACAGTCGCTTTGCTTTTTTGACTGTTTGCCTTCATCTGAACGTCGAATTTGTTTCTCTTTTTCTTTGGATTTGTTGTTGTAGAAGTTTCATCGTCTGTAGTCATTGATCTTTTCTTTGTTTGTTTGGCCATTGTAACAGAGACTGGAAAAATCAGTACGCCGCTTCACACACAAGTGAGTTGTGAGTGAGTTTTTTCCCAGGCCACAGACACCCGGTTGGTAATACTGCAAATGCAAGGACTTTCATCAGTGGACCATAGGCTCAATCGCCATTGTGTTACTTCATCCGGCATTAAACAGTGACTTAAACAACATTTATTTAAATGAAAGTCTTCGAGATTATAACTTTAACATAAAAATATTGATTAGAGCAGCAGTACCATCAGCCAGCTACATTTCTCAGTATATTGAGAAACTAATGAACCTACCCAGCCTCTAGTCTATGGCACACATTTGCAATCCCGGCCTGCAGTCCCCATTGCACCACTCATGTTGGCCTGCCAGCTTGTTTGGACCTTTGATGTGCTGTTATAATCGCAATCCCAACAGCAGCAACCTGCCACTTCCTGTCACTGCATCATCCTTTTTGATCCTGGAACAACACAGTAGGCTAGAATGTCTCAAACTGTATAATATAAACAAATCATCAACAACGAAGTAGGAAATGGAGACACCAGAGAGACATGCTCTCATCCAAATGTGTCTCCACTCAGCACTTTGTTGTGAATCTGTTTTGAAAGGTTGTTTTGGCATTCTTTTGAAAAGAAACTGCCATTTTCAATCTTTCTCCTGTGCGTGTTTGAACTGGACTGGCCTTGAGAGTAGTCATTCACTCCATATAAATTGTTGTGGTGGCTTGAATGGCTTGTGCCTTCAGCAACAGCCAGTAGTGGTGATAGCGACTGGCTAATGGAGCCAACATGAAACCTTGGTTAGGGTGGTCCTGGCCACCTCATAGAAGCTTTTGAACTTTCAGAAGCTTTCAGAACGATTTTTAGCAATTTATTTCCAACTGCGATGTCAAGAACAACAACAAAACACTGTTATCCATTTTGTTTCTGAACTGTGAATCACTTCTCTGACTAAAGCAATATATATTTGAATTAGTAATTGCACAAGAAATGTTGCCTACATCATCTTAGGGGTCATAGAAATGTGACATGTGTACTCTGAAAAACTATTCATGTGCCTCCCCATTCATTTACAGCTCGCTTCCCCAATCACTTGAGAAAATGGTTGCAGGAAAAAAACAAACCACTCATGGTTGTAGTGGCACAGTCTTTTCCAATGGCTGCTATAATTGCATTTCCTGTGCAAATTGCTCCGTTTGTGAGGAAACCAGACAAAGGAAACATTATCCATCTAAAAATGGGAAAGCCCATCTTTTCCTGATTAATTGTTGGCATATTGTTCTCAACTGGATGCACTCCACTTGCACAGATGACTAATTTTCAACTCTATTGTGAGAAAACTTGAGAAGGAGATTTATACAGTGTATATCTTTCACACCACATTGAATATACAAATAGCACTATAAGACTTACATAATATTCTATAGATGTTGATGTTTTTATACTCTGCTTTTCCACATGGAAATAAAGTTTCAGCTGAGTTCTCTATTATTTAACCGTTATATACCCACTTAGTCCAATTGAGATTAAAACTCTCATACTTTCAAGGGACAGCCATGCTGTGTCTCAATTCGGATACTTCCGTAAGAACACTTCCATGTAGTACACTGTGTCCACTATGTACTTACTTGCGTAGTGCGTGAATTTCGACAGGGTAGTGTTGTCTCAAATCAAACAAGGCCGGAAATGACAATCGCAACATTTGACGCAACATTTCTTCTTTTTAATAGTGAATTGCAACCGGGCGGACCGTCATTGTCGCCCACCAAAATATCTGCCAGCTTGTCTGCTCACTTGAGTTGAATTCAATTTTATTAAAAATAAATAAAAATGAAAGTCCTTTTTCTTCTGCCACGTAGCCAAGATGGCGACCATTGAGGGTGAGAAGTGTCCAGTGTTCCCATGGATGTATTATAAGACCACTCAACCTTGCTTCCATTTTTTTTCAGTGGCCACTCATGGTATTGCAACAGAAAATTCCCCTGTGGCCCAAAAAACATTTTCCCCATAGACCACCACTGTAAAACAGATGTCTGTAAAACTGTTGACAGGACACCTCCAGCTATAAACACGGTCAATTATGCCATGGGGGTTCAATCTTTGTAAAACTAGTCCAAAGCCCAAAGCATAACCCCGGAAGTAACCCAGAAACTAGATACTATTTTGGCTAATGCGCCAGGCGAGGAAATCTTACTGGACTGAATAAGCACCATCTTTGGGTCCGGTATGCAGGTCTATAATATATCCATGAGCGTTCCACACACAACCTTTTGACCATTATGAGTACACCATCCGGGTACTCATAGTGTACTGTATTTTGCCATAATTGTCAGTGTGAACGCACTTATGCAATCAAAATAGCAAGTGTAAGTACGGAAGTACGCAAATTGAGACACAGCACCAGACCAGATCACATCACAATGCAACAATGCCTTAAAAATGACACAAAATCCAATGAAATTTAAAAGATGCTAAATTGTAATTAAACATTAATGTGGATCGGTTGGTTTAGAATAAAGAAAACTGACTGAATGCTTACTTGATTGATGAAGATTGCAGCTGATCACAAGACAGCAGTGTACCAGCAGAACTAGTATACTAATCTTGATTATGTGATATGATTTCTTTATATTACTGCAACTAAAGATTATTTATAAGACAAAGGAAAGCAGCAGATCCTCACATGCAAGAAGATGGAACCAGTGAATGTTTGACATTTTTTGCTTGAAAAATGACTCAAATGATTAAAGGATTATCAAAATAGTCCCAGATTAATTTTCTGTTGATTGACTAAGCCATTGATCAACTAATTGTTTCAGGTCTGAAAGAAACCTTGTTTACAAATCTCAGTGTAACATTTATCTCCAAAGACAATAAGATACACAGATAAATGGACTAGACTGCACATTATGAATGTATAGTTCAGCATAAATAACATGGTAAAACATATTATATTGCAAGACAAGCAGAGTGTCTTAAAGATGATAAATACATGGTGGAACCTTATACTATACGCATTAGGTCCAGATTCATCATGTATTAGTGCATTGTCATACAAGTCTCTTTTATCTGATGAACTACAATGAACAAATAATGCATGGGGGTGCCTTTATATCTCCTCCTAATCGACTCCTCCAAACATTCCCACATATAGTTCCCCAAGCCAAATTTTCTTGCAATGTCTGGCTCCAGAGCTGGAACTACAGCACACAGGCTGAAAATCCCTCTGCTTTCCAAAGAGCTTTCCTGAGGCCAAGGCTATGAATTGATACCCCACTGTTGCATTACTCTTGGCCACAGAGCAGAGCACGGGACAAGAATAATAATAGGACGAATCATTGGTAATTCTTACACTGCTCCCCAACTAGTGCATTATAGTGGTGAGGAGGGTCGTGCTGGATATGTCAATATCCCCAATGGGCATAAACGATAAACTTTATGTGTGCAAGCACATGTTTGGATATACAGTCCGTACACGTGCGCACACACACACACACACACACACACACACACACACACACACACACACACACACTTTAAAGCTCACTGAGAAAAGCCTTCCAGCACTACTGATGTTTTTGAATTTTCCGTCAGAACACCCTCTGCTTCTCCCGGCAAGAGGAACTAAGATGCAACCTGCGTACCCTCTGAGGCTTGGTGCATGCTCAATCAGCAACATGATATGGCCCACGGCTCTGTGCTGAGGTCACTGCTGGAGTCTTGAAGACTGATCATGCATGAGGTAGCAACACAGTGTTTCCCAACTAATGTGCCAAGCTAGCCATGCTGCTTCTACAGCTACTGTTCAGCTGCATAGACTGAGCTCCACCCTGAGGAAAGTGGGCTCTACCTCAAACTCTGTGTTCTGTGCACTGGAATGGAAAGTGTAAAAAATGTCAGACATGGCCAATGAAATTATAAGCAGTTCAGCTGTCAAATATTGTGACTTATCAGAAAATTTTGGTCATGCTATGAAATACAGACGCTGTTCTGATCTAAGGACCAATCCACTCTAATCAACCTGACTTCACTTTTGTACAACCCCGGTTGGAGGCAAGGTCTCTTGTGGACTGGCATTACGACTAATTAGTGAAACTGGCCTTCAAAGTTTAATCTACCGTGCAGTCATTCTAAAATTTGAACCGCATCCCCCTTTCATTCCAGAGTGGCTTTCACGCATGTCTACAGCATGTTAATCAATAACTAAAGTAGTCAGGGAAGTCAGCTGTACTGTCCTTCAAAATCACTCTAATGCCGCTTTGCTTGACAACAGCAGACAGGGCTGCCTGCGTTCCAGTCTTCATTCACCTTAGAAAATACCACCCTAAGCCTCATCTGTCATGTATCGGCTGCAGCCTAACATTTCACTTTGTTTGGCAGACATTGATTTTTACCTCCAAGGTGTTGTCAAGGAGGCATCCAACTCATACATACCTCCTCTGCTGTCTCTCCAGAGGCTGCTTTAGAAAGAATTGCAAGAACACACGCACACACACAAAGGAAAGCTCAGAGAAATGACTACATTTGAAGGTAACCTAAAATATTGCCAAATCTGTTGAATAAGGACACTGGTGAAATGTGTGGGTGATAAGCCGGGGCTTATCAAAACAGCATTTCTCAGTTCCTATTCTTGTTGCGTATTTAAAGATGTTTTGTTCATGTACTGTAATAAGCTTGGCAGCTTGTAAACCAGATTCAAATATATACTGTAAATACACACAGGTGCAACCCGATAGGACGAGGATCAGTGTGTATCAAAGCATATCAGATGTAAAAGTGAGGACCCATTGTGGTTTCACAGGTGCCGTCCATGCCAGTTCTCTCAGCCAAAAAACCCTCAGGACACCAGACGTTAAAACACGTGGTCACTAAAATGCCTTGAATCCATTTCATCGGATTTATCCAATCCTCCATCCATATGTTAAGGGTGTTTTCCACCACAGCAAGTCAGATAACAACAATTTATCAAACACTGTCTTAGCACAACCTCCACCCCGCCCTCTACACACACAAACACACACACACATTTGCAACCTAGTTGAGCAACACTTTATATTCATTAAGTGTCAAAATGTTATAACAAATAGCTGGCTAAAAGAGCAACAGTATATCTTATTTAGGGATTATTTGGCACCAAAGAGAAATGATCTATGAGGTAGCTTTGAAGGTAACATCCTTCCACAGTTTGATAATAATATAAACACAAAATGTTAGAATGATTAGGTCGACTTCATAAAATAAAGAAGGCAAATAAGAATCATAACAAACTAATTAAAAATACTACTGCTGCACATTGAGAGCTGAGAATTAGAAGTAGTTTTATCTAGTTTTTAAACTAGACTAAGAGTCTACAGCCAAGCTAGTGGTTCTGTGGGGCTGTACACAGCAGTGCTTTGACCTAATTGTTAACGTCAGCATGCTAACATGCTCTCATGACAATGCTAGCATGCTGATGTTTAGCAGGTATAGTGTCTACCATGGTCACCATCTTAGTGTAGCATTTTAGCATACTAACATTTGGTAGTTAACACAAAACAGAGTAGAGCTGAGGCTGATGTCATTTGTTTCGCACATCTTTGGTCATAAAAGTGTTAGACTAATTAAAATTTTGACCTGATGATGTCACTAGATGACCGGATCACTAAACGTATTACAATTGAAATGAATGTGTGTACCAAATTTCATGGCAATCCATCCAATAGTTGTCAAGACATTTAACTCAACATTTAACTAAACCACAAATGCCAACCTGCTGGTGGCCATAGAGGAAAAGTCAGGGGATCACCAAAGTCATTAAAGATATATCGTCTGGGCACCATGAATGTCTGCAAAAAGATTTCATGGCAACAGTTGTTGAGATATTTCAGTCTGGATCAAAGTTCTCATCCAATCTTTCGACAGTGCAATTGCTAGAGCGACAACGCTAGCATGGCTAAAAAGAAGTTTCTCAGAAGTATCGTCATCATTGTAGGTCTAAAAACAGACAAACAATCTTTAGTAATGATAATGATTTGCTGTAAAAAAGACTGCAGAAACAGTCTTTGCATATTCTAATTTATTTTAGTGCTACAGTGATTTGATGCTCTGAACAAGCCGTCCCTCTTTTCTCTCCAGGTTCAATCTCTGCTTATTTCTTTAAGATTGTCATTTCCTTATCAAATCTTCTTATTGCCAAGTTTTAACACGTGAACTTTGTGTCGTGTTTTTTTTAAATTTCTTTACACCACCACTTCTTTTGTACCCTCTGTTGAAAAAATAAGCCCTAATGATGAAACAGTGTCAGCATCTCTTTATCCAAATGGGCTCCACAGAGAGAGAAAGAGAGAGAAAGACAGAGGCAAGGTTTGGCCATGCATCTCTCAGCCTGCTTACTTCTTGCTAAGAGCAAGCATCATAAACCTGCTGTGTTTTTAAAAGTGCATGATAAATATCTGAATATTTATGAAAATGAAAGAGACCGGGGAGAACAACTTCATCATGCAGACGCACAGCAGACTGATAACTGTTTCCTACAGTTGACTGGCTTGTACATTAGAATTCCTCTCCAAAGGTCATAAGTTCAGTTCCCGCAGCAGCTAAATCTTTTTACTGTGCAAGACACTGAGTTGCAACATGCCTACTTATTGTGACTCACTCTGGAAGAACATCAACTAAATGTTTGATATGCAAAATGTATTTTTTACTGCATGCTAATAGCATACGTAGCAAAAAATATCATTTAGGCTAATGGTTGCAAATGCAATCATAGCTATTTAATGGCTCTGATGAGTATATGTATAGTATACTAATAAACCTGATGAGGAAACTTTTGCTTCCATAATGGAACTGATCTGCATCCATCTCTACTGCGGCTTTAGCATGTGATTTCAGTATTAAACTGTTTGTTTTTTTTCAACAACAACAACTCACAAATTTAGATACATTTACACGGATAAATTAGCTTAGGTGAATGTGTGACATTATAATGTGTGAGTGGGCAAATGGTGTTGACATGGTAAGAGCAACAGAATAGAACAGGTAGCAGTCATGTGTCGACAGCATCCATTATGCTTCTCTGTGCACATTCTCCATTTAGACTCCACAGGGCTGTGCATATCTGCAGTTTGGTTGCTGTACTTGTAAACTATGCAATTTGCGTTTCATGCCACAGCAGGCATCAATTAGCACCTCTCTCACGCCTCTACATCTGAACTGCATCAAATTTGGTTCTGTGCTGCACGGAACATGATGTGAATTTGTCATGACTCGACTGAAAGGGAGGAAGTGTTCAACGCCGAGGAGCTTGCTTTATTGCTCACCTTGGGCTTTTAAATCAAGAATAATCATCAGACATTGTGCTTCATGATTGCAGACTGAAATAGTATTCATCACTGTTGCTTGATTATCTGAAAAAAGGTACAGTATGATGGAAAGAAATAAAAAGATATTTTGTCTGGGATGCACCTGGATTTTTTAATTACACAACACAGGTGTTGTAAAGCAAAGCCTTATGTACACAGTTTTCATTGTACTGAAATGAATGAATTATCCCTGAACTGTGTTTAACTGTTGTTAAACACATTCACAAATGAGAATGAAATTTGCTGAATGCACATATGCCCCAGGTACCACTGCACAAGGGTCAAGATTTCAGACCTTATTTATTTATTTATTTATTTATTTATTTGCAATTTGACCATTTTTACATTTTCTCATTCAATTGCATTGCTGTGGCTGAGAGCTTACCACACATTTTATTACAACAGGGAGGTTATTATACCAGAGAGTTAATAGCCTGTGTGTATTTGTTGTGACAAAAGAGGTAGTGGTGTGGAGATCTGGGCGGATATTTGAGTGTATGAGGTGACTGACTACAACAATGGAGAGCTGGATTTATGTCCCATCTCTGAGGAACCATCAGTATTTGTTTCCGTTAGCCATGACGGAGATTGTTCCCTAATTTTAACCATGACTATGATCTTTCCATAACTTACTAACATAACTTACTACCAAGTAGTTTCAGTTGTCTAAACTTAGCCATATCTTCATCATGGGGGCTTAAGATCAAAAAACAGTCATGTTGTTTTTGACAAACAACTCACTTTTTGCTTTGGTATGATGCATTTTTGGAAAAAAAACAGTGTTTTGCAGTTGTGTCTTTTTGTTGAAAAAGCAGCTTGATACCGTCGTCAAACTGTGCTGGTCTGCCTCTCAGCAGTGCACGCAGCCGAACATGCATGACTGTGAAACGTCTCCGCGGTGGAAGACCCTGATCGTCCTTCAGATTGGGTCTAATCATGTTTGCTGTGCCCCAATTAGATAAGGGAGGTGTGTTGTCAACACACAAGCTTTCTCATGTCTCCTCTGACGGTGCCTGTGCTTTTCCTCCCGCTCACCAAATGGCAGCAGTGGGAGGCAAAGGATGGTCCACATTCACACCCGGCTAAGTCATTTCACACTGGAATACATCCATCAGAATTAGGATCATAAAAAGCCAAGACGAGACTGACAATGGAAACTGAGAAGTGAAATCTGAGAGAAAAGGCAGCAGCGGGCAGCATATGGCTTAGTGAAACCATATGTTGTCAGTTTACAAAAGGCAGCAGCTGGTTAAGTTTCCTGGCTAGGATTAATATTGTATGACCACACTGTATATTCTTTACTCTTGACCAGATTAAGCAACGCCAGGGGTATTGATACAGCAGCAAAGCCACAGTTGGCACCACAGTCTGCAGTCACACTTGTTCCCAGTATCATGTTTCAGCCATAATGCACAATGGACTGTCACTATTTGCATAAGCTTTCCTTGTCTGTCTCGATAACATCTTTTTTTCTCGGCCTCCTGAATTTCCATCCCGTTGTATGAAGCCGTGCTCGAACAATCTGAAGAAGCTGAAGCAATGTTGCAGTTTAGAAAGGCCCGGCAACAGAGACGATAACAAATCTGGACTAACATGCAGCACCGACAGTCAATAGATACACTTCACACCCAATCTGTAAGGCTGGACACAATCTGATACCACAGCTAATCACACAACAGTGTCCTTTCTCCATGTCAACGCTAAGATTATATCAAGATCTGATGTTTAATGTTGAATTATGATAATTTCATCACACAAAATGATTATTCAACACGAGTGAGATATGCTCCGCTTTGCTTTAAAACCTCAACATGCTCCGGGTGCTGTGCAAATAACGAAAGACAATGAATTTTGACCTCATCCTGATGTTTATTCAAGGCACTGTCAATAATGTAATCCCTATGATTTAGTTAGAAATCACATCTGCCACATTCAGGTGAAGGCCACTTTGTCTCCTACATATTCATCGGCAACAATATTGACTAAATGTCTTGTCTGGCTAAGTATACAATGGGAAGTGTGAAACTAGAGGATCAGTTAGTGTGAATATAAGCAGAACAGAAATGCATACAGGAGATTCTGGGATTAGCTCTGAAAGCTAGTATGCTAACGCAGTCCCTTCACTCAGGTCTGGACACTGATTGACACCGAGGACTTACTATAGCAGACATTTGGCAGACAAGCTAACAGCGGTGTACAACTTCCTGAGGAGTCAGGGTTTGAAAGACTTTGAAGTATCCCATGTCGTTAGTGCCTAGCGGTCAAAAACAACAGTCTCTGCTCTCAAGACTTCACGCTGTAAATCATACCTGTAGCGAGCTATCCTGCGGCTACAGTAGCACTGGGCAAAAGAGGTCAATAACAACGGCAAGACACGCTTACCGAGAGTCTTTGTGTTCCCAGAGTGACAATAGAATCTCATTGTCAGGTGTTTAGTCAGATAAGGTCGCACACCCGCAGGGATTAGCGTCTGCTTTTCATCAATGTAATGCTTTAAAAACAGGTTTAGCAAACGTGCGGTGGATCAACCAATTTAAATGCTAAACCTCTTTCTTTCTCAGAAGATTGGGGCCAGGGGCTAAACACATACAGATAAACAAATCAACCTAGCTGTAAGGACTTGGAGCGAAGGAAAACAAATGAATGACCCTCACACCTTTATTTGTACAGGGAGTACTGGGGAAATGGTGATATAGCTTGCACAGTGTTAAGGTGAGAGGCTGATTCCCTTGTTTGGTGTGATAATACTTCCAGTGTCAAGTTCCTCCGTTAGAGAGAGCCATCCTGAGGCACTGTGTACAATGCTAAATATGCAAACGGAGCTTCAGGAGTTTGTGATAACAGCAGGGGGAGGCGATTCAGAAATGTCACTGGTTCTGGTTTAACATAACACAGTTGTAGCCCCTTGTATGTACAGTAACAATATGCACCACCACTGCTCATATGCTACCCACAGCAGTAGCTGAATTAGAAGGTGGATCATGCTGGGAAGTGACATTACTCTTTGAGAGCAGCATAATGATCACTATCAATCTCTTCATTGTCGAGTCACATTAGTGAAATATCAGGGAGGAGTACTGGAAAGGGGAAGGAGACCGCCGAGAGACATCCTCCACCATGGCGGCATGGCAGTGCATTAATCACAGTGGCGGGACCCTCTCTGTGTCCAGGCTGAAAACTGTCAGGGTAAACACTTCAGCCAATAGAGATGGTACTGTTATGCCGGGAGAGAATTCCTTGCTGGTGTCCCACCACATTGGTAAACAGTGGCAGCTCTCTTTTTGCCACACAAAACTGTCACAGCTTTCTCATTTCAGATTCCCATTTTTCTCTCAGGCCATTTCAAAACGTCGCTGCTGATATCTTCAGTCATCTTTTTTTTTGACAAATACAGAGCCAGGCAAGGAGGCAAAACTGCCATTATTTCATAATCAGCCAGGCTCAACAAAGATTTCCTGCTGCACATATTCAACTCAGCCATTCTGAATGTAATAACAAGCAGCAAAGATGCTGTATTTAAAACTATAATACCACATCTGACATGCACCATGAAACAGCAGCATGAACGCTTCATGACGTTCAAAGCCTATAGAGAGAGCAATCCCAGAGAACTCGCAAAGATTTCATCCATTAACTCCATCAATCTGAGTTTGCTCCATCAGTTTCAGTTAGCGTTGACTGTCTCAGCAGTCTCTGGCAGAGAGCTGCTACAAGTGCCTTCGCTAGGAGAGAAATTTTGGGAGTGAAACTTTTTTTTTTTTTTTAGTCTTTCCGTCTACTATAGCAGCACACATGTCATAGTCAAGTGGTTTATGAAACCACCCGTTCCCCGACTCCGCTACTGCCATCTAAATAATGAATACTCTGCCACTTGCAGTAATCCTCCAGCAGCCATCCCCAGAAATAGAACAAAGTCAGACAGAGCACTCCTTCTCTCCCCTTCACTTTTCAAAACAAATAATGCTGATTCCTGGAAAACCCATTCAAATTGCTGCCATTCCAGTCGCACTGCACGTTAATGATGTGCAGCCCTCAACGTTTGCAAACAAAAAATTTTGTCAACTGTTGGGTGATTGCGGTGATTCGACTTTCTTGGCCACATCTAGGTCGTGACTTCAAAGTTTTGCTTAGTACCATTTGAAGGCAACATCAAAGCGTGGGTAAGCCAATGATTTCAAAAGGCATCAAGAGCTAACCAAAAAGGTACAGTAACTGCGAAGGGCACCTTTGGGCTTCCTATGATGGATGATAAGAAAGAGAAAAGACAGGGAAGGAGAGAGAGAGATGCGGGGGAGAGAGAGAGAGAGAGAGAGGTAGGAGAGATAGGTGAAAAGAGAAATTACGGGGGAGAGAGGTGAGCTTATATGAAAGGTATCCTTAATTAGATGGAATGTTTGCCCTCTTCTACAAATTCCTTCATGTGGTGCCAGGAAAAAAAGACCAAAGCTGATGAGTCTTGGGAGAACTATCTGCCTAAGTGGCCTTTTATTGAGGGATAAAAAGCTCCTCTTTGCCTCTGTTCCCATCCACTGCCCCTGATTATGGAAGATGTGAAGGCAGATGAAAGGAGGGGCCAAGGATTTCTGACGTGTCCTATTGTATGCAGATGTGATGACAGGCCTGGCATTTGGCAGATGAAACCTATGAACTGCCTTCTGAGATCTCAGCCAATTATGATGGGAAAAAAACTGAAGAGTGAATGCACAAATCTTTTACAAATATTCTATAAGAAATACTTACGTTTATTTGTATAACATCATAGACATTTAGTATGGCCTGAAGATTACTTACCAGCCACCTGCCTCATCACCCTGTTGTAATCTCAGTTTTGGCAAATATTTTACTCTCATAGACAGACAGCATGAGAGAGTTATTACTTTCTTGTGTGGAAATCTCTTCCCGTTTTCTTCAACTTTGTGTCTGCAGCCAAACTATTATTAAAGTCACAGTGATGTTAACCGTGCAGCATGCTTATCCGCATTCTTATTAAACGTCAATTAAATTAGACATGAGGGGAGTCAGCAAACAGCAATGACCATCTTAACAGGTATTATGGTTATGTACTTTCATCTAAAAATGCGTCAAACTTTGGCACTTGCAGCAGTGTTGATTGATCAAGTGCCGCGCTAATGAAAGCTGTGAGGCTGAGGGAGATTAGATGGCTGCTAAGCTTTGACCCTGGATGTGAAAACAGCGAGGGCTGGGGATTGCCATCATAAAGCAGCTAAATGGCTTATTTCACCTCCAGCTCTGGTAGCCACCCACTGGCATCACTGTTTGGATAATGATACCCGTAAATGTCCGCAGTAAACAGCTGAGGAACTAGGGCTCCGGCCCTTCCCCATCACCATTACATGAGGCAGGGATGATCATTACCTTGTGAATTCTGGTCACTATAGCAAGACAACCACATCCACAACCACATGTGTTACCAGTCAAACAGTAAAATAAACACAGACACGGACACATCTTAAAATAAACTTTCAACGTCCTTGGTTGCGAAGAAAGTTTCAGTGATTATTTTAATAATGTTGCCACCCTGCTACAATACTGAAGTAAACACTGAATACACAGAACTTCTATGATTCTGGAGAACGCTTGTTGATATTTGTACAGCCAAACAAATACACCCCTCCCTTCAGTGCTCCTTTAAACTCACGCGAATAACGCACAGCATTAGTTTGTCCTGTGCAAGAGCACGAGTTGTGACATATTATACCGAAGTGTTTAGTGGAAATGTGGCTAAAGCGTTAGTATTTGACGACCTGGGTTGGTGGCTCTACCCGAGCCACTCTGTTTGTTTCCCGTTTACAGAGCCAGGGCTGTGCATGAACACCGGACTTTTTTTCAGCGCACACACAAAACAGAAAGCTAGCGGACCGTGAGGAGATATTCAGTGAATTTTACAAAAACTGTTTTGGATTAGAATCGTAGACTACATCTTTAAAGCTACACAAAAGATCAGATATGAAGAAATTGAATATCAGAGCTAAAAAAAAAACAACAACTCTGTTTTAAGCATTCAGAACCAATATAGGCCTTATTCTCCTGTCAGTCAAACTGGGAGATTCAGATATGGCCTCCCAAATGAGTATCAAACCAGTTAGTGCCATCCAGATTATAAGAAGCATGTTTTATTTTAACAAGTAAAACCTCAGTATATTTAAATGTGATGCCATAGTTTGAGATTATTAACAATGGACAGTAGTGGAATCTAAGTAAGTACATTCAATCAAGTATTACACATACAGTAATTCAGTATTTCCATTTTATGTTACACCATAAAGAACACCATTTTAAAGGGAAATATTGGAGTTTTTACTCCACTACATTTATCTGACAGCTGCAGTTGCTAGTTACTTTAAGAACTAAGATTTTACATACAAAACACATTATTAGCTTATAAAATATAAAAAATATATATAAAATGATGTGTTGTTATAGATTAAATTACCCAATAGTATATAAAATCACACTGCATTAATGATCAGTAATGTAAAAAAAAAAATAAAAGAAGTAATAATATAATGACATATATTATAGTGCAACACTCACAGGGGCAATTGTGAACTTCATCAACTACTTTTGTTTTTGATACTTTTAAGTAAATTTTGCCAATAATACTGACATACTTTGACTTAAATTACATTTTAATTCAGGGCTTTAACTTTTAATTGAGTGCTTTTTACAGTGTTGTATTGCTACTTCAAAGGAGGTGAATACTTATAAATGTGCCTTTCTCTTACTATAATCTGTAAATGCCAGTCTTTTAATAGTCTGTTACTATTTTAAATTTGTGTTCCTGTCTTAAAAGTGGCATATAAACAGCTACTGTAACACTGTTACTTCTTAAATCAATACGATCCTTATACTGCAAGTAATTCCGTCTGCCAACACATTTGTTTTTCAGTTCCTTTTTCAGTTTTCAAATTTGCTTTGAGCTGCGGAGCAGCTGCACTGCTGTGCGTTCCAACCTTGGGGTTTTACACATAAAGGAAAACCAGCCTTCTGCTTGAATTTACTTGAGTGTTTGACAAGTTGTACAAAAACCATCAAACAGCAAAGTCTAGTTTTTGCTTGAAGGATATTTTGACCACCAATCCATGTCAGTGCTGTTCTACTATGACAATACTAGAAATACAAAACTTCACTCAATCACTGTTGTTAAGATAACAATGTTGAATCTGTATTTTAAATCTTTATTTTGTTATAATTCTAAATAATCTACTAAGTTTTCCATTGTAATTATATTTCATATTTTAATTAACATTTCCCAATAGACAGTGGTTGAAGCTTTCAGGTGTGCTGATTTCTTATCCACATTATTTGAGTTTTAATTAAAAACAAGGGTTCAGTGTCTCCCAGATGACATTACTCTGTGGACAATTTCACACTTACATGCTTTCCAAAAACCTTATTAAGATTATTATTAGATGTGGATATGAAGATATTGTATGAAAAATAATATTAGCTTTGTCTTTTGAGGACGCAGACACAGGCGCCTTTTCTGCCTTTCAATCAATTGTGCAATGATCTATCTGCATATCTAATAAATATTATGTGCACACAGAGTGCACAGTGTGTACTGTATGCATATACACTATACTGTATATGTATTCATGTACAGTATGTATGTATCTATCCATCTATCTGTATGTTTTTGGGAGAGGATTTGAATGCAAAACTTTTTTGTATCCGTTTTTTTT